>JBAIAA010001170.1:0-179774 GCA_037893245.1 Crossaster papposus | reverse complement strand
AATATGTAGTAGTAGGGATATGCCGATTGTAGACCAAATCTTAAATATGTAGTAGTAGGGATATGCCGATTGTAGACCAAATCTTAAATATGTAGTAGTAGGGATATGCCGATTGTAGACCAAATCTTAAATATGTAGTAGTAGGGATATGCCGATTGTAGACCAAATCTTAAATATGTAGTAGTAGGGATATGCCGATTGTAGACCAAATCTTAAATATGTAGTAGTAGGGATATGCCGATTGTAGACCAAATCTTAAATATGTAGTAGTAGGGATATGCCGATTGTAGACCAAATCTTAAATATGTAGTAGTAGGGATATGCCGATTGTAGACCAAATCTTAAATATGTAGTAGTAGGGATATGCCGATTGTAGACCAAATCTTAAATATGTAGTAGTAGGGATATGCCGATTGTAGACCAAATCTTAAATATGTAGTAGTAGGGATATGCCGATTGTAGACCAAATCTTAAATATGTAGTACGTAGGGATATGCCGATTGTAGACCAAATCTTAAATATGTAGTAGTAGGGATATGCCGATTGTAGACCAAATCTTAAATATGTAGTAGTAGGGATATGCCGATTGTAGACCAAATCTTAAATATGTAGTAGTAGGGATATGCCGATTGTAGACCAAATCTTAAATATGTAGTAGTAGGGATATGCCGATTGTAGACCAAATCTTAAATATGTAGTAGTAGGGATATGCCGATTGTAGACCAAATCTTAAATATGTAGTAGTAGGGATATGCCGATTGTAGACCAAATCTTAAATATGTAGTAGTAGGGATATGCCGATTGTAGACCAAATCTTAAATATGTAGTAGTAGGGATATGCCGATTGTAGACCAAATCTTAAATATGTAGTAGTAGGGATATGCCGATTGTAGACCAAATCTTAAATATGTAGTAGTAGGGATATGCCGATTGTAGACCAAATCTTAAATATGTAGTAGTAGGGATATGCCGATTGTAGACCAAATCTTAAATATGTAGTAGTAGGGATATGCCGATTGTAGACCAAATCTTAAATATGTAGTAGTAGGGATATGCCGATTGTAGACCAAATCTTAAATATGTAGTAGTAGGGATATGCCGATTGTAGACCAAATCTTAAATATGTAGTAGTAGGGATATGCCGATTGTAGACCAAATCTTAATATGTAGTAGTAGTAGGGATATGCCGATTGTAGACCAAATCTTAAATATGTAGTAGTAGGGATATGCCGATTGTAGACTAAATTTTAAATATGTAGTAGTAGGGATATGCCGATTGTAGACCAAATCTTAAATATGTAGTAGTAGGGATATGCCGATTGTAGACCAAATCTTAAATATGTAGTAGTAGGGATATGCCGATTGTAGACCAAATCTTAAATATGTAGTAGTAGGGATATGCCGATTGTAGACCAAATCTTAAATATGTAGTAGTAGGGATATGCCGATTGTAGACCAAATCTTAAATATGTAGTAGTAGGGATATGCCGATTGTAGACCAAATCTTAAATATGTAGTAGTAGGGATATGCCGATTGTAGACCAAATCTTAAATATGTAGTAGTAGGGATATGCCGATTGTAGACCAAATCTTAAATATGTAGTAGTAGGGATATGCCGATTGTAGACCAAATCTTAAATATGTAGTAGTAGGGATATGCCGATTGTAGACCAAATCTTAAATATGTAGTAGTAGGGATATGCCGATTGTAGACCAAATCTTAAATATGTAGTAGTAGGGATATGCCGATTGTAGACCAAATCTTAAATATGTAGTAGTAGGGATATGCCGATTGTAAACCAAATCTTAAATATGTAGTAGTAGGGATATGCCGATTGTAGACCACATCTTAAATATGTAGTAGTAGGGATATGCCGATTGTAGACCAAATCTTAAATATGTAGTAGTAGGGATATGCCGATTGTAGACCAAATCTGAAATATGTAGTAGTATGGATATGCCGATTGTAGACCAAATCTTAAATATGTAGTAGTAGGGATATGCCGATTGTAGACCAAATCTTAAATATGTAGTAGTAGGGATATGCCGATTGTAGACCAAATCTTAAATATGTAGTAGTAGGGATATGCCGATTGTAGACCAAATCTTAAATATGTAGTAGTAGGGATATGCCGATTGTAGACCAAATCTTAAATATGTAGTAGTAGGGATATGCCGATTGTAGACCAAATCTTAAATATGTAGTAGTAGTAGGATATGCCGATTGTAGACCAAATCTTAAATATGTAGTAGTAGGGATATGCCGATTGTAGACCAAATCTTAAATATGTAGTAGTAGGGATATGCCGATTGTAGACCAAATCTTAAATATGTAGTAGTAGGGATATGCCGATTGTAGAACCAAATCTTAAATATGTAGTAGTAGGGATATGCCGATTGTAGACCACATCTTAAATATGTAGTAGTAGGGATATGCCGATTGTAGACCAAATCTTAAATATGTAGTAGTAGGGATATGCCGATTGTAGACCAAATCTGAAATATGTAGTAGTATGGATATGCCGATTGTAGACCAAATCTTAAATATGTAGTAGTAGGGATATGCCGATTGTAGACCAAATCTTAAATATGTAGTAGTAGGGATATGCCGATTGTAGACCAAATCTTAAATATGTAGTAGTAGGGATATGCCGATTGTAGACCAAATCTTAAATATGTAGTAGTAGGGATATGCCGATTGTAGACCAAATCTGAAATATGTAGTAGTATGGATATGCCGATTGTAGACCAAATCTTAAATATGTAGTAGTAGGGATATGCCGATTGTAGACCAAATCTTAAATATGTAGTAGTAGGATATGCCGATTGTAGACCAAATCTTAAATATGTAGTAGTATGGATATGCCGATTGTAGACCAAATCTTAAATATGTAGTAGTAGGGATATGCCGATTGTAGACCAAATCTTAAATATGTAGTAGTAGGGATATGCCGATTGTAGACCAAATCTTAAATATGTAGTAGTAGGGATATGCCGATTGTAGACCAAATCTTAAATATGTAGTAGTAGGGATATGCCGATTGTAGACCAAATCTTAAATATGTAGTAGTAGGGATATGCCGATTGTAGACCAAATCTTAAATATGTAGTAGTAGGGATATGCCGATTGTAAACCAAATCTTAAATATGTAGTAGTAGGGATATGCCGATTGTAGACCACATCTTAAATATGTAGTAGTAGGG
The DNA here is from genome assembly GCA_037893245.1 of Crossaster papposus. Lineage (NCBI taxonomy): Eukaryota > Metazoa > Echinodermata > Asteroidea > Velatida > Solasteridae > Crossaster > Crossaster papposus. Next base: position 176,570 of record JBAIAA010001170.1, on the reverse strand, counting down.
ATATGCCGATTGTAGACCAAATCTTAAATATGTAGTAGTAGGGATATGCCGATTGTAGACCAAATCTGAAATATGTAGTAGTATGGATATGCCGATTGTAGACCAAATCTTAAATATGTAGTAGTAGGGATATGCCGATTGTAGACCAAATCTTAAATATGTAGTAGTAGGATATGCCGATTGTAGACCAAATCTTAAATATGTAGTAGTATGGATATGCCGATTGTAGACCAAATCTTAAATATGTAGTAGTAGGGATATGCCGATTGTAGACCAAATCTTAAATATGTAGTAGTAGGGATATGCCGATTGTAGACCAAATCTTAAATATGTAGTAGTAGGGATATGCCGATTGTAGACCAAATCTTAAATATGTAGTAGTAGGGATATGCCGATTGTAGACCAAATCTTAAATATGTAGTAGTAGGGATATGCCGATTGTAGACCAAATCTTAAATATGTAGTAGTAGGGATATGCCGATTGTAGACCAAATCTTAAATATGTAGTAGTAGGGATATGCCGATTGTAGACCAAATCTTAAATATGTAGTAGTAGTAGGGATATGCCTATTGTAGACCAAATCTTAAATATGTAGTAGTAGGGATATGCCGATTGTAGACCAAATCTTAAATATGTAGTAGTAGGGATATGCCGATTGTAGACCAAATCTTAAATATGTAGTAGTAGGGATATGCCTATTGTAGACCAAATCTTAAATATGTAGTAGTAGTAGGGATATGCCGATTGTAGACCAAATCTTAAATATGTAGTAGTAGGGATATGCCGATTGTAGACCAAATCTTAAATATGTAGTAGTAGGGATATGCCGATTGTAGACCAAATTTTAAATATGTAGTAGTAGGGATATGCCGATTGTAGACGAAATCTTAAATATGTAGTAGTAGGGATATGCCGATTGTAGACCAAATCTTACATATGTAGTAGTAGTAGGGATATGCCGATTGTAGACCAAATCTTAAATATGTAGTAGTAGGGATATGCCGATTGTAGACCAAATCTTAAATATGTAGTAGTAGTAGGGATATGCCGATTGTAGACCAAATCTTAAATATGTAGTAGTAGGGATATGCCGATTGTAGACTAAATTTTAAATATGTAGTAGTAGGGATATGCCGATTGTAGACCAAATCTTAAATATGTAGTAGTAGGGATATGCCGATTGTAGACCACATCTTAAATATGTAGTAGTAGGGATATGCCGATTGTAGACCAAATCTTAAATATGTAGTAGTAGGGATATGCCGATTGTAGACCAAATCTTAAATATGTAGTAGTAGGGATATGCCGATTGTAGACCAAATCTTAAATATGTAGTAGTAGGGATATGCCGATTGTAGACCAAATCTTAAATATGTAGTAGTAGGGATATGCCGATTGTAGACCAAATCTTAAATATGTAGTAGTAGGGATATGCCGATTGTAGACCAAATCTTAAATATGTAGTAGTAGGGATATGCCGATTGTAGACCAAATCTTAAATATGTAGTAGTAGGGATATGCCGATTGTAGACCAAATCTTAAATATGTAGTAGTAGGGATATGCCGATTGTAGACCAAATCTTAAATATGTAGTAGTAGGGATATGCCGATTGTAGACCAAATCTTAAATATGTAGTAGTAGGGATATGCCGATTGTAAACCAAATCTTAAATATGTAGTAGTAGGGATATGCCGATTGTAGACCACATCTTAAATATGTAGTAGTAGGGATATGCCGATTGTAGACCAAATCTTAAATATGTAGTAGTAGGGATATGCCGATTGTAGACCAAATCTGAAATATGTAGTAGTATGGATATGCCGATTGTAGACCAAATCTTAAATATGTAGTAGTAGGGATATGCCGATTGTAGACCAAATCTTAAATATGTAGTAGTAGGATATGCCGATTGTAGACCAAATCTTAAATATGTAGTAGTATGGATATGCCGATTGTAGACCAAATCTTAAATATGTAGTAGTAGGGATATGCCGATTGTAGACCAAATCTTAAATATGTAGTAGTAGGGATATGCCGATTGTAGACCAAATCTTAAATATGTAGTAGTAGGGATATGCCGATTGTAGACCAAATCTTAAATATGTAGTAGTAGGGATATGCCGATTGTAGACCAAATCTTAAATATGTAGTAGTAGGGATATGCCGATTGTAGACCAAATCTTAAATATGTAGTAGTAGGGATATGCCGATTGTAGACCAAATCTTAAATATGTAGTAGTAGGGATATGCCGATTGTAGACCAAATCTTAAATATGTAGTAGTAGTAGGGATATGCCTATTGTAGACCAAATCTTAAATATGTAGTAGTAGGGATATGCCGATTGTAGACCAAATCTTAAATATGTAGTAGTAGGGATATGCCGATTGTAGACCAAATCTTAAATATGTAGTAGTAGGGATATGCCTATTGTAGACCAAATCTTAAATATGTAGTAGTAGTAGGGATATGCCGATTGTAGACCAAATCTTAAATATGTAGTAGTAGGGATATGCCGATTGTAGACCAAATCTTAAATATGTAGTAGTAGGGATATGCCGATTGTAGACCAAATTTTAAATATGTAGTAGTAGGGATATGCCGATTGTAGACGAAATCTTAAATATGTAGTAGTAGGGATATGCCGATTGTAGACCAAATCTTACATATGTAGTAGTAGTAGGGATATGCCGATTGTAGACCAAATCTTAAATATGTAGTAGTAGGGATATGCCGATTGTAGACCAAATCTTAAATATGTAGTAGTAGTAGGGATATGCCGATTGTAGACCAAATCTTAAATATGTAGTAGTAGGGATATGCCGATTGTAGACTAAATTTTAAATATGTAGTAGTAGGGATATGCCGATTGTAGACCAAATCTTAAATATGTAGTAGTAGGGATATGCCGATTGTAGACCAAATCTTAAATATGTAGTAGTAGGGATATGCCGATTGTAGACCAAATCTTAAATATGTAGTAGTAGTAGGGATATGCCGATTGTAGACCAAATCTTAAATATGTAGTAGTAGGGATATGCCTATTGTAGACCAAATCTTAAATATGTAGTAGTAGTAGGGATATGCCGATTGTAGACCAAATCTTAAATATGTAGTAGTAGGGATATGCCGATTGTAGACCAAATCTTAAATATGTAGTAGTAGGGATATGCCGATTGTAGACCAACTTTTAAATATGTAGTAGTAGGGATATGCCGATTGTAGACCAAATCTTAAATATGTAGTAGTAGGGATATGCCGATTGTAGACCAAATCTTACATATGTAGTAGTAGTAGGGATATGCCGATTGTATACCAAATCTTAAATATGTAGTAGTAGGGATATGCCGATTGTAGACCAAATCTTAAATATGTAGTAGTAGTAGGGATATGCCGATTGTAGACCAAATCTTAAATATGTAGTAGTAGGGATATGCCGATTGTAGACTAAATTTTAAATATGTAGTAGTAGGGATATGCCGATTGTAGACCAAATCTTAAATATGTAGTAGTAGGGATATGCCGATTGTAGACCAAATCTTAAATATGTAGTAGTAGGGATATGCCGATTGTAGACCAAATCTTAAATATGTAGTAGTAGTAGGGATATGCCGATTGTAGACCAAATCTTAAATATGTAGTAGTAGGGATATGCCGATTGTAGACCAAATCTTAAATATGTAGTAGTAGGGATATGCCGATTGTAGACCAAATCTTAAATATGTAGTAGTAGGGATATGCCGATTGTAGACCAAATCTTAAATATGTAGTAGTAGGGATATGCCGATTGTAGACCAAATCTTAAATATGTAGTAGTAGTAGGGATATGCCGATTGTAGACCAAATCTTAAATATGTAGTAGTAGTAGGGATATGCCGATTGTAGACCAAATCTTAAATATGTAGTAGTAGGGATATGCCGATTGTATACCAAATCTTAAATATGTAGTAGTAGGGATATGCCGATTGTAGACCAAATTTTAAATATGTAGTAGTAGGGATATGCCGATTGTAGACCAAATCTTAAATATGTAGTAGTAGGGATATGCCGATTGTAGACCAAATCTTAAATATGTAGTAGTAGGGATATGCCGATTGTAGACCAAATCTTAAATATGTAGTAGTAGGGATATGCCGATTGTAGACCAAATCTTAAATATGTAGTAGTAGGGATATGCCGATTGTAGACCAAATCTTAAATATGTAGTAGTAGGGATATGCCGATTGTAGACCAAATCTTAAATATGTAGTAGTAGGGATATGCCGATTGTAGACCAAATCTTAAATATGTAGTAGTAGGGATATGCCGATTGTAGACCAAATCTTAAATATGTAGTAGTAGTAGGGATATGCCGATTGTAGACCAAATCTTAAATATGTAGTAGTAGGGATATGCCGATTGTAGACCAAATCTTAAAAAACTCAATTTGATCTGATAACAAAACAAACTCACATTTATTATTATGTAAAGGGAAAGAAGTGTGCAGTAGAAATAAACACCTGATGTGGGAACAAGCCCTCGAGTTAAATATGTAAAGGGAAAGAAGTGTGCAGTAGAAATACACACCTGATGTGGGAACAAGCCCTCGAGTTAAATATGTAGTAGTAGGGATATGCCGATTGTAGACCAAATCTTAAATATGTAGAAGTAGGGATATGCCGATTGTAGACCAAATCTTAAAAAACTCAATTTGATCTGATAACAAAACAAACTCACATTTATTATTATGTAAAGGGAAAGAAGTGTGCAGTAGAAATAAACACCTGATGTGGGAACAAGCCCTCGAGTTAAATATGTAGTAGTAGGGATATGCCGATTGTAGACTAAATCTTAAATATGTAGTAGTAGGGATATGCCGATTGTAGACCAAATCTTAAATATGTAGTAGTAGGGATATGCCGATTGTAGACCAAATCTTAAATATGTAGTAGTAGGGATATGCCGATTGTAGACCAAATCTTAAATATGTAGTAGTAGGGATATGCCGATTGTAGACCAAATCTTAAATATGTAGTAGTAGGGATATGCCGATTGTAGACCAAATCTTAAATATGTAGTAGTAGGGATATGCCGATTGTAGACCAAATCTTAAATATGTAGTAGTAGGGATATGCCGATTGTAGACCAAATCTTAAATATGTAGTAGTAGGGATATGCCGATTGTAGACCAAATCTTAAATATGTAGTAGTAGGGATATGCCGATTGTAGACCAAATCTTAAATATGTAGTAGTAGGGATATGCCGATTGTAGACCAAATCTTAAATATGTAGTAGTAGGGATATGCCGATTGTAGACCAAATCTTAAATATGTAGTAGTAGGGATATGCCGATTGTAGACCAAATCTTAAATATGTAGTAGTAGGGATATGCCGATTGTAAACCAAATCTTAAATATGTAGTAGTAGGGATATGCCGATTGTAGACCACATCTTAAATATGTAGTAGTAGGGATATGCCGATTGTAGACCAAATCTTAAATATGTAGTAGTAGGGATATGCCGATTGTAGACCAAATCTGAAATATGTAGTAGTATGGATATGCCGATTGTAGACCAAATCTTAAATATGTAGTAGTAGGGATATGCCGATTGTAGACCAAATCTTAAATATGTAGTAGTAGGGATATGCCGATTGTAGACCAAATCTTAAATATGTAGTAGTATGGATATGCCGATAGTAGACCAAATCTTAAATATGTAGTAGTAGGGATATGCCGATTGTAGACCAAATCTTAAATATGTAGTAGTAGGGATATGCCGATTGTAGACCAAATCTTAAATATGTAGTAGTAGGGATATGCCGATTGTAGACCAAATCTTAAATATGTAGTAGTAGGGATATGCCGATTGTAGACCAAATCTTAAATATGTAGTAGTAGGGATATGCCGATTGTAGACCAAATCTTAAATATGTAGTAGTAGGGATATGCCGATTGTAGACCAAATCTTAAATATGTAGTAGTAGGGATATGCCGATTGTAGACCAAATCTTAAATATGTAGTAGTAGTAGGGATATGCCTATTGTAGACCAAATCTTAAATATGTAGTAGTAGGGATATGCCGATTGTAGACCAAATCTTAAATATGTAGTAGTAGGGATATGCCGATTGTAGACCAAATCTTAAATATGTAGTAGTAGGGATATGCCGATTGTAGACCAAATCTTAAATATGTAGTAGTAGGGATATGCCGATTGTAGACCAAATCTGAAATATGTAGTAGTAGGGATATGCCGATTGTAGACCAAATCTGAAATATGTAGTAGTAGGGATATGCCGATTGTAGACCAAATCTGAAATATGTAGTAGTAGGGATATGCCGATTGTAGACCAAATCTTAAATATGTAGTAGTAGGGATATGCCGATTGTAGACCAAATCTTAAATATGTAGTAGTAGGGATATGCCGATTGTAGACCACATCTTAAATATGTAGTAGTAGGGAAATGCCGATTGTAGACCAAATCTTAAATATGTAGTAGTAGGGATATGCCGATTGTAGACCACATCTTAAATATGTAGTAGTAGGGATATGCCGATTGTAGACCAAATCTTAAATATGTAGTAGTAGGGATATGCCGATTGTAGACCAAATCTTAAAAAACTCAATTTGATCTGATAACAAAACAAACTCACATTTATTATTATGTAAAGGGAAAGAAGTGTGCAGTAGAAATAAACACCTGATGTGGGAACAAGCCCTCGAGTTAAATATGTAAAGGGAAAGAAGTGTGCAGTATAAATAAACACCTGATGTGGGAACAAGCCCTCGAGTTAAATATGTAGTAGTAGGGATATGCCGATTGTAGACCAAATCTTAAATATGTAGTAGTAGGGATATGCCGATTGTAGACCAAATCTTAAATATGTAGTAGCAGGGATATGCCGATTGTAGACCACATCTTAAATATGTAGTAGTAGGGATATGCCGATTGTAGACCAAATCTTAAATATGTAGTAGTAGGGATATGCCGATTGTAGACCAAATCTTAAATATGTAGTAGTAGGGATATGCCGATTGTAGACCAAATCTTAAATATGTAGTAGTAGGGATATGCCGATTGTAGACCAAATCTTAAATATGTAGTAGTAGGGATATGCCGATTGTAGACCAAATCTTAAATATGTAGTAGTAGGGATATGCCGATTGTATACCAAATCTTAAATATGTAGTAGTAGGGATATGCCGATTGTAGACCAAATCTTAAATATGTAGTAGTAGGGATATGCCGATTGTAGACCAAATCTTAAATATGTAGTAGTAGGGATATGCCGATTGTAGACCAAATCTTAAATATGTAGTAGTAGGGATATGCCGATTGTAGACCAAATCTTAAATATGTAGTAGTAGGGATATGCCGATTGTAGACCACATGTTAAATATGTAGTAGTAGGGATATGCCGATTGTAGACCAAATCTTAAATATGTAGTAGTAGGGATATGCCGATTGTAGACCAAATCTTAAATATGTAGTAGTAGGGATATGCCGATTGTAGACCAATTCTTAAATATGTAGTAGTAGGGATATGCCGATTGTAGACCAAATCTTAAATATGTAGTAGTAGGGATATGCCGATTGTAGACCAAATCTTAAATATGTAGTAGTAGGGATATGCCGATTGTAGACCAAATCTTATATATGTAGTAGTAGGGTTATGCCGATTGTAGACCAAATCTTAAATATGTAGTAGTAGGGATATGCCGATTGTTGACCAAATCTTAAATATGTAGTAGTAGGGATATGCCGATTGTAGACCAAATCTTAAATATGTAGTAGTAGGGATATGCCGATTGTAGACCAAATCTTAAATATGTAGTAGTAGGGATATGCCGATTGTAGACCAAATCTTAAATATGTAGTAGTAGGGATATGCCGATTGTAGACCAAATCTTAAAAAACTCAATTTGATCTGATAACAAAACAAACTCACATTTATTATTATGTAAAGGGAAAAAAGTGTGCAGTAGAAATAAACACCTGATGTGGGAACAAGCCCTCGAGTTAAATATGTAAAGGGAAAGAAGTGTGCAGTAGAAATAAACACCTGATGTGGGAACAAGCCCTCGAGTTAAATCTGTAAAGGGAAAGAAGTGTGCAGTAGAAATAAACACCTGATGTGGGAACAAGCCCTCGAGTTAAATATGTAGTAGTAGGGATATGCCGATTGTAGACCAAATTTTAAATATGTAGTAGTAGGGATATGCCGATTGTAGACCAAATCTTAAATATGTAGTAGTAGGGATATGCCGATTGTAGACCAAATCTTAAATATGTTGTAGTAGGGATATGCCGATTGTAGACCAAATCTTAAATATGTAGTAGTAGGGATATGCCGATTGTAGACCAAATCTTAAATATGTAGTAGTAGGGATATGCCGATTGTAGACCAAATCTTATATATGTAGTAGTAGGGATATGCCGATTGTAGACCAAATCTTAAATATGTAGTAGTAGGGATATGCCGATTGTTGACCAAATCTTAAATATGTAGTAGTAGGGATATGCCGATTGTAGACCAAATCTTAAATATGTAGTAGTAGGGATATGCCGATTGTAGACCAAATCTTAAATATGTAGTAGTAGGGATATGCCGATTGTAGACCAAATCTTAAATATGTAGTAGTAGGGATATGCCGATTGTAGACCAAATCTTAAAAAACTCAATTTGATCTGATAACAAAACAAACTCACATTTATTATTATGTAAAGGGAAATAAGTGTGCAGTAGAAATAAACACCTGATGTGGGAACAAGCCCTCGAGTTAAATATGTAAAGGGAAAGAAGTGTGCAGTAGAAATAAACACCTGATGTGGGAACAAGCCCTCGAGTTAAATCTGTAAAGGGAAAGAAGTGTGCAGTAGAAATAAACACCTGATGTGGGAACAAGCCCTCGAGTTAAATATGTAGTAGTAGGGATATGCCGATTGTAGACCAAATTTTAAATATGTAGTAGTAGGGATATGCCGATTGTAGACCAAATCTTAAATATGTAGTAGTAGGGATATGCCGATTGTAGACCAAATCTTAAATATGTTGTAGTAGGGATATGCCGATTGTAGACCAAATCTTAAATATGTAGTAGTAGGGATATGCCGATTGTAGAACAAATCTTAAATATGTAGTAGTAGGGATATGCCGATTGTAGACCAAATCTTAAATATGTAGTAGTAGGGATATGCCGATTGTAGACCAAATATTAAATATGTAGTAGTAGAGATATGCCGATTGTAGACCAAATCTTAAATATGTAGTAGTAGGGATATGCCGATTGTAGACCAAATCTTAAATATGTAGTAGTAGGGATATGCCGATTGTAGACCAAATCTTAAATATGTAGTAGTAGGGTTATGCCGATTGTAGACCAAATCTTAAATATGTAGTAGTAGTAGGGATATGCCGATTGTAGACCAAATCTTAAATATGTTGTAGTAGGGATATGCCGATTGTAGACCAAATATTAAATATGTAGTAGTAGGGATATGCCGATTGTAGACCAAATCATAAATATGTAGTAGTAGGGATATGCCGATTGTAGACCAAATCTTAAATATGTAGTAGTAGGGATATGCCGATTGTAGACCAAATCTTAAATATGTAGTAGTAGTAGGGATATGCCGATTGTAGACCAAATCTTAAATATGTAGTAGTAGGGATATGCCGATTGTAGACCAAATCTTAAATATGTAGTAGTAGGGATATGCCGATTGTAGACCAAATCTTAAATATGTAGTAGTAGGGATATGCCGATTGTAGACCAAATCTTAAATATGTAGTAGTAGGGATATGCCGATTGTAGACCAAATCTTAAATATGTAGTAGTAGGGATATGCCGATTGTAGACCAAATCTTATATATGTAGTAGTAGGGATATGCCGATTGTAGACCAAATCTTAAATATGTAGTAGTAGGGATATGCCGATTGTTGACCAAATCTTAAATATGTAGTAGTAGGGATATGCCGATTGTAGACCAAATCTTAAATATGTAGTAGTAGGGATATGCCGATTGTAGACCAAATCTTAAATATGTAGTAGTAGGGATATGCCGATTGTAGACCAAATCTTAAATATGTAGTAGTAGGGATATGCCGATTGTAGACCAAATCTTAAAAAACTCAATTTGATCTGATAACAAAACAAACTCACATTTATTATTATGTAAAGGGAAATAAGTGTGCAGTAGAAATAAACACCTGATGTGGGAACAAGCCCTCGAGTTAAATATGTAAAGGGAAAGAAGTGTGCAGTAGAAATAAACACCTGATGTGGGAACAAGCCCTCGAGTTAAATATGTAAAGGGAAAGAAGTGTGCAGTATAAATAAACACCTGATGTGGGAACAAGCCCTCGAGTTAAATATGTAGTAGTAGGGATATGCCGATTGTAGACCAAATCTTAAATATGTAGTAGTAGGGATATGCCGATTGTAGACCAAATCTTAAATATGTAGTAGCAGGGATATGCCGATTGTAGACCACATCTTAAATATGTAGTAGTAGGGATATGCCGATTGTAGACCAAATCTTAAATATGTAGTAGTAGGGATATGCCGATTGTAGACCAAATCTTAAATATGTAGTAGTAGGGATATGCCGATTGTAGACCAAATCTTAAATATGTAGTAGTAGGGATATGCCGATTGTAGACCAAATCTTAAATATGTAGTAGTAGGGATATGCCGATTGTAGACCAAATCTTAAATATGTAGTAGTAGGGATATGCCGATTGTATACCAAATCTTAAATATGTAGTAGTAGGGATATGCCGATTGTAGACCAAATCTTAAATATGTAGTAGTAGGGATATGCCGATTGTAGACCAAATCTTAAATATGTAGTAGTAGGGATATGCCGATTGTAGACCAAATCTTAAATATGTAGTAGTAGGGATATGCCGATTGTAGACCAAATCTTAAATATGTAGTAGTAGGGATATGCCGATTGTAGACCACATGTTAAATATGTAGTAGTAGGGATATGCCGATTGTAGACCAAATCTTAAATATGTAGTAGTAGGGATATGCCGATTGTAGACCAAATCTTAAATATGTAGTAGTAGGGATATGCCGATTGTAGACCAATTCTTAAATATGTAGTAGTAGGGATATGCCGATTGTAGACCAAATCTTAAATATGTAGTAGTAGGGATATGCCGATTGTAGACCAAATCTTAAATATGTAGTAGTAGGGATATGCCGATTGTAGACCAAATCTTATATATGTAGTAGTAGGGTTATGCCGATTGTAGACCAAATCTTAAATATGTAGTAGTAGGGATATGCCGATTGTTGACCAAATCTTAAATATGTAGTAGTAGGGATATGCCGATTGTAGACCAAATCTTAAATATGTAGTAGTAGGGATATGCCGATTGTAGACCAAATCTTAAATATGTAGTAGTAGGGATATGCCGATTGTAGACCAAATCTTAAATATGTAGTAGTAGGGATATGCCGATTGTAGACCAAATCTTAAAAAACTCAATTTGATCTGATAACAAAACAAACTCACATTTATTATTATGTAAAGGGAAAAAAGTGTGCAGTAGAAATAAACACCTGATGTGGGAACAAGCCCTCGAGTTAAATATGTAAAGGGAAAGAAGTGTGCAGTAGAAATAAACACCTGATGTGGGAACAAGCCCTCGAGTTAAATCTGTAAAGGGAAAGAAGTGTGCAGTAGAAATAAACACCTGATGTGGGAACAAGCCCTCGAGTTAAATATGTAGTAGTAGGGATATGCCGATTGTAGACCAAATTTTAAATATGTAGTAGTAGGGATATGCCGATTGTAGACCAAATCTTAAATATGTAGTAGTAGGGATATGCCGATTGTAGACCAAATCTTAAATATGTTGTAGTAGGGATATGCCGATTGTAGACCAAATCTTAAATATGTAGTAGTAGGGATATGCCGATTGTAGACCAAATCTTAAATATGTAGTAGTAGGGATATGCCGATTGTAGACCAAATCTTATATATGTAGTAGTAGGGATATGCCGATTGTAGACCAAATCTTAAATATGTAGTAGTAGGGATATGCCGATTGTTGACCAAATCTTAAATATGTAGTAGTAGGGATATGCCGATTGTAGACCAAATCTTAAATATGTAGTAGTAGGGATATGCCGATTGTAGACCAAATCTTAAATATGTAGTAGTAGGGATATGCCGATTGTAGACCAAATCTTAAATATGTAGTAGTAGGGATATGCCGATTGTAGACCAAATCTTAAAAAACTCAATTTGATCTGATAACAAAACAAACTCACATTTATTATTATGTAAAGGGAAATAAGTGTGCAGTAGAAATAAACACCTGATGTGGGAACAAGCCCTCGAGTTAAATATGTAAAGGGAAAGAAGTGTGCAGTAGAAATAAACACCTGATGTGGGAACAAGCCCTCGAGTTAAATCTGTAAAGGGAAAGAAGTGTGCAGTAGAAATAAACACCTGATGTGGGAACAAGCCCTCGAGTTAAATATGTAGTAGTAGGGATATGCCGATTGTAGACCAAATTTTAAATATGTAGTAGTAGGGATATGCCGATTGTAGACCAAATCTTAAATATGTAGTAGTAGGGATATGCCGATTGTAGACCAAATCTTAAATATGTTGTAGTAGGGATATGCCGATTGTAGACCAAATCTTAAATATGTAGTAGTAGGGATATGCCGATTGTAGAACAAATCTTAAATATGTAGTAGTAGGGATATGCCGATTGTAGACCAAATCTTAAATATGTAGTAGTAGGGATATGCCGATTGTAGACCAAATATTAAATATGTAGTAGTAGAGATATGCCGATTGTAGACCAAATCTTAAATATGTAGTAGTAGGGATATGCCGATTGTAGACCAAATCTTAAATATGTAGTAGTAGGGATATGCCGATTGTAGACCAAATCTTAAATATGTAGTAGTAGGGTTATGCCGATTGTAGACCAAATCTTAAATATGTAGTAGTAGTAGGGATATGCCGATTGTAGACCAAATCTTAAATATGTTGTAGTAGGGATATGCCGATTGTAGACCAAATATTAAATATGTAGTAGTAGGGATATGCCGATTGTAGACCAAATCATAAATATGTAGTAGTAGGGATATGCCGATTGTAGACCAAATCTTAAATATGTAGTAGTAGGGATATGCCGATTGTAGACCAAATCTTAAATATGTAGTAGTAGTAGGGATATGCCGATTGTAGACCAAATCTTAAATATGTAGTAGTAGGGATATGCCGATTGTAGACCAAATCTTAAATATGTAGTAGTAGGGATATGCCGATTGTAGACCAAATCTTAAATATGTAGTAGTAGGGATATGCCGATTGTAGACCAAATCTTAAATATGTAGTAGTAGGGATATGCCGATTGTAGACCAAATCTTAAATATGTAGTAGTAGGGATATGCCGATTGTAGACCAAATCTTATATATGTAGTAGTAGGGATATGCCGATTGTAGACCAAATCTTAAATATGTAGTAGTAGGGATATGCCGATTGTTGACCAAATCTTAAATATGTAGTAGTAGGGATATGCCGATTGTAGACCAAATCTTAAATATGTAGTAGTAGGGATATGCCGATTGTAGACCAAATCTTAAATATGTAGTAGTAGGGATATGCCGATTGTAGACCAAATCTTAAATATGTAGTAGTAGGGATATGCCGATTGTAGACCAAATCTTAAAAAACTCAATTTGATCTGATAACAAAACAAACTCACATTTATTATTATGTAAAGGGAAATAAGTGTGCAGTAGAAATAAACACCTGATGTGGGAACAAGCCCTCGAGTTAAATATGTAAAGGGAAAGAAGTGTGCAGTAGAAATAAACACCTGATGTGGGAACAAGCCCTCGAGTTAAATCTGTAAAGGGAAAGAAGTGTGCAGTAGAAATAAACACCTGATGTGGGAACAAGCCCTCGAGTTAAATATGTAGTAGTAGGGATATGCCGATTGTAGACCAAATTTTAAATATGTAGTAGTAGGGATATGCCGATTGTAGACCAAATCTTAAATATGTAGTAGTAGGGATATGCCGATTGTAGACCAAATCTTAAATATGTTGTAGTAGGGATATGCCGATTGTAGACCAAATCTTAAATATGTAGTAGTAGGGATATGCCGATTGTAGAACAAATCTTAAATATGTAGTAGTAGTGATATGCCGATTGTAGACCAAATCTTAAATATGTAGTAGTAGGGATATGCCGATTGTAGACCAAATATTAAATATGTAGTAGTAGAGATATGCCGATTGTAGACCAAATCTTAAATATGTAGTAGTAGGGATATGCCGATTGTAGACCAAATCTTAAATATGTAGTAGTAGGGATATGCCGATTGTAGACCAAATCTTAAATATGTAGTAGTAGGGTTATGCCGATTGTAGACCAAATCTTAAATATGTAGTAGTAGTAGGGATATGCCGATTGTAGACCAAATCTTAAATATGTTGTAGTAGGGATATGCCGATTGTAGACCAAATATTAAATATGTAGTAGTAGGGATATGCCGATTGTAGACCAAATCATAAATATGTAGTAGTAGGGATATGCCGATTGTAGACCAAATCTTAAATATGTAGTAGTAGGGATATGCCGATTGTAGACCAAATCTTAAATATGTAGTAGTAGTAGGGATATGCCGATTGTAGACCAAATCTTAAATATGTAGTAGTAGGGATATGCCGATTGTAGACCAAATCTTAAATATGTAGTAGTAGGGATATGCCGATTGTAGACCAAATCTTAAATATGTAGTAGTAGGGATATGCCGATTGTAGACCAAATCTTAAATATGTAGTAGTAGGGATATGCCGATTGTAGACCAAATCTTAAATATGTAGTAGTAGGGATATGCCGATTGTAGACCAAATCTTAAATATGTAGTAGTAGGGATATGCCGATTGTAGACCAAATCTTAAATATGTAGTAGTAGGGTTATGCCGATTGTAGACCAAATCTTAAATATGTAGTAGTAGGGATATGCCGATTGTAGACCAAATCTTAAATATGTAGTAGTAGGGATATGCCGATTGTAGACCAAATCTTAAATATGTAGTAGTAGGGATATGCCGATTGTAGACCAAATCTTAAATATGTAGTAGTATGGATATGCCGATTGTAGGCCAAATCTTAAATATGTAGTAGTAGGGATATGCCGATTGTAGACCAAATCTTAAGTATGTAGTAGTAGGGATATGCCGATTGTAGACCAAATCTTAAATATGTAGTAGTAGGGATATGCCGATTGTAGACTAAATCTTAAATATGTAGTAGTAGGGATATGCCGATTGTAGACCAAATCTTAAATATGTAGTAGTAGGGATATGCCGATTGTAGACCAAATCTTAAATATGTAGTAGTAGGGATATGCCGATTGTAGACCAAATCTTAAATATGTAGTAGTAGGGATATGCCGATTGTAGACCAAATCTTAAATATGTAGTAGTAGGGATATGCCGATTGTAGACCAAATCTTAAATATGTAGTAGTAGGGATATGCCGATTGTAGACCAAATCTTAAATATGTAGTAGTAGGGATATGCCGATTGTAGACCAAATCTTAAATATGTAGTAGTAGGGTTATGCCGATTGTAGACCAAATCTTAAATATGTAGTAGTAGGGATATGCCGATTGTAGACCAAATCTTAAATATGTAGTAGTAGGGATATGCCGATTGTAGACCAAATCTTAAATATGTAGTAGTAGGGATATGCCGATTGTAGACCAAATCTTAAATATGTAGTAGTAGGGATATGCCGATTGTAGACCAAATCTTAAATATGTAGTAGTAGGGATATGCCGATTGTAGACCAAATCTTAAGTATGTAGTAGTAGGGATATGCCGATTGTAGACCAAATCTTAAATATGTAGTAGTAGGGATATGCCGATTGTAGACTAAATCTTAAATATGTAGTAGTAGGGATATGCCGATTGTAGACCAAATCTTAAATATGTAGTAGTAGGGATATGCCGATTGTAGACCAAATCTTAAATATGTAGTAGTAGGGATATGCCGATTGTAGACCAAATCTTAAATATGTAGTAGTAGGGATATGCCGATTGTAGACCAAATCTTAAATATGTAGTAGTAGGGATATGCCGATTGTAGACCAAATCTTAAATATGTAGTAGTAGGGATATGCCGATTGTAGACCAAATCTTAAATATGTAGTAGTAGGGATATGCCGATTGTAGACCAAATCTTAAATATGTAGTAGTAGGGTTATGCCGATTGTAGACCAAATCTTAAATATGTAGTAGTAGGGATATGCCGATTGTAGACCAAATCTTAAATATGTAGTAGTAGGGATATGCCGATTGTAGACCAAATCTTAAATATGTAGTAGTAGGGTTATGCCGATTGTAGACCAAATCTTATATATGTAGTAGTAGGGATATGCCGATTGTAGACCAAATCTTAAGTATGTAGTAGTAGGGATATGCCGATTGTAGACCAAATCTTAAATATGTAGTAGTAGGGATATGCCGATTGTAGACCAAATCTTAAATATGTAGTAGTAGGGATATGCCGATTGTAGACCAAATCTTAAATATGTAGTAGTAGGGATATGCCGATTGTAGACCAAATCTTAAATATGTAGTAGTAGGGATATGCCGATTGTAGACCAAATCTTAAATATGTAGTAGTATGGATATGCCGATTGTAGACCAAATCTTAAATATGTAGTAGTAGGGATATGCCGATTGTAGACCAAATCTTAAATATGTAGTAGTAGGGATATGCCGATTGTAGACCAAATCTTAAATATGTAGTAGTAGGGATATGCCGATTGTAGACCAAATCTTAAATATGTAGTAGTAGGGATATGCCGATTGTAGACCAAATCTTAAATATGTAGTAGTAGGGATATGCCGATTGTAGACCAAATCTTAAATATGTAGTAGTAGGGATATGCCGATTGTAGACCAAATCTTAAATATGTAGTAGTAGGGATATGCCGATTGTAGACCAAATCTTATATATGTAGTAGTAGGGATATGCCGATTGTAGACCAAATCTTAAATATGTAGTAGTAGGGATATGCCGATTGTTGACCAAATCTTAAATATGTAGTAGTAGGGATATGCCGATTGTAGACCAAATCTTAAATATGTAGTAGTAGGGATATGCCGATTGTAGACCAAATCTTAAATATGTAGTAGTAGGGATATGCCGATTGTAGACCAAATCTTAAATATGTAGTAGTAGGGATATGCCGATTGTAGACCAAATCTTAAAAAACTCAATTTGATCTGATAACAAAACAAACTCACATTTATTATTATGTAAAGGGAAATAAGTGTGCAGTAGAAATAAACACCTGATGTGGGAACAAGCCCTCGAGTTAAATATGTAAAGGGAAAGAAGTGTGCAGTAGAAATAAACACCTGATGTGGGAACAAGCCCTCGAGTTAAATCTGTAAAGGGAAAGAAGTGTGCAGTAGAAATAAACACCTGATGTGGGAACAAGCCCTCGAGTTAAATATGTAGTAGTAGGGATATGCCGATTGTAGACCAAATTTTAAATATGTAGTAGTAGGGATATGCCGATTGTAGACCAAATCTTAAATATGTAGTAGTAGGGATATGCCGATTGTAGACCAAATCTTAAATATGTTGTAGTAGGGATATGCCGATTGTAGACCAAATCTTAAATATGTAGTAGTAGGGATATGCCGATTGTAGAACAAATCTTAAATATGTAGTAGTAGGGATATGCCGATTGTAGACCAAATCTTAAATATGTAGTAGTAGGGATATGCCGATTGTAGACCAAATATTAAATATGTAGTAGTAGAGATATGCCGATTGTAGACCAAATCTTAAATATGTAGTAGTAGGGATATGCCGATTGTAGACCAAATCTTAAATATGTAGTAGTAGGGATATGCCGATTGTAGACCAAATCTTAAATATGTAGTAGTAGGGTTATGCCGATTGTAGACCAAATCTTAAATGTGTAGTAGTAGTAGGGATATGCCGATTGTAGACCAAATCTTAAATATGTAGTAGTAGGGATATGCCGATTGTAGACCAAATATTAAATATGTAGTAGTAGGGATATGCCGATTGTAGACCAAATCATAAATATGTAGTAGTAGGGATATGCCGATTGTAGACCAAATCTTAAATATGTAGTAGTAGGGATATGCCGATTGTAGACCAAATCTTAAATATGTAGTAGTAGGGATATGCCGATTGTAGACCAAATCTTAAATATGTAGTAGTAGGGATATGCCGATTGTAGACCAAATCTTAAATATGTAGTAGTAGGGATATGCCGATTGTAGACCAAATCTTAAATATGTAGTAGTAGGGATATGCCGATTGTAGACCAAATCTTAAATATGTAGTAGTAGGGATATGCCGATTGTAGACCAAATCTTAAATATGTAGTAGTAGGGATATGCCGATTGTAGACCAAATCTTAAATATGTAGTAGTAGGGATATGCCGATTGTAGACCAAATCTTAAATATGTAGTAGTAGGGTTATGCCGATTGTAGACCAAATCTTAAATATGTAGTAGTAGGGATATGCCGATTGTAGACCAAATCTTAAATATGTAGTAGTAGGGATATGCCGATTGTAGACCAAATCTTAAATATGTAGTAGTAGGGATATGCCGATTGTAGACCAAATCTTAAATATGTAGTAGTAGGGATATGCCGATTGTAGACCAAATCTTAAATATGTAGTAGTAGGGATATG
This sequence comes from Crossaster papposus, assembly GCA_037893245.1. Classification (NCBI taxonomy): domain Eukaryota; kingdom Metazoa; phylum Echinodermata; class Asteroidea; order Velatida; family Solasteridae; genus Crossaster; species Crossaster papposus. The sequence goes on along the minus strand of JBAIAA010001170.1, from coordinate 157,844 downwards.
CCGATTGTAGACCAAATCTTAAGTATGTAGTAGTAGGGATATGCCGATTGTAGACCAAATCTTAAATATGTAGTAGTAGGGATATGCCGATTGTAGACCAAATCTTAAATATGTAGTAGTAGGGATATGCCGATTGTAGACCAAATCTTAAATATGTAGTAGTAGGGATATGCCGATTGTAGACCAAATCTTAAATATGTAGTAGTAGGGATATGCCGATTGTAGACCAAATCTTAAATATGTAGTAGTAGGGATATGCCGATTGTAGACCAAATCTTAAATATGTAGTAGTAGGGATATGCCGATTGTAGACCAAATCTTAAATATGTAGTAGTAGGGATATGCCGATTGTAGACCAAATCTTAAATATGTAGTAGTAGGGTTATGCCGATTGTAGACCAAATCTTAAATATGTAGTAGTAGGGTTATGCCGATTGTAGACCAAATCTTAAATATGTAGTAGTAGGGATATGCCGATTGTAGACCAAATCTTAAATATGTAGTAGTAGGGATATGCCGATTGTAGACCAAATCTTAAATATGTAGTAGTAGGGATATGCCGATTGTAGACCAAATCTTAAATATGTAGTAGTAGGGATATGCCGATTGTAGACCAAATCTTAAATATGTAGTAGTAGGGATATGCCGATTGTAGACCAAATCTTAAGTATGTAGTAGTAGGGATATGCCGATTGTAGACCAAATCTTAAATATGTAGTAGTAGGGATATGCCGATTGTAGACCAAATCTTAAATATGTAGTAGTAGGGATATGCCGATTGTAGACCAAATCTTAAATATGTAGTAGTAGGGATATGCCGATTGTAGACCAAATCTTAAATATGTAGTAGTAGGGATATGCCGATTGTAGACCAAATCTTAAATATGTAGTAGTAGGGATATGCCGATTGTAGACCAAATCTTAAATATGTAGTAGTAGGGATATGCCGATTGTAGACCAAATCTTAAATATGTAGTAGTAGGGATATGCCGATTGTAGACCAAATCTTAAATATGTAGTAGTAGGGATATGCCGATTGTATACCAAATCTTAAATATGTAGTAGTAGGGATATGCCGATTGTAGACCAAATCTTATATATGTAGTAGTAGGGATATGCCGATTGTAGACCAAATCTTAAATATGTAGTAGTAGGGATATGCCGATTGTTGACCAAATCTTAAATATGTAGTAGTAGGGATATGCCGATTGTAGACCAAATCTTAAATATGTAGTAGTAGGGATATGCCGATTGTAGACCAAATCTTAAATATGTAGTAGTAGGGATATGCCGATTGTAGACCAAATCTTAAAAAACTCAATTTGATCTGATAACAAAACAAACTCACATTTATTATTATGTAAAGGGAAATAAGTGTGCAGTAGAAATAAACACCTGATGTGGGAACAAGCCCTCGAGTTAAATATGTAAAGGGAAAGAAGTGTGCAGTAGAAATAAACACCTGATGTGGGAACAAGCCCTCGAGTTAAATCTGTAAAGGGAAAGAAGTGTGCAGTAGAAATAAACACCTGATGTGGGAACAAGCCCTCGAGTTAAATATGTAGTAGTAGGGATATGCCGATTGTAGACCAAATTTTAAATATGTAGTAGTAGGGATATGCCGATTGTAGACCAAATCTTAAATATGTAGTAGTAGGGATATGCCGATTGTAGACCAAATCTTAAATATGTTGTAGTAGGGATATGCCGATTGTAGACCAAATCTTAAATATGTAGTAGTAGGGATATGCCGATTGTAGAACAAATCTTAAATATGTAGTAGTAGGGATATGCCGATTGTAGACCAAATCTTAAATATGTAGTAGTAGGGATATGCCGATTGTAGACCAAATATTAAATATGTAGTAGTAGAGATATGCCGATTGTAGACCAAATCTTAAATATGTAGTAGTAGGGATATGCCGATTGTAGACCAAATCTTAAATATGTAGTAGTAGGGATATGCCGATTGTAGACCAAATCTTAAATATGTAGTAGTAGGGTTATGCCGATTGTAGACCAAATCTTAAATATGTAGTAGTAGTAGGGATATGCCGATTGTAGACCAAATCTTAAATATGTAGTAGTAGGGATATGCCGATTGTAGACCAAATATTAAATATGTAGTAGTAGGGATATGCCGATTGTAGACCAAATCATAAATATGTAGTAGTAGGGATATGCCGATTGTAGACCAAATCTTAAATATGTAGTAGTAGGGATATGCCGATTGTAGACCAAATCTTAAATATGTAGTAGTAGGGATATGCCGATTGTAGACCAAATCTTAAATATGTAGTAGTAGGGATATGCCGATTGTAGACCAAATCTTAAATATGTAGTAGTAGGGATATGCCGATTGTAGACCAAATCTTAAATATGTAGTAGTAGGGATATGCCGATTGTAGACCAAATCTTAAATATGTAGTAGTAGGGATATGCCGATTGTAGACCAAATCTTAAATATGTAGTAGTAGGGATATGCCGATTGTAGACCAAATCTTAAATATGTAGTAGTAGGGATATGCCGATTGTAGACCAAATCTTAAATATGTAGTAGTAGGGTTATGCCGATTGTAGACCAAATCTTAAATATGTAGTAGTAGGGATATGCCGATTGTAGACCAAATCTTAAATATGTAGTAGTAGGGATATGCCGATTGTAGACCAAATCTTAAATATGTAGTAGTAGGGATATGCCGATTGTAGACCAAATCTTAAATATGTAGTAGTAGGGATATGCCGATTGTAGACCAAATCTTAAATATGTAGTAGTAGGGATATGCCGATTGTAGACCAAATCTTAAGTATGTAGTAGTAGGGATATGCCGATTGTAGACCAAATCTTAAATATGTAGTAGTAGGGATATGCCGATTGTAGACTAAATCTTAAATATGTAGTAGTAGGGATATGCCGATTGTAGACCAAATCTTAAATATGTAGTAGTAGGGATATGCCGATTGTAGACCAAATCTTAAATATGTAGTAGTAGGGATATGCCGATTGTAGACCAAATCTTAAATATGTAGTAGTAGGGATATGCCGATTGTAGACCAAATCTTAAATATGTAGTAGTAGGGATATGCCGATTGTAGACCAAATCTTAAATATGTAGTAGTAGGGATATGCCGATTGTAGACCAAATCTTAAATATGTAGTAGTAGGGATATGCCGATTGTAGACCAAATCTTAAATATGTAGTAGTAGGGTTATGCCGATTGTAGACCAAATCTTAAATATGTAGTAGTAGGGATATGCCGATTGTAGACCAAATCTTAAATATGTAGTAGTAGGGATATGCCGATTGTAGACCAAATCTTAAATATGTAGTAGTAGGGATATGCCGATTGTAGACCAAATCTTAAATATGTAGTAGTAGGGATATGCCGATTGTAGACCAAATCTTAAATATGTAGTAGTAGGGATATGCCGATTGTAGACCAAATCTTAAGTATGTAGTAGTAGGGATATGCCGATTGTAGACCAAATCTTAAATATGTAGTAGTAGGGATATGCCGATTGTAGACCAAATCTTAAATATGTAGTAGTAGGGATATGCCGATTGTAGACCAAATCTTAAATATGTAGTAGTAGGGATATGCCGATTGTAGACCAAATCTTAAATATGTAGTAGTAGGGATATGCCGATTGTAGACCAAATCTTAAATATGTAGTAGTAGGGATATGCCGATTGTAGACCAAATCTTAAATATGTAGTAGTAGGGATATGCCGATTGTAGACCAAATCTTAAATATGTAGTAGTAGGGATATGCCGATTGTAGACCAAATCTTAAATATGTAGTAGTAGGGATATGCCGATTGTATACCAAATCTTAAATATGTAGTAGTAGGGATATGCCGATTGTAGACCAAATCTTATATATGTAGTAGTAGGGATATGCCGATTGTAGACCAAATCTTAAATATGTAGTAGTAGGGATATGCCGATTGTTGACCAAATCTTAAATATGTAGTAGTAGGGATATGCCGATTGTAGACCAAATCTTAAATATGTAGTAGTAGGGATATGCCGATTGTAGACCAAATCTTAAATATGTAGTAGTAGGGATATGCCGATTGTAGACCAAATCTTAAATATGTAGTAGTAGGGATATGCCGATTGTAGACCAAATCTTAAATATGTAGTAGTAGGGATATGCCGATTGTAGACCAAATCTTAAATATGTAGTAGTAGGGATATGCCGATTGTAGACCAAATCTTAAATATGTAGTAGTAGGGATATGCCGATTGTAGACCAAATCTTAAATATGTAGTAGTAGGGATATGCCGATTGTAGACCAAATCTTAAATATGTAGTAGTAGGGATATGCCGATTGTAGACCAAATCTTATATATGTAGTAGTAGGGATATGCCGATTGTAGACCAAATCTTAAATATGTAGTAGTAGGGATATGCCGATTGTTGACCAAATCTTAAATATGTAGTAGTAGGGATATGCCGATTGTAGACCAAATCTTAAATATGTAGTAGTAGGGATATGCCGATTGTAGACCAAATCTTAAATATGTAGTAGTAGGGATATGCCGATTGTAGACCAAATCTTAAATATGTAGTAGTAGGGATATGCCGATTGTAGACCAAATCTTAAAAAACTCAATTTGATCTGATAACAAAACAAACTCACATTTATTATTATGTAAAGGGAAATAAGTGTGCAGTAGAAATAAACACCTGATGTGGGAACAAGCCCTCGAGTTAAATATGTAAAGGTAAAGAAGTGTGCAGTAGAAATAAACACCTGATGTGGGAACAAGCCCTCGAGTTAAATCTGTAAAGGGAAAGAAGTGTGCAGTAGAAATAAACACCTGATGTGGGAACAAGCCCTCGAGTTAAATATGTAGTAGTAGGGATATGCCGATTGTAGACCAAATTTTAAATATGTAGTAGTAGGGATATGCCGATTGTAGACCAAATCTTAAATATGTAGTAGTAGGGTTATGCCGATTGTAGACCAAATCTTAAATATGTAGTAGTAGTAGGGATATGCCGATTGTAGACCAAATCTTAAATATGTAGTAGTAGGGATATGCCGATTGTAGACCAAATCTTAAATATGTAGTAGTAGGGATATGCCGATTGTAGACCAAATCATAAATATGTAGTAGTAGGGATATGCCGATTGTAGACCAAATCTTATATATGTAGTAGTAGGGATATGCCGATTGTAGACCAAATCTTAAATATGTAGTAGTAGGGATATGCCGATTGTAGACCAAATCTTAAATATGTAGTAGTAGGGATACGCCGATTGTAGACCAAATCTTAAATATGTAGTAGTAGGGATATGCCGATTGTAGACCAAATCTTAAATATGTAGTAGTAGGGATATGCCGATTGTAGACCAAATCTTAAATATGTAGTAGTAGGGATATGCCGATTGTAGACCAAATCTTAATTATGTAGTAGTAGGGATATGCCGATTGTAGACCAAATCTTAAATATGTAGTAGTAGGGATATGCCGATTGTAGACCAAATCTTAAATATGTAGTAGTAGGGTTATGCCGATTGTAGACCAAATCTTAAATATGTAGTAGTAGGGATATGCCGATTGTAGACCAAATCTTAAATATGTAGTAGTAGGAATATGCCGATTGTAGACCAAATCTTAAATATGTAGTAGTAGGGATATGCCGATTGTAGACCAAATCTTAAATATGTAGTAGTAGGGATATGCCGATTGTAGACCAAATCTTAAATATGTAGTAGTAGGGATATGCCGATTGTAGACCAAATCTTAAGTATGTAGTAGTAGGGATATGCCGATTGTAGACCAAATCTTAAATATGTAGTAGTAGGGATATGCCGATTGTAGACTAAATCTTAAATATGTAGTAGTAGGGATATGCCGATTGTAGACCAAATCTTAAATATGTAGTAGTAGGGATATGCCGATTGTAGACCAAATCTTAAATATGTAGTAGTAGGGATATGCCGATTGTAGACCAAATCTTAAATATGTAGTAGTAGGGATATGCCGATTGTAGACCAAATCTTAAATATGTAGTAGTAGGGATATGCCGATTGTAGACCAAATCTTAAATATGTAGTAGTAGGGATATGCCGATTGTAGACCAAATCTAAAATATGTAGTAGTAGGGATATGCCGATTGTAGACCAAATCTTAAATATGTAGTAGTAGGGTTATGCCGATTGTAGACCAAATCTTAAATATGTAGTAGTAGGGATATGCCGATTGTAGACCAAATCTTAAATATGTAGTAGTAGGGATATGCCGATTGTAGACCAAATCTTAAATTTGTAGTAGTAGGGATATGCCGATTGTAGACCAAATCTTAAATATGTAGTAGTAGGGATATGCCGATTGTAGACCAAATCTTAAATATGTAGTAGTAGGGATATGCCGATTGTAGACCAAATCTTAAATATGTAGTAGTAGGGATATGCCGATTGTAGACCAAATCTTAAATATGTAGTAGTAGGGTTATGCCGATTGTAGACCAAATCTTAAATATGTAGTAGTAGGGATATGCCGATTGTAGACCAAATCTTAAATATGTAGTAGTAGGGATATGCCGATTGTAGACCAAATCTTAAATATGTAGTAGTAGGGATATGCCGATTGTAGACCAAATCTTAAATATGTAGTAGTAGGGATATGCCGATTGTAGACCAAATCTTAAATATGTAGTAGTAGGGATATGCCGATTGTAGACCAAATCTTAAGTATGTAGTCGTAGGGATATGCCGATTGTAGACCAAATCTTAAATATGTAGTAGTAGGGATATGCCGATTGTAGACCAAATCTTAAATATGTAGTAGTAGGGATATGCCGATTGTAGACCAAATCTTAAATATGTAGTAGTAGGGATATGCCGATTGTAGACCAAATCTTAAATATGTAGTGGTAGGGATATGCCGATTGTAGACCAAATCTTAAATATGTAGTAGTAGGGATATGCCGATTGTAGACCAAATCTTAAAAAACTTAATTTGATCTGATAACAAAACAAACTCACATTTATTATTATGTAAAGGGAAAGAAGTGTGCAGTAGAAATAAACACCTGATGTGGGAACAAGCCCTCGAGTTAAATATGAAAAGGGAAAGAAGTGTGCAGTAGAAATAAACACCTGATGTGGGAACAAGCCCTCGAGTTAAATCTGTAAAGGGAAAGAAGTGTGCAGTAGAAATAAACACCTGATGTGGGAACAAGCCCTCGAGTTAAATATGTAGTAGTAGGGATATGCCGATTGTAGACCAAATCTTAAATATGTAGTAGTAGGGATATGCCAATTGTAGACCAAATCTTAAATATGTAGTAGTAGGGATATGCCGATTGTAGACCAAATCTTAAATATGTAGTAGTAGGGATATGCCGATTGTAGACCAAATCTTAAATATGTAGTAGTAGGGATATGCCGATTGTAGACCAAATCTTAAATATGTAGTAGTAGGGATATGCCGATTGTAGACCAAATCTTAATTATGTAGTAGTAGGGATATGCCGATTGTAGACCAAATCTTAACAAACTCAATTTGATCTGATAACAAAACAAACTCACATTTATTATTATGTAAAGGGAAAGAAGTGTGCAGTAGAAATAAACACCTGATGTGGGAACAAGCCCTCGAGTTAAATATGTAGTAGTAGGGATATGCCGATTGTAGACCAAATCTTAAATATGTAGTAGTAGGAATATGCCGATTGTAGACCAAATCTTAAATATGTAGTAGTAGGGATATGCCGATTGTAGAACAAATCTTAAATATGTAGTAGTAGGGATATGCCGATTGTAGACCAAATCTTAAATATGTAGTAGTAGGGATATGCCGATTGTAGACCAAATCTTAAATATGTAGTAGTAGAGATATGCCGATTGTAGACCAAATCTTAAATATGTAGTAGTCGGGATATGCCGATTGTAGACCAAATCTTAAATATGTTGTAGTAGGGATATGCCGATTGTAGACCAAATCTTAAATATGTAGTAGTAGGGATATGCCGATTGTAGACAAATCTTAAATATGTTGTAGTAGGGATATGCCGATTGTAGACCAAATCTTAAATATGTAGTAGTAGGGATATGCCGATTGTAGAACAAATCTTAAATATGTAGTAGTAGGGATATGCCGATTGTAGACCAAATCTTAAATATGTAGTAGTAGGGATATGCCGATTGTAGACCAAATCTTAAATATGTAGTAGTAGGGATATGCCGATTGTAGACCAAATCTTAAATATGTAGTAGTAGGGATATGCCGATTGTAGACCAAATCTTAAATATGTAGTAGTAGGGATATGCCGATTGTAGACCAAATCTTAAATATGTAGTAGTAGGGATATGCCGATTGTAGACCAAATCTTAAATATGTAGTAGTAGGGATATGCCGATTGTAGACCAAATCTTAAATATGTAGTAGTAGGGATATGCCGATTGTAGACCAAATCTTAAATATGTAGTAGTAGGGATATGCCGATTGTAGACCAAATCTTAAATATGTAGTAGTAGGGATATGCCGATTGTAGACCAAATCTTAAAAAACTCAATTTGATCTGATAACAAAACAAACTCACATTTATTATTATGTAAAGGGAAAGAAGTGTGCAGTATAAATAAACACCTGATGTGGGAACAAGCCCTCGAGTTAAATATGTAAAGGGAAAGAAGTGTGCAGTATAAATAAACACCTGATGTGGGAACAAGCCCTCGAGTTAAATATGTAGTAGTAGGGATATGCCGATTGTAGACCAAATCTTAAATATGTAGTAGTAGGGATATGCCTATTGTAGACCAAATCTTAAATATGTAGTAGTAGGGATATGCCGATTGTAGAACAAATCTTAAATATGTAGTAGTAGGGATATGCCGATTGTAGACCAAATCTTAAATATGTAGTAGTAGGGATATGCCGATTGTAGACCAAATCTTAACAAACTCAATTTGATCTGATAACAAAACAAACTCACATTTATTATTATGTAAATGGAAAGAAGTGTGCAGTAGAAATAAACACCTGATGTGGGAACAAGCCCTCGAGTTAAATATGTAAAGGGAAAGAAGTGTGCAGTAGAAATAAACACCTGATGTGGGAACAAGCCCTCGAGTTAAATATGTAAAGGGAAAGAAGTGTGCAGTATAAATAAACACCTGATGTGGGAACAAGCCCTCGAGTTAAATATGTAGTAGTAGGGATATGCCGATTGTAGACCAAATCTTAAATATGTAGTAGTAGGGATATGCCGATTGTAGACCAAATCTTAAATATGTAGTAGTAGGGATATGCCGATTGTAGACCAAATCTTAAATATGTAGTAGTAGGGATATGCCGATTGTAGACCAAATCTTATATATGTAGTAGTAGGGATATGCCGATTGTAGACCAAATCTTAAATATGTAGTAGTAGGGATATGCCGATTGTAGACCAAATCTTAAATATGTAGTAGTAGGGATATGCCGATTGTAGACCAAATCTTAAATATGTAGTAGTAGGGATATGCCGATTGTAGACCAAATCTTAAATATGTAGTAGTAGGGATATGCCGATTGTAGACCAAATCTTAAATATGTAGTAGTAGGGATATGCCGATTGTAGACCAAATCTTAAATATGTAGTAGTAGGGTTATGCCGATTGTAGACCAAATCTTAAATATGTAGTAGTAGGGATATGCCGATTGTAGACCAAATCTTAAATATGTAGTAGTAGGGATATGCCGATTGTAGACCAAATCTTAAATATGTAGTAGTAGGGATATGCCGATTGTAGACCAAATCTTAAATATGTAGTAGTAGGGATATGCCGATTGTAGACCAAATCTTAAATATGTAGTAGTAGGGATATGCCGATTGTAGACCAAATCTTAAATATGTAGTAGTAGGGATATGCCGATTGTAGACCAAATCTTAAATATGTAGTAGTAGGGATATGCCGATTGTAGACCAAATCTTAAATATGTAGTAGTAGGGATATGCCGATTGTAGACCAAATCTTAAAAAACTCAATTTGATCTGATAACAAAACAAACTCACATTTATTATTATGTAAAGGGAAAGAAGTGTGCAGTAGAAATAAACACCTGATGTGGGAACAAGCCCTCGAGTTAAATATGAAAAGGGAAAGAAGTGTGCAGTAGAAATAAACACCTGATGTGGGAACAAGCCCTCGAGTTAAATATGTAAAGGGAAAGAAGTGTGCAGTAGAAATAAACACCTGATGTGGGAACAAGCCCTCGAGTTAAATATGTAGTAGTAGGGATATGCCGATTGTAGACCAAATCTTAAATATGTAGTAGTAGGGATATGCCAATTGTAGACCAAATCTTAAATATGTAGTAGTAGGGATATGCCGATTGTAGACCAAATCTTAAATATGTAGTAGTAGGGATATGCCGATTGTAGACCAAATCTTAAATATGTAGTAGTAGGGATATGCCGATTGTAGACCAAATCTTAAATATGTAGTAGTAGGGATATGCCGATTGTAGACCAAATCTTAAATATGTAGTAGTAGGGATATGCCGATTGTAGACCAAATCTTAAAAAACTCAATTTGATCTGATAACAAAACAAACTCACATTTATTATTATGTAAAGGGAAAGAAGTGTGCAGTAGAAATAAACACCTGATGTGGGAACAAGCCCTCGAGTTAAATATGTAGTAGTAGGGATATGCCGATTGTAGACCAAATCTTAAATATGTAGTAGTAGGGATATGCCGATTGTAGACCAAATCTTAAATATGTAGTAGTAGGGATATGCCGATTGTAGACCAAATCTTAAATATGTTGTAGTAGGGATATGCCGATTGTAGACCAAATCTTAAATATGTAGTAGTAGGGATATGCCGATTGTAGAACAAATCTTAAATATGTAGTAGTAGGGATATGCCGATTGTAGACCAAATCTTAAATATGTAGTAGTAGGGATATGCCGATTGTAGACCAAATCTTAAATATGTAGTAGTAGAGATATGCCGATTGTAGACCAAATCTTAAATATGTAGTAGTAGGGATATGCCGATTGTAGACCAAATCTTAAATATGTAGTAGTAGGGATATGCCGATTGTAGACCAAATCTTAAATATGTAGTAGTAGGGTTATGCCGATTGTAGACCAAATCTTAAATATGTAGTAGTAGTAGGGATATGCCGATTGTAGACCAAATCTTAAATATGTAGTAGTAGGGATATGCCGATTGTAGACCAAATCTTAAATATGTAGTAGTAGGGATATGCCGATTGTAGACCAAATCTTAAATATGTAGTAGTAGGGATATGCCGATTGTAGACCAAATCTTAAATATGTAGTAGTAGGGATATGCCGATTGTAGACCAAATCTTAAATATGTAGTAGTAGGGATATGCCGATTGTAGACCAAATCTTAAATATGTAGTAGTAGGGATATGCCGATTGTAGACCAAATCTTAAATATGTAGTAGTAGGGATATGCCGATTGTAGACCAAATCTTAAATATGTAGTAGTAGGGATATGCCGATTGTAGACCAAATCTTAAATATGTAGTAGTAGGGATATGCCGATTGTAGACCAAATCTTAAATATGTAGTAGTATGGATATGCCGATTGTAGACCAAATCTTAAATATGTAGTAGTAGGGATATGCCGATTGTAGACAAAATCTTAAATATGTAGTAGTAGGGTTATGCCGATTGTAGACCAAATCTTAAATATGTAGTAGTAGGGATATGCCGATTGTAGACCAAATCTTAAATATGTAGTAGTAGGAATATGCCGATTGTATACCAAATCTTAAATATGTAGTAGTAGGGTTATGCCGATTGTAGACCAAATCTTAAATATGTAGTAGTAGGGATATGCCGATTGTAGACCAAATCTTAAATATGTAGTAGTAGGGATATGCCGATTGTATACCAAATCTTAAATATGTAGTAGTAGGGATATGCCGATTGTAGACAAAATCTTAAATATGTAGTAGTAGGGATATGCCGATTGTAGACCAAATCTTAAATATGTAGTAGTAGGGATATGCCGATTGTAGACCAAATCTTAAAAAACTCAATTTGATCTGATAACAAAACAAACTCACATTTATTATTATGTAAAGGGAAAGAAGTGTGCAGTAGAAATAAACACCTGATGTAGGAACAAGCCCTCGAGTTAAATATGAAAAGGGAAAGAAGTGTGCAGTAGAAATAAACACCTGATGTGGGAACAAGCCCTCGAGTTAAATATGTAAAGGGAAAGAAGTGTGCATTAGAAATAAACACCTGATGTGGGAACAAGCCCTCGAGTTAAATATGTAGTAGTAGGGATATGCCGATTGTAGACCAAATCTTAAATATGTAGTAGTAGGGATATGCCAATTGTAGACCAAATCTTAAATATGTAGTAGTAGGGATATGCCGATTGTAGACCAAATCTTAAATATGTAGTAGTAGGGATATGCCGATTGTAGACCAAATCTTAAATATGTAGTAGTAGGGATATGCCGATTGTAGACCAAATCTTAAATATGTAGTAGTAGGGATATGCCGATTGTAGACCAAATCTTAATAATGTAGTAGTAGGGATATGCCGATTGTAGACCAAATCTTAAAAAACTCAATTTGATCTGATAACAAAACAAACTCACATTTATTATTATGTAAAGGGAAAGAAGTGTGCAGTAGAAATAAACACCTGATGTGGGAACAAGCCCTCGAGTTAAATATGTAGTAGTAGGGATATGCCGATTGTAGACCAAATCTTAAATATGTAGTAGTAGGGATATGCCGATTGTAGACCAAATCTTAAATATGTAGTAGTAGGGATATGCCGATTGTAGACCAAATCTTAAATATGTAGTAGTAGGGATATGCCGATTGTAGACCAAATCTTAAATATGTAGTAGTAGGGATATGCCGATTGTAGACCAAATCTTAAATATGTAGTAGTAGGGATATGCCGATTGTAGACCAAATCTTAAAAAACTCAATTTGATCTGATAACAAAACAAACTCACATTTATTATTATGTAAAGGGAAAGAAGTGTGCAGTAGAAATAAACACCTGATGTGGGAACAAGCCCTCGAGTTAAATATGTAAAGGGAAAGAAGTGTGCAGTAGAAATAAACACCTGATGTTGGAACAAGCCCTCGAGTTAAATATGTAGTGGTAGGGATATGCCGATTGTAGACCAAATCTTAAATATGTAGTAGTAGGGATACGCCGATTGTAGACCAAATCTTAAATATGTAGTAGTAGGGATATGTCGATTGTAGACCAAATCTTAAATATGTAGTAGTAGGGATATGCCGATTGTAGACCAAATCTTAAATATGTAGTAGTAGGGATATGCCGATTGTAGACCAAATCTTAAATATGTAGTAGTAGGGATATGCCGATTGTAGACCAAATCTTAAATATGTAGCAGTAGGGATATGCCGATTGTAGACCAAACCTTAAATATGTAGTAGTAGGGATATGCCGATTGTAGACCAAATCTTAAATATGTAGTAGTAGGGATATGCCGATTGTAGAACAAAATGTAGTAGTAGGGATATGCCGATTGTAGACCAAATCTTAAATATGTAGTAGTAGGGATATGCCTATTGTAGACCAAATCTTAAATATGTAGTAGTAGGGATATGCCGATTGTAGACCAAATCTTAAATATGTAGTAGTAGTAGGGATATGCCGATTGTAGACCAAATCTTAAATATGTAGTAGTAGGGATATGCCGATTGTAGACCAAATCTTAACAAACTCAATTTGATCTGATAACAAAACAAACTCACATGTATTATTATGTAAATGGAAAGAAGTGTGCAGTAGAAATAAACACCTGATGTGGGAACAAGCCCTCGAGTTAAATATGTAAAGGGAAAGAAGTGTGCAGTAGAAATAAACACCTGATGTGGGAACAAGCCCTCGAGTTAAATATGTAAAGGGAAAGAAGTGTGCAGTATAAATAAACACCTGATGTGGGAACAAGCCCTCGAGTTAAATATGTAGTAGTAGGGATATGCCGATTGTAGACCAAATCTTAAATATGTAGTAGTAGGGATATGCCGATTGTAGACCAAATCTTAAATATGTAGTAGTAGGGATATGCCGATTGTAGACCAAATCTTAAATATGTAGTAGTAGGGATATGCCGATTGTAGACCAAATCTTAAATATGTAGTAGTAGGGATATGCCGATTGTAGACCAAATCTTAAATATGTAGTAGTAGTAGGGTTATGCCGATTGTAGACCAAACTTTAAATATGTAGTAGTAGGGATATGCCGATTGTAGACCAAATCTTAAATATGTAGTAGTAGGGATATGCCGATTGTGGACCAAATCTTAAATATGTAGTAGTAGGGATATGCCGATTGTAGACCAAATCTTAAATATGTAGTAGTAGGGATATGCCGATTGTAGACCAAATCTTAAATATGTAGTAGTAGGGATATGCCGATTGTAGACCAAATCTTAAATATGTAGTAGTAGGGATATGCCGATTGTAGACCAAATCTTAAATATGTAGTAGTAGGGATATGCCGATTGTATACCAAATCTTAAATATGTAGTAGTAGGGATATGCCGATTGTAGACCAAATCTTAAATATGTAGTAGTAGGGATATGCCGATTGTAGACCAAATCTTAAATATGTAGTAGTATGGATATGCCGATTGTAGACCAAATCTTAAATATGTAGTAGTAGGGATATGCCGATTGTAGACCAAATCTTAAATATGTAGTAGTAGGGATCTGCCGATTGTAGACCAAATCTTAAATATGTAGTAGTAGGGATATGCCGATTGTAGACCAAATCTTAAATATGTAGTAGTAGGGATATGCCGATTGTAGACCAAATCTTAAATATGTAGTAGTAGGGATATGCCGATTGTAGACCAAATCTTAAATATGTAGTAGTAGGGATATGCCGATTGTAGACCAAATCTTAAATATGTAGTAGTAGGGATATGCCGATTGTAGACCAAATCTTAAATATGTAGTAGTAGGGATATGCCGATTGTAGACCAAATCTTAAATATGTAGTAGTAAGGATATGCCGATTGTAGACCAAATCTTAAATATGTAGTAGTAGGGATATGCCGATTGTAGACCAAATCTTAAATATGTAGTAGTAGGGATATGCCGATTGTAGACCAAATCTTAAATATGTAGTAGTAGGGATATGCCGATTGTAGACCAAATCTTATATATGTAGTAGTAGGGATATGCCGATTGTAGACCAAATCTTAAATATGTAGTAGTAGGGATATGCCGATTGTTGACCAAATCTTAAATATGTAGTAGTAGGGATATGCCGATTGTAGACCAAATCTTAAATATGTAGTAGTAGGGATATGCCGATTGTAGACCAAATCTTAAATATGTAGTAGTAGGGATATGCCGATTGTAGACCAAATCTTAAATATGTAGTAGTAGGGATATGCCGATTGTAGACCAAATCTTAAATATGTAGTAGTAGGGATATGCCGATTGTAGACCAAATCTTAAATATGTAGTAGTAGGGATATGCCGATTGTAGACCAAATCTTAAAAAACTCAATTTGATCTGATAACAAAACAAACTCACATTTATTATTATGTAAAGGGAAATAAGTGTGCAGTAGAAATAAACACCTGATGTGGGAACAAGCCCTCGAGTTAAATATGTAAAGGGAAAGAAGTGTGCAGTAGAAATAAACACCTGATGTGGGAACAAGCCCTCGAGTTAAATATGTAAAGGGAAAGAAGTGTGCAGTAGAAATAAACACCTGATGTGGGAACAAGCCCTCGAGTTAAATATGTAGTAGTAGGGATATGCCGATTGTAGACCAAATTTTAAATATGTAGTAGTAGGGATATGCCGATTGTAGACCAAATCTTAAATATGTAGTAGTAGGGATATGCCGATTGTAGACCAAATCTTAAATATGTAGTAGTAGGGATATGCCGATTGTAGACCAAATCTTAAATATGTAGTAGTAGGGATATGCCGATTGTAGACCAAATCTTAAATATGTAGTAGTAGGGATATGCCGATTGTAGACCAAATCTTAAATATGTAGTAGTAGGGATATGCCGATTGTAGACCAAATCTTAAATATGTAGTAGTAGGGATATGCCGATTGTAGACCAAATCTTAAATATGTAGTAGTAGGGATATGCCGATTGTAGACCAAATCTTAAATATGTAGTAGTAAGGATATGCCGATTGTAGACCAAATCTTAAATATGTAGTAGTAGGGATATGCCGATTGTAGACCAAATCTTAAATATGTAGTAGTAGGGATATGCCGATTGTAGACCAAATCTTAAATATGTAGTAGTAGGGATATGCCGATTGTAGACCAAATCTTAAATATGTAGTAGTAGGGATATGCCGATTGTAGACCAAATCTTATATATGTAGTAGTAGGGATATGCCGATTGTAGACCAAATCTTAAATATGTAGTAGTAGGGATATGCCGATTGTTGACCAAATCTTAAATATGTAGTAGTAGGGATATGCCGATTGTAGACCAAATCTTAAATATGTAGTAGTAGGGATATGCCGATTGTAGACCAAATCTTAAATATGTAGTAGTAGGGATATGCCGATTGTAGACCAAATCTTAAATATGTAGTAGTAGGGATATGCCGATTGTAGACCAAATCTTAAATATGTAGTAGTAGGGATATGCCGATTGTAGACCAAATCTTAAATATGTAGTAGTAGGGATATGCCGATTGTAGACCAAATCTTAAAAAACTCAATTTGATCTGATAACAAAACAAACTCACATTTATTATTATGTAAAGGGAAATAAGTGTGCAGTAGAAATAAACACCTGATGTGGGAACAAGCCCTCGAGTTAAATATGTAAAGGGAAAGAAGTGTGCAGTAGAAATAAACACCTGATGTGGGAACAAGCCCTCGAGTTAAATATGTAAAGGGAAAGAAGTGTGCAGTAGAAATAAACACCTGATGTGGGAACAAGCCCTCGAGTTAAATATGTAGTAGTAGGGATATGCCAATTGTAGACCAAATTTTAAATATGTAGTAGTAGGGATATGCCGATTGTAGACCAAATCTTAAATGTGTAGTAGTAGGGATATGCCGATTGTAGACCAAATCTTAAATATGTTGTAGTAGGGATATGCCGATTGTAGACCAAATCTTAAATATGTAGTAGTAGGGATATGCCGATTGTAGAACAAATCTTAAATATGTAGTAGTAAGGATATGCCGATTGTAGACCAAATCTTAAATATGTAGTAGTAGGGATATGCCGATTGTAGACCAAATCTTAAATATGTAGTAGTAGAGATATGCCGATTGTAGACCAAATCTTAAATATGTAGTAGTAGGGATATGCCGATTGTAGACCAAATCTTAGATATGTAGTAGTAGGGATATGCCGATTGTAGACCAAATCTTAAATATGTAGTAGTAGGGTTATGCCGATTGTAGACCAAATCTTAAATATGTAGTAGTAGTAGGGATATGCCGATTGTAGACCAAATCTTAAATATGTAGTAGTAGGGATATGCCGATTGTAGACCAAATCTTAAATATGTAGTAGTAGGGATATGCCGAGTGTAGACCAAATCTTAAATATGTAGTAGTAGGGATATGCCGATTGTAGACCAAATCTTAAATATGTAGTAGTAGGGATATGCCGATTGTAGACCAAATCTTAAATATGTAGTAGTAGGGATATGCCGATTGTAGACCAAATCTTAAATATGTAGTAGTAGGGATATGCCGATTGTAGACCAAATCTTAAATATGTAGTAGTAGGGATATGCCGATTGTAGACCAAATCTTAAATATGTAGTAGTAGGGATATGCCGATTGTAGACCAAATCTTAAATATGTAGTAGTAGGGATATGCCGATTGTAGACCAAATCTTAAATATGTAGTAGTAGGGATATGCCGATTGTAGACCAAATCTTAAATATGTAGTAGTAGGGATATGCCGATTGTAGACCAAATCTTAAATATGTAGTAGTAGGGATATGCCGATTGTAGACCAAATCTTAAATATGTAGTAGTAGGGTTATGCCGATTGTAGACCAAATCTTAAATATGTAGTAGTAGGGATATGCCGATTGTAGACCAAATCTTAAATATGTAGTAGTAGGGATATGCCGATTGTAGACCAAATCTTAAATATGTAGTAGTAGGGATATGCCGATTGTAGACCAAATCTTAAATATGTAGTAGTAGGGATATGCCGATTGTTGACCAAATCTTAAATATGTAGTAGTAGGGATATGCCGATTGTAGACCAAATCTTAAATATGTAGTAGTAGGGATATGCCGATTGTAGACCAAATCTTAAATATGTAGTAGTAGGGATATGCCGATTGTAGACCAAATCTTAAATATGTAGTAGTAGGGATATGCCGATTGTAGACCAAATCTTAAAAAACTCAATTTGATCTGATAACAAAACAAACTCACATTTATTATTATGTAAAGGGAAATAAGTGTGCAGTAGAAATAAACACCTGATGTGGGAACAAGCCCTCGAGTTAAATATGTAAAGGGAAGGAAGTGTGCAGTAGAAATAAACACCTGATGTGGGAACAAGCCCTCGAGTTAAATATGTAAAGGGAAAGAAGTGTGCATTAGAAATAAACACCTGATGTGGGAACAAGCCCTCGAGTTAAATATGTAGTAGTAGGGATATGCCGATTGTAGACCAAATCTTAAATATGTAGTAGTAGGGATATGCCAATTGTAGACCAAATCTTAAATATGTAGTAGTAGGGATATGCCGATTGTAGACCAAATCTTAAATATGTAGTAGTAGGGATATGCCGATTGTAGACCAAATCTTAAATATGTAGTAGTAGGGATATGCCGATTGTAGACCAAATCTTAAATATGTAGTAGTAGGGATATGCCGATTGTAGACCAAATCTTAATAATGTAGTAGTAGGGATATGCCGATTGTAGACTAAATCTTAAAAAACTCAATTTGATCTGATAACAAAACAAACTCACATTTATTAGTATGTAAAGGGAAAGAAGTGTGCAGTAGAAATAAACACCTGATGTGGGAACAAGCCCTCGAGTTAAATATGTAGTAGTAGGAATATGCCGATTGTAGACCAAATCTTAAATATGTAGTAGTAGGGATATGCCGATTGTAGACCAAATCTTAAATATGTAGTAGTAGGGATATGCCGATTGTAGACCAAATCTTAAATATGTAGTAGTAGGGATATGCCGATTGTAGACCAAATCTTAAATATGTAGTAGTAGGGATATGCCGATTGTAGACCAAATCTTAAATATGTAGTGGTAGGGATATGCCGATTGTAGACCAAATCTTAAAAAACTCAATTTGATCTGATAACAAAACAAACTCACATTTATTATTATGTAAAGGGAAAGAAGTGTGCAGTAGAAATAAACACCTGATGTGGGAACAAGCCCTCGAGTTAAATATGTAAAGGGAAAGAAGTGTGCAGTAGAAATAAACACCTGATGTGGGAACAAGCCCTCGAGTTAAATATGTAGTAGTAGGGATATGCCGATTGTAGTCCAAATCTTAAATATGTAGTAGTAGGGATACGCCGATTGTAGACCAAATCTTAAATATGTAGTAGTAGGGATATGCCGATTGTAGACCAAATCTTAAATATGTAGTAGTAGGGATATGCCGATTGTAGACCAAATCTTAAATATGTAGTAGTAGGGATATGCCGATTGTAGACCAAATCTTAAATATGTAGTAGTAGGGATATGCCGATTGTAGACCAAATCTTAAATATGTAGCAGTAGGGATATGCCGATTGTAGACCAAACCTTAAATATGTAGTAGTAGGGATATGCCGATTGTAGACCAAATCTTAAATATGTAGTAGTAGGGATATGCCGATTGTAGAACAAAATGTAGTAGTAGGGATATGCCGATTGTAGACCAAATCTTAAATATGTAGTAGTAGGGATATGCCTAATGTAGACCAAATCTTAAATATGTAGTAGTAGGGATATGCCGATTGTAGACCAAATCTTAAATATGTAGTAGTAAGGATATGCCGATTGTAGACCAAATCTTAAATATGTAGTAGTAGGGATATGCCGATTGTAGACCAAATCTTAAATATGTAGTAGTAGGGATATGCCGATTGTAGACCAAATCTTAAATATGTAGTAGTAGGGATATGCCGATTGTAGACCAAATCTTAAATATGTAGTAGTAGGGATATGCCGATTGTAGACCAAATCTTATATATGTAGTAGTAGGGATATGCCGATTGTAGACCAAATCTTAAATATGTAGTAGTAGGGATATGCCGATTGTTGACCAAATCTTAAATATGTAGTAGTAGGGATATGCCGATTGTAGACCAAATCTTAAATATGTAGTAGTAGGGATATGCCGATTGTAGACCAAATCTTAAATATGTAGTAGTAGGGATATGCCGATTGTAGACCAAATCTTAAATATGTAGTAGTAGGGATATGCCGATTGTAGACCAAATCTTAAATATGTAGTAGTAGGGATATGCCGATTGTAGACCAAATCTTAAATATGTAGTAGTAGGGATATGCCGATTGTAGACCAAATCTTAAAAAACTCAATTTGATCTGATAACAAAACAAACTCACATTTATTATTATGTAAAGGGAAATAAGTGTGCAGTAGAAATAAACACCTGATGTGGGAACAAGCCCTCGAGTTAAATATGTAAAGGGAAAGAAGTGTGCAGTAGAAATAAACACCTGATGTGGGAACAAGCCCTCGAGTTAAATATGTAAAGGGAAAGAAGTGTGCAGTAGAAATAAACACCTGATGTGGGAACAAGCCCTCGAGTTAAATATGTAGTAGTAGGGATATGCCGATTGTAGACCAAATTTTAAATATGTAGTAGTAGGGATATGCCGATTGTAGACCAAATCTTAAATATGTAGTAGTAGGGATATGCCGATTGTAGACCAAATCTTAAATATGTTGTAGTAGGGATATGCCGATTGTAGACCAAATCTTAAATATGTAGTAGTAGGGATATGCCGATTGTAGAACAAATCTTAAATATGTAGTAGTAAGGATATGCCGATTGTAGACCAAATCTTAAATATGTAGTAGTAGGGATATGCCGATTGTAGACCAAATCTTAAATATGTAGTAGTAGAGATATGCCGATTGTAGACCAAATCTTAAATATGTAGTAGTAGGGATATGCCGATTGTAGACCAAATCTTAAATATGTAGTAGTAGGGATATGCCGATTGTAGACCAAATCTTAAATATGTAGTAGTAGGGTTATGCCGATTGTAGACCAAATCTTAAATATGTAGTAGTAGTAGGGATATGCCGATTGTAGACCAAATCTTAAATATGTAGTAGTAGGGATATGCCGATTGTAGACCAAATCTTAAATATGTAGTAGTAGGGATATGCCGATTGTAGACCAAATCTTAAATATGTAGTAGTAGGGATATGCCGATTGTAGACCAAATCTTAAATATGTAGTAGTAGGGATATGCCGATTGTAGACCAAATCTTAAATATGTAGTGGTAGGGATATGCCGATTGTAGACCAAATCTTAAAAAACTCAATTTGATCTGATAACAAAACAAACTCACATTTATTATTATGTAAAGGGAAAGAAGTGTGCAGTAGAAATAAACACCTGATGTGGGAACAAGCCCTCGAGTTAAATATGTAAAGGGAAAGAAGTGTGCAGTAGAAATAAACACCTGATGTGGGAACAAGCCCTCGAGTTAAATATGTAGTAGTAGGGATATGCCGATTGTAGTCCAAATCTTAAATATGTAGTAGTAGGGATACGCCGATTGTAGACCAAATCTTAAATATGTAGTAGTAGGGATATGCCGATTGTAGACCAAATCTTAAATATGTAGTAGTAGGGATATGCCGATTGTAGACCAAATCTTAAATATGTAGTAGTAGGGATATGCCGATTGTAGACCAAATCTTAAATATGTAGTAGTAGGGATATGCCGATTGTAGACCAAATCTTAAATATGTAGCAGTAGGGATATGCCGATTGTAGACCAAACCTTAAATATGTAGTAGTAGGGATATGCCGATTGTAGACCAAATCTTAAATATGTAGTAGTAGGGATATGCCGATTGTAGAACAAAATGTAGTAGTAGGGATATGCCGATTGTAGACCAAATCTTAAATATGTAGTAGTAGGGATATGCCTAATGTAGACCAAATCTTAAATATGTAGTAGTAGGGATATGCCGATTGTAGACCAAATCTTAAATATGTAGTAGTAAGGATATGCCGATTGTAGACCAAATCTTAAATATGTAGTAGTAGGGATATGCCGATTGTAGACCAAATCTTAAATATGTAGTAGTAGGGATATGCCGATTGTAGACCAAATCTTAAATATGTAGTAGTAGGGATATGCCGATTGTAGACCAAATCTTAAATATGTAGTAGTAGGGATATGCCGATTGTAGACCAAATCTTATATATGTAGTAGTAGGGATATGCCGATTGTAGACCAAATCTTAAATATGTAGTAGTAGGGATATGCCGATTGTTGACCAAATCTTAAATATGTAGTAGTAGGGATATGCCGATTGTAGACCAAATCTTAAATATGTAGTAGTAGGGATATGCCGATTGTAGACCAAATCTTAAATATGTAGTAGTAGGGATATGCCGATTGTAGACCAAATCTTAAATATGTAGTAGTAGGGATATGCCGATTGTAGACCAAATCTTAAATATGTAGTAGTAGGGATATGCCGATTGTAGACCAAATCTTAAATATGTAGTAGTAGGGATATGCCGATTGTAGACCAAATCTTAAAAAACTCAATTTGATCTGATAACAAAACAAACTCACATTTATTATTATGTAAAGGGAAATAAGTGTGCAGTAGAAATAAACACCTGATGTGGGAACAAGCCCTCGAGTTAAATATGTAAAGGGAAAGAAGTGTGCAGTAGAAATAAACACCTGATGTGGGAACAAGCCCTCGAGTTAAATATGTAAAGGGAAAGAAGTGTGCAGTAGAAATAAACACCTGATGTGGGAACAAGCCCTCGAGTTAAATATGTAGTAGTAGGGATATGCCGATTGTAGACCAAATTTTAAATATGTAGTAGTAGGGATATGCCGATTGTAGACCAAATCTTAAATATGTAGTAGTAGGGATATGCCGATTGTAGACCAAATCTTAAATATGTTGTAGTAGGGATATGCCGATTGTAGACCAAATCTTAAATATGTAGTAGTAGGGATATGCCGATTGTAGAACAAATCTTAAATATGTAGTAGTAAGGATATGCCGATTGTAGACCAAATCTTAAATATGTAGTAGTAGGGATATGCCGATTGTAGACCAAATCTTAAATATGTAGTAGTAGAGATATGCCGATTGTAGACCAAATCTTAAATATGTAGTAGTAGGGATATGCCGATTGTAGACCAAATCTTAAATATGTAGTAGTAGGGATATGCCGATTGTAGACCAAATCTTAAATATGTAGTAGTAGGGTTATGCCGATTGTAGACCAAATCTTAAATATGTAGTAGTAGTAGGGATATGCCGATTGTAGACCAAATCTTAAATATGTAGTAGTAGGGATATGCCGATTGTAGACCAAATCTTAAATATGTAGTAGTAGGGATATGCCGATTGTAGACCAAATCTTAAATATGTAGTAGTAGGGATATGCCGATTGTAGACCAAATCTTAAATATGTAGTAGTAGGGATATGCCGATTGTAGACCAAATCTTAAATATGTAGTAGTAGGGATATGCCGATTGTAGACCAAATCTTAAATATGTAGTAGTAGGGATATGCCGATTGTAGACCAAATCTTAAATATGTAGTAGTAGGGATATGCCGATTGTAGACCAAATCTTAAATATGTAGTAGTAGGGATATGCCGATTGTAGACCAAATCTTAAATATGTAGTAGTAGGGATATGCCGATTGTAGACCAAATCTTAAATATGTAGTAGTAGGGATATGCCGATTGTAGACCAAATCTTAAATATGTAGTAGTAGGGATATGCCGATTGTAGACCAAATCTTAAATATGTAGTAGTAGGGATATGCCGATTGTAGACCAAATCTTAAATATGTAGTAGTAGGGTTATGCCGATTGTAGACCAAATCTTAAATATGTAGTAGTAGGGATATGCCGATTGTAGACCAAATCTTAAATATGTAGTAGTAGGGATATGCCGATTGTAGACCAAATCTTAAATATGTAGTAGTAGGGATATGCCGATTGTAGACCAAATCTTAAATATGTAGTAGTAGGGATATGCCGATTGTTGCCCAAATCTTAAATATGTAGTAGTAGGGATATGCCGATTGTAGACCAAATCTTAAATATGTAGTAGTAGGGATATGCCGATTGTAGACCAAATCTTAAATATGTAGTAGTAGGGATATGCCGATTGTAGACCAAATCTTAAATATGTAGTAGTAGGGATATGCCGATTGTAGACCAAATCTTAAAAAACTCAATTTGATCTGATAACAAAACAAACTCACATTTATTATTATGTAAAGGGAAATAAGTGTGCAGTAGAAATAAACACCTGATGTGGGAACAAGCCCTCGAGTTAAATATGTAAAGGGAAGGAAGTGTGCAGTAGAAATAAACACCTGATGTGGGAACAAGCCCTCGAGTTAAATATGTAAAGGGAAAGAAGTGTGCATTAGAAATAAACACCTGATGTGGGAACAAGCCCTCGAGTTAAATATGTAGTAGTAGGGATATGCCGATTGTAGACCAAATCTTAAATATGTAGTAGTAGGGATATGCCAATTGTAGACCAAATCTTAAATATGTAGTAGTAGGGATATGCCGATTGTAGACCAAATCGTAAATATGTAGTAGTAGGGATATGCCGATTGTAGACCAAATCTTAAATATGTAGTAGTAGGGATATGCCGATTGTAGACCAAATCTTAAATATGTAGTAGTAGGGATATGCCGATTGTAGACCAAATCTTAATAATGTAGTAGTAGGGATATGCCGATTGTAGACCAAATCTTAAAAAACTCAATTTGATCTGATAACAAAACAAACTCACATTTATTATTATGTAAAGGGAAAGAAGTGTGCAGTAGAAATAAACACCTGATGTGGGAACAAGCCCTCGAGTTAAATATGTAGTAGTAGGAATATGCCGATTGTAGACCAAATCTTAAATATGTAGTAGTAGGGATATGCCGATTGTAGACCAAATCTTAAATATGTAGTAGTAGGGATATGCCGATTGTAGACCAAATCTTAAATATGTAGTAGTAGGGATATGCCGATTGTAGACCAAATCTTAAATATGTAGTAGTAGGGATATGCCGATTGTAGACCAAATCTTAAATATGTAGTGGTAGGGATATGCCGATTGTAGACCAAATCTTAAAAAACTCAATTTGATCTGATAACAAAACAAACTCACATTTATTATTATGTAAAGGGAAAGAAGTGTGCAGTAGAAATAAACACCTGATGTGGGAACAAGCCCTCGAGTTAAATATGTAAAGGGAAAGAAGTGTGCAGTAGAAATAAACACCTGATGTGGGAACAAGCCCTCGAGTTAAATATGTAGTAGTAGGGATATGCCGATTGTAGTCCAAATCTTAAATATGTAGTAGTAGGGATACGCCGATTGTAGACCAAATCTTAAATATGTAGTAGTAGGGATATGCCGATTGTAGACCAAATCTTAAATATGTAGTAGTAGGGATATGCCGATTGTAGACCAAATCTTAAATATGTAGTAGTAGGGATATGCCGATTGTAGACCAAATCTTAAATATGTAGTAGTAGGGATATGCCGATTGTAGACCAAATCTTAAATATGTAGTAGTAGTAGAGATATGCCGATTGTAGACCAAATCTTAAATATGTAGTAGTAGGGATATGCCGATTGTAGACCAAATCTTAACAAACTCAATTTGATCTGATAACAAAACAAACTCACATGTATTATTATGTAAATGGAAAGAAGTGTGCAGTAGAAATAAACACCTGATGTGGGAACAAGCCCTCGAGTTAAATATGTAAAGGGAAAGAAGTGTGCAGTAGAAATAAACACCTTATGTGGGAACAAGCCCTCGAGTTAAATATGTAAAGGGAAAGAAGTGTGCAGTATAAATAAACACCTGATGTGGGAACAAGCCCTCGAGTTAAATATGTAGTAGTAGGGATATGCCGATTGTAGACCAAATCTTAAATATGTAGTAGTAGGGATATGCCGATTGTAGACCAAATCTTAAATATGTAGTAGTAGGGATATGCCGATTGTAGACCAAATCTTAAATATGTAGTAGTAGGGATATGCCGATTGTAGACCAAATCTTAAATATGTAGTAGTAGGGATATGCCGATTGTAGACCAAATCTTAAATATGTAGTAGTAGTAGGGTTATGCCGATTGTAGACCAAACTTTAAATATGTAGTAGTAGGGATATGCCGATTGTAGACCAAATCTTAAATATGTAGTAGTAGGGATATGCCGATTGTAGACCAAATCTTAAATATGTAGTAGTAGGGATATGCCGATTGTAGACCAAATCTTAAATATGTAGTAGTAGGGATATGCCGATTGTAGACCAAATCTTAAATATGTAGTAGTAGGGATATGCCGATTGTAGACCAAATCTTAAATATGTAGTAGTAGGGATATGCCGATTGTAGACCAAATCTTAAATATGTAGTAGTAGGGATATGCCGATTGTATACCAAATCTTAAATATGTAGTAGTAGGGATATGCCGATTGTAGACCAAATCTTAAATATGTAGTAGTAGGGATATGCCGATTGTAGACCAAATCTTAAATATGTAGTAGTATGGATATGCCGATTGTAGACCAAATCTTAAATATGTAGTAGTAGGGATATGCCGATTGTAGACCAAATCTTAAATATGTAGCAGTAGGGATATGCCGATTGTAGACCAAACCTTAAATATGTAGTAGTAGGGATATGCCGATTGTAGACCAAATCTTAAATATGTAGTAGTAGGGATATGCCGATTGTAGAACAAAATGTAGTAGTAGGGATATGCCGATTGTAGACCAAATCTTAAATATGTAGTAGTAGGGATATGCCTATTGTAGACCAAATCTTAAATATGTAGTAGTAGGGATATGCCGATTGTAGACCAAATCTTAAATATGTAGTAGTAGTAGAGATATGCCGATTGTAGACCAAATCTTAAATATGTAGTAGTAGGGATATGCCGATTGTAGACCAAATCTTAACAAACTCAATTTGATCTGATAACAAAACAAACTCACATGTATTATTATGTAAATGGAAAGAAGTGTGCAGTAGAAATAAACACCTGATGTGGGAACAAGCCCTCGAGTTAAATATGTAAAGGGAAAGAAGTGTGCAGTAGAAATAAACACCTGATGTGGGAACAAGCCCTCGAGTTAAATATGTAAAGGGAAAGAAGTGTGCAGTATAAATAAACACCTGATGTGGGAACAAGCCCTCGAGTTAAATATGTAGTAGTAGGGATATGCCGATTGTAGACCAAATCTTAAATATGTAGTAGTAGGGATATGCCGATTGTAGACCAAATCTTAAATATGTAGTAGTAGGGATATGCCGATTGTAGACCAAATCTTAAATATGTAGTAGTAGGGATATGCCGATTGTAGACCAAATCTTAAATATGTAGTAGTAGGGATATGCCGATTGTAGACCAAATCTTAAATATGTAGTAGTAGTAGGGTTATGCCGATTGTAGACCAAACTTTAAATATGTAGTAGTAGGGATATGCCGATTGTAGACCAAATCTTAAATATGTAGTAGTAGGGATATGCCGATTGTAGACCAAATCTTAAATATGTAGTAGTAGGGATATGCCGATTGTAGACCAAATCTTAAATATGTAGTAGTAGGGATATGCCGATTGTAGACCAAATCTTAAATATGTAGTAGTAGGGATATGCCGATTGTAGACCAAATCTTAAATATGTAGTAGTAGGGATATGCAGATTGTAGACCAAATCTTAAATATGTAGTAGTAGGGATATGCCGATTGTATACCAAATCTTAAATATGTAGTAGTAGGGATATGCCGATTGTAGACCAAATCTTAAATATGTAGTAGTAGGGATATGCCGATTGTAGACCAAATCTTAAATATGTAGTAGTATGGATATGCCGATTGTAGACCAAATCTTAAATATGTAGTAGTAGGGATATGCCGATTGTAGACCAAATCTTAAATATGTAGTAGTAGGGATCTGCCGATTGTAGACCAAATCTTAAATATGTAGTAGTAGGGATATGCCGATTGTAGACCAAATCTTAAATATGTAGTAGTAGGGATATGCCGATTGTAGACCAAATCTTAAATATGTAGTAGTAGGGATATGCCGATTGTAGACAAAATCTTAAATATGTAGTAGTAGGGATATGCCGATTGTAGACCAAATCTTAAATATGTAGTAGTAGGGATATGCCGATTGTAGACCAAATCTTAAATATGTAGTAGTAGGGATATGCCGATTGTAGACCAAATCTTAAATATGTAGTAGTAAGGATATGCCGATTGTAGACCAAATCTTAAATATGTAGTAGTAGGGATATGCCGATTGTAGACCAAATCTTAAATATGTAGTAGTAGGGATATGCCGATTGTAGACCAAATCTTAAATATGTAGTAGTAGGGATATGCCTATTGTAGACCAAATCTTAAATATGTAGTAGTAGGGATATGCCGATTGTAGACCAAATCTTAAATATGTAGTAGTAGTAGAGATATGCCGATTGTAGACCAAATCTTAAATATGTAGTAGTAGGGATATGCCGATTGTAGACCAAATCTTAACAAACTCAATTTGATCTGATAACAAAACAAACTCACATGTATTATTATGTAAATGGAAAGAAGTGTGCAGTAGAAATAAACACCTGATGTGGGAACAAGCCCTCGAGTTAAATATGTAAAGGGAAAGAAGTGTGCAGTAGAAATAAACACCTGATGTGGGAACAAGCCCTCGAGTTAAATATGTAAAGGGAAAGAAGTGTGCAGTATAAATAAACACCTGATGTGGGAACAAGCCCTCGAGTTAAATATGTAGTAGTAGTGATATGCCGATTGTAGACCAAATCTTAAATATGTAGTAGTAGGGATATGCCGATTGTAGACCAAATCTTAAATATGTAGTAGTAGGGATATGCCGATTGTAGACCAAATCTTAAATATGTAGTAGTAGGGATATGCCGATTGTAGACCAAATCTTAAATATGTAGTAGTAGGGATATGCCGATTGTAGACCAAATCTTAAATATGTAGTAGTAGTAGGGTTATGCCGATTGTAGACCAAACTTTAAATATGTAGTAGTAGGGATATGCCGATTGTAGACCAAATCTTAAATATGTAGTAGTAGGGATATGCCGATTGTAGACCAAATCTTAAATATGTAGTAGTAGGGATATGCCGATTGTAGACCAAATCTTAAATATGTAGTAGTAGGGATATGCCGATTGTAGACCAAATCTTAAATATGTAGTAGTAGGGATATGCCGATTGTAGACCAAATCTTAAATATGTAGTAGTAGGGATATGCCGATTGTAGACCAAATCTTAAATATGTAGTAGTAGGGATATGCCGATTGTATACCAAATCTTAAATATGTAGTAGTAGGGATATGCCGATTGTAGACCAAATCTTAAATATGTAGTAGTAGGGATATGCCGATTGTAGACCAAATCTTAAATATGTAGTAGTATGGATATGCCGATTGTAGACCAAATCTTAAATATGTAGTAGTAGGGATATGCCGATTGTAGACCAAATCTTAAATATGTAGTAGTAGGGATCTGCCGATTGTAGACCAAATCTTAAATATGTAGTAGTAGGGATATGCCGATTGTAGACCAAATCTTAAATATGTAGTAGTAGGGATATGCCGATTGTAGACCAAATCTTAAATATGTAGTAGTAGGGATATGCCGATTGTAGACCAAATCTTAAATATGTAGTAGTAGGGATATGCCGATTGTAGACCAAATCTTAAATATGTAGTAGTAGGGATATGCCGATTGTAGACCAAATCTTAAATATGTAGTAGTAGGGATATGCCGATTGTAGACCAAATCTTAAATATGTAGTAGTAGGGATATGCCGATTGTAGACCAAATCTTATATATGTAGTAGTAGGGATATGCCGATTGTAGACCAAATCTTAAATATGTAGTAGTAGGGATATGCCGATTGTTGACCAAATCTTAAATATGTAGTAGTAGGGATATGCCGATTGTAGACCAAATCTTAAATATGTAGTAGTAGGGATATGCCGATTGTAGACCAAATCTTAAATATGTAGTAGTAGGGATCTGCCGATTGTTGACCAAATCTTAAATATGTAGTAGTAGGGATATGCCGATTGTAGACCAAATCTTAAATATGTAGTAGTAGGGATATGCCGATTGTAGACCAAATCTTAAATATGTAGTAGTAGGGATATGCCGATTGTAGACCAAATCTTAAATATGTAGTAGTAGGGATATGCCGATTGTAGACCAAATCTTAAAAAACTCAATTTGATCTGATAACAAAACAAACTCACATTTATTATTATGTAAAGGGAAATAAGTGTGCAGTAGAAATAAACACCTGATGTGGGAACAAGCCCTCGAGTTAAATATGTAAAGGGAAAGAAGTGTGCAGTAGAAATAAACACCTGATGTGGGAACAAGCCCTCGAGTTAAATATGTAGTAGTAGGGATATGCCGATTGTAGACCAAATTTTAAATATGTAGTAGTAGGGATATGCCGATTGTAGACCAAATCTTAAATATGTAGTAGTAGGGATATGCCGATTGTAGACCAAATCTTAAATATGTTGTAGTAGGGATATGCCGATTGTAGACCAAATCTTAAATATGTAGTAGTAGGGATATGCCGATTGTAGAACAAATCTTAAATATGTAGTAGTAGGGATATGCCGATTGTAGACCAAATCTTAAATATGTAGTAGTAGGGATATGCCGATTGTAGACCAAATCTTAAATATGTAGTAGTAGAGATATGCCGATTGTAGACCAAATCTTAAATATGTAGTAGTAGGGATATGCTGATTGTAGACCAAATCTTAAATATGTAGTAGTAGGGATATGCCGATTGTAGACCAAATCTTAAATATGTAGTAGTAGGGTTATGCCGATTGTAGACCAAATCTTAAATATGTAGTAGTAGTAGGGATATGCCGATTGTAGACCAAATCTTAAATATGTAGTAGTAGGGATATGCCGATTGTAGACCAAATCTTAAATATGTAGTAGTAGGGATATGCCGATTGTAGACCAAATCTTAAATATGTAGTAGTAGGGATATGCCGATTGTAGACCAAATCTTAAATATGTAGTAGTAGGGATATGCCGATTGTAGACCAAATCTTAAATATGTAGTAGTAGGGATATGCCGATTGTAGACCAAATCTTAAATATGTAGTAGTAGGGATATGCCGATTGTATACCAAATCTTAAATATGTAGTAGTAGGGATATGCTGATTGTAGACCAAATCTTAAATATGTAGTAGTAGGGATATGCCGATTGTAGACCAAATCTTAAATATGTAGTAGTAGGGATATGCCGATTGTAGAACAAAATGTAGTAGTAGGGATATGCCGATTGTAGACCAAATCTTAAATATGTAGTAGTAGGGATATGCCTATTGTAGACCAAATCTTAAATATGTAGTAGTAGGGATATGCCGATTGTAGACCAAATCTTAAATATGTAGTAGTAGTAGAGATATGCCGATTGTAGACCAAATCTTAAATATGTAGTAGTAGGGATATGCCGATTGTAGACCAAATCTTAACAAACTCAATTTGATCTGATAACAAAACAAACTCACATGTATTATTATGTAAATGGAAAGAAGTGTGCAGTAGAAATAAACACCTGATGTGGGAACAAGCCCTCGAGTTAAATATGTAAAGGGAAAGAAGTGTGCAGTAGAAATAAACACCTGATGTGGGAACAAGCCCTCGAGTTAAATATGTAAAGGGAAAGAAGTGTGCAGTATAAATAAACACCTGATGTGGGAACAAGCCCTCGAGTTAAATATGTAGTAGTAGGGATATGCCGATTGTAGACCAAATCTTAAATATGTAGTAGTAGGGATATGCCGATTGTAGACCAAATCTTAAATATGTAGTAGTAGGGATATGCCGATTGTAGACCAAATCTTAAATATGTAGTAGTAGGGATATGCCGATTGTAGACCAAATCTTAAATATGTAGTAGTAGGGATATGCCGATTGTAGACCAAATCTTAAATATGTAGTAGTAGTAGGGTTATGCCGATTGTAGACCAAACTTTAAATATGTAGTAGTAGGGATATGCCGATTGTAGACCAAATCTTAAATATGTAGTAGTAGGGATATGCCGATTGTAGACCAAATCTTAAATATGTAGTAGTAGGGATATGCCGATTGTAGACCAAATCTTAAATATGTAGTAGTAGGGATATGCCGATTGTAGACCAAATCTTAAATATGTAGTAGTAGGGATATGCCGATTGTAGACCAAATCTTAAATATGTAGTAGTAGGGATATGCAGATTGTAGACCAAATCTTAAATATGTAGTAGTAGGGATATGCCGATTGTATACCAAATCTTAAATATGTAGTAGTAGGGATATGCCGATTGTAGACCAAATCTTAAATATGTAGTAGTAGGGATATGCCGATTGTAGACCAAATCTTAAATATGTAGTAGTATGGATATGCCGATTGTAGACCAAATCTTAAATATGTAGTAGTAGGGATATGCCGATTGTAGACCAAATCTTAAATATGTAGTAGTAGGGATCTGCCGATTGTAGACCAAATCTTAAATATGTAGTAGTAGGGATATGCCGATTGTAGACCAAATCTTAAATATGTAGTAGTAGGGATATGCCGATTGTAGACCAAATCTTAAATATGTAGTAGTAGGGATATGCCGATTGTAGACAAAATCTTAAATATGTAGTAGTAGGGATATGCCGATTGTAGACCAAATCTTAAATATGTAGTAGTAGGGATATGCCGATTGTAGACCAAATCTTAAATATGTAGTAGTAGGGATATGCCGATTGTAGACCAAATCTTAAATATGTAGTAGTAAGGATATGCCGATTGTAGACCAAATCTTAAATATGTAGTAGTAGGGATATGCCGATTGTAGACCAAATCTTAAATATGTAGTAGTAGGGATATGCCGATTGTAGACCAAATCTTAAATATGTAGTAGTAGGGATATGCCTATTGTAGACCAAATCTTAAATATGTAGTAGTAGGGATATGCCGATTGTAGACCAAATCTTAAATATGTAGTAGTAGTAGAGATATGCCGATTGTAGACCAAATCTTAAATATGTAGTAGTAGGGATATGCCGATTGTAGACCAAATCTTAACAAACTCAATTTGATCTGATAACAAAACAAACTCACATGTATTATTATGTAAATGGAAAGAAGTGTGCAGTAGAAATAAACACCTGATGTGGGAACAAGCCCTCGAGTTAAATATGTAAAGGGAAAGAAGTGTGCAGTAGAAATAAACACCTGATGTGGGAACAAGCCCTCGAGTTAAATATGTAAAGGGAAAGAAGTGTGCAGTATAAATAAACACCTGATGTGGGAACAAGCCCTCGAGTTAAATATGTAGTAGTAGTGATATGCCGATTGTAGACCAAATCTTAAATATGTAGTAGTAGGGATATGCCGATTGTAGACCAAATCTTAAATATGTAGTAGTAGGGATATGCCGATTGTAGACCAAATCTTAAATATGTAGTAGTAGGGATATGCCGATTGTAGACCAAATCTTAAATATGTAGTAGTAGGGATATGCCGATTGTAGACCAAATCTTAAATATGTAGTAGTAGTAGGGTTATGCCGATTGTAGACCAAACTTTAAATATGTAGTAGTAGGGATATGCCGATTGTAGACCAAATCTTAAATATGTAGTAGTAGGGATATGCCGATTGTAGACCAAATCTTAAATATGTAGTAGTAGGGATATGCCGATTGTAGACCAAATCTTAAATATGTAGTAGTAGGGATATGCCGATTGTAGACCAAATCTTAAATATGTAGTAGTAGGGATATGCCGATTGTAGACCAAATCTTAAATATGTAGTAGTAGGGATATGCCGATTGTAGACCAAATCTTAAATATGTAGTAGTAGGGATATGCCGATTGTATACCAAATCTTAAATATGTAGTAGTAGGGATATGCCGATTGTAGACCAAATCTTAAATATGTAGTAGTAGGGATATGCCGATTGTAGACCAAATCTTAAATATGTAGTAGTATGGATATGCCGATTGTAGACCAAATCTTAAATATGTAGTAGTAGGGATATGCCGATTGTAGACCAAATCTTAAATATGTAGTAGTAGGGATCTGCCGATTGTAGACCAAATCTTAAATATGTAGTAGTAGGGATATGCCGATTGTAGACCAAATCTTAAATATGTAGTAGTAGGGATATGCCGATTGTAGACCAAATCTTAAATATGTAGTAGTAGGGATATGCCGATTGTAGACCAAATCTTAAATATGTAGTAGTAGGGATATGCCGATTGTAGACCAAATCTTAAATATGTAGTAGTAGGGATATGCCGATTGTAGACCAAATCTTAAATATGTAGTAGTAGGGATATGCCGATTGTAGACCAAATCTTAAATATGTAGTAGTAGGGATATGCCGATTGTAGACCAAATCTTATATATGTAGTAGTAGGGATATGCCGATTGTAGACCAAATCTTAAATATGTAGTAGTAGGGATATGCCGATTGTTGACCAAATCTTAAATATGTAGTAGTAGGGATATGCCGATTGTAGACCAAATCTTAAATATGTAGTAGTAGGGATATGCCGATTGTAGACCAAATCTTAAATATGTAGTAGTAGGGATCTGCCGATTGTTGACCAAATCTTAAATATGTAGTAGTAGGGATATGCCGATTGTAGACCAAATCTTAAATATGTAGTAGTAGGGATATGCCGATTGTAGACCAAATCTTAAATATGTAGTAGTAGGGATATGCCGATTGTAGACCAAATCTTAAATATGTAGTAGTAGGGATATGCCGATTGTAGACCAAATCTTAAAAAACTCAATTTGATCTGATAACAAAACAAACTCACATTTATTATTATGTAAAGGGAAATAAGTGTGCAGTAGAAATAAACACCTGATGTGGGAACAAGCCCTCGAGTTAAATATGTAAAGGGAAAGAAGTGTGCAGTAGAAATAAACACCTGATGTGGGAACAAGCCCTCGAGTTAAATATGTAGTAGTAGGGATATGCCGATTGTAGACCAAATTTTAAATATGTAGTAGTAGGGATATGCCGATTGTAGACCAAATCTTAAATATGTAGTAGTAGGGATATGCCGATTGTAGACCAAATCTTAAATATGTTGTAGTAGGGATATGCCGATTGTAGACCAAATCTTAAATATGTAGTAGTAGGGATATGCCGATTGTAGAACAAATCTTAAATATGTAGTAGTAGGGATATGCCGATTGTAGACCAAATCTTAAATATGTAGTAGTAGGGATATGCCGATTGTAGACCAAATCTTAAATATGTAGTAGTAGAGATATGCCGATTGTAGACCAAATCTTAAATATGTAGTAGTAGGGATATGCTGATTGTAGACCAAATCTTAAATATGTAGTAGTAGGGATATGCCGATTGTAGACCAAATCTTAAATATGTAGTAGTAGGGTTATGCCGATTGTAGACCAAATCTTAAATATGTAGTAGTAGTAGGGATATGCCGATTGTAGACCAAATCTTAAATATGTAGTAGTAGGGATATGCCGATTGTAGACCAAATCTTAAATATGTAGTAGTAGGGATATGCCGATTGTAGACCAAATCTTAAATATGTAGTAGTAGGGATATGCCGATTGTAGACCAAATCTTAAATATGTAGTAGTAGGGATATGCCGATTGTAGACCAAATCTTAAATATGTAGTAGTAGGGATATGCCGATTGTAGACCAAATCTTAAATATGTAGTAGTAGGGATATGCCGATTGTAGACCAAATCTTAAATATGTAGTAGTAGGGATATGCCGATTGTAGACCAAATCTTAAATATGTAGAAGTAGGGATATGCCGATTGTAGACCAAATCTTAAATATGTAGTAGTAGGGATATGCCGATTGTAGACCAAATCTTAAATATGTAGTAGTAGGGTTATGCCGATTGTAGACTAAATCTTAAATATGTAGTAGTAGGGATATGCCGATTGTAGACCAAATCTTAAATATGTAGTAGTAGGGATATGCCGATTGTAGACCAAATCTTAAATATGTAGTAGTAGGGATATGCCGATTGTAGACCAAATCTTAAATATGTAGTAGTAGGG
This sequence comes from Crossaster papposus, assembly GCA_037893245.1. Taxonomy (NCBI): domain Eukaryota; kingdom Metazoa; phylum Echinodermata; class Asteroidea; order Velatida; family Solasteridae; genus Crossaster; species Crossaster papposus. The sequence goes on along the minus strand of JBAIAA010001170.1, from coordinate 121,519 downwards.
ATATGCCGATTGTTGACCAAATCTTAAATATGTAGTAGTAGGGATATGCCGATTGTAGACCAAATCTTAAATATGTAGTAGTAGGGATTTGCCGATTGTAGACCAAATCTTAAATATGTAGTAGTAGGGATATGCCGATTGTAGACCAAATCTTAAATATGTAGTAGTAGGGATATGCCGATTGTAGACCAAATCTTAAAAAACTCAATTTGATCTGATAACAAAACAAACTCACATTTATTATTATGTAAAGGGAAATAAGTGTGCAGTAGAAATAAACACCTGATGTGGGAACAAGCCCTCGAGTTAAATATGTAAAGGGAAAGAAGTGTGCAGTAGAAATAAACACCTGATGTGGGAACAAGCCCTCGAGTTAAATATGTAAAGGGAAAGAAGTGTGCAGTAGAAATAAACACCTGATGTGGGAACAAGCCCTCGAGTTAAATATGTAGTAGTAGGGATATGCCGATTGTAGACCAAATCTTAAATATGTAGTAGTAGGGATATGCCGATTGTAGACCAAATCTTAAATATGTAGTAGTAGAGATATGCCGATTGTAGACCAAATCTTAAATATGTAGTAGTAGGGATATGCCGATTGTAGACCAAATCTTAAATATGTAGTAGTAGGGATATGCCGATTGTAGACCAAATCTTAAATATGTAGTAGTAGGGTTATGCCGATTGTAGACCAAATCTTAAATATGTAGTAGTAGTAGGGATATGCCGATTGTAGACCAAATCTTAAATATGTAGTAGTAGGGATATGCCGATTGTAGACCAAATCTTAAATATGTAGTAGTAGGGATATGCCGATTGTAGACCAAATCTTAAATATGTAGTAGTAGGGATATGCCGATTGTAGACCAAATCTTAAATATGTAGTAGTAGGGATATGCCGATTGTAGACCAAATCTTAAATATGTAGTAGTAGGGATATGCCGATTGTAGACCAAATCTTAAATATGTAGTAGTAGGGATATTCCGATTGTAGACCAAATCTTAAATATGTAGTAGTAGGGATATGCCGATTGTAGACCAAATCTTAAATATGTAGTAGTAGGGATATGCCGATTGTAGACCAAATCTTAAATATGTAGTAGTAGGGATATGCCGATTGTAGACCAAATCTTAAATATGTAGTAGTAGGGATATGCCGATTGTAGACCAAATCTTAAATATGTAGTAGTAGGGATATGCCGATTGTAGACCAAATCTTAAATATGTAGTAGTAGGGATATGCCGATTGTAGACCAAATCTTAAATATGTAGTAGTAGGGATATGCCAATTGTAGACCAAATCTTAAAAAACTCAATTTGATCTGATAACAAAACAAACTCACATTTATTATTATGTAAAGGGAAAGAAGTGTGCAGTAGAAATAAACACCTGATGTGGGAACAAGCCCTCGAGTTAAATATGTAAAGGGAAAGAAGTGTGCAGTAGAAATAAACACCTGATGTGGGAACAAGCCCTCGAGTTAAATATGTAGTAGTAGGGATATGCCGATTGTAGACCAAATCTTAAATATGTAGTAGTAGGGATATGCCGATTGTAGACCAAATCTTAAATATGTAGTAGTAGGGATATGCCGATTGTAGACCAAATCTTAAATATGTAGTAGTAGGGATATGCCGATTGTAGACAAAATCTTAAATATGTAGTAGTAGGGATATGCCGATTGTAGACCAAATCTTAAATATGTAGTAGTAGGGATATGCCGATTGTAGACCAAATCTTAAAAAACTCAATTTGATCTGATAACAAAACAAACTCACATTTATTATTATGTAAATGGAAAGAAGTGTGCAGTAGAAATAAACACCTGATGTGGGAACAAGCCCTCGAGTTAAATATGTAGTAGCAGGGATATGCCGATTGTAGACCAAATCTTAAAAAACTCAATTTGATCTGATAACAAAACAAACTCACATTTATTATTATGTAAAGGGAAAGAAGTGTGCAGTGGAAATAAACACCTGATGTGGGAACAAGCCCTCGAGTTAAATATGTAGTAGTAGGGATATGCCGATTGTAGACCAAATCTTAAATATGTAGTAGTAGGGATATGCCGATTGTAGACCAAATCTTAAATATGTAGTAGTAGGGATATGCCGATTGTAGACCAAATCTTAAATATGTAGTAGTATGGATATGCCGATTGTAGACCAAATCTTAAATATGTAGTAGTAGGGATATGCCGATTGTAGACCAAATCTTAAATATGTAGTAGTAGGGATATGCCGATTGTAGACCAAATCTTAAATATGTAGTAGTAGGGATATGCCGATTGTAGACCAAATCTTAAATATGTAGTAGTAGGGATATGCCGATTGTAGACCAAATCTTAAATATGTAGTAGTAGGGATATGCCGATTGTAGACCAAATCTTAAATATGTAGTAGTAGGGATATGCCGATTGTAGACCAAATCTTAAATATGTAGTAGTAGGGATATGCCGATTGTAGACCAAATCTTAAATATGTAGTAGTAGGGATATGCCGATTGTAGACCAAATCTTAAATATGTAGTAGTAGGGATATGGCGATTGTAGACCAAATCTTAAATATGTAGTAGTAGGGATATGCCGATTGTAGACCAAATCTTAAATATGTAGTAGTAGGGTTATGCCGATTGTAGACCAAATCTTAAATATGTAGTAGTAGGGATATGCCGATTGTAGACCAAATCTTAAATATGTAGTAGTAGGGATATGCCGATTGTAGACCAAATCTTAAATATGTAGTAGTAGGGATATGCCGATTGTAGACCAAATCTTAAATATGTAGTAGTAGGGATATGCCGATTGTAGACCAAATCTTAAATATGTAGTAGTAGGGATATGCCGATTGTAGACCAAATCTTAAATATGTAGTAGTAGGGATATGCCGATTGTAGACCAAATCTTAAATATGTAGTAGTAGGGATATGCCGATTGTAGACCAAATCTTAAATATGTAGTAGTATGGATATGCCGATTGTAGACCAAATCTTAAATATGTAGTAGTAGGGATATGCCGATTGTATACCAAATCTTAAATATGTAGTAGTAGGGATCTGCCGATTGTAGACCAAATCTTACATATGTAGTAGTAGGGATATGCCGATTGTAGACCAAATCTTAAATATGTAGTAGTAGGGATATGCCGATTGTAGACCAAATCTTAAATATGTAGTAGTAGGGATATGCCGATTGTAGACCAAATCTTAAATATGTAGTAGTAGGGATATGCCGATTGTAGACCAAATCTTAAATATGTAGTAGTAGGGATATGCCGATTGTAGACCAAATCTTAAATATGTAGTAGTAGGGATATGCCGATTGTAGACCAAATCTTAAATGTGTAGTAGTAGGGATATGCCGATTGTAGACCAAATCTTAAATATGTAGTAGTAGGGATATGCCGATTGTAGACCAAATCTTATATATGTAGTAGTAGGGATATGCCGATTGTAGACCAAATCTTAAATATGTAGTAGTAGGGATATGCCGATTGTTGACCAAATCTTAAATATGTAGTAGTAGGGAAATGCCGATTGTAGACCAAATCTTAAATATGTAGTAGTAGGGATATGCCGATTGTAGACCAAATCTTAAATATGTACTAGTAGGGATATGCCGATTGTAGACCAAATCTTAAATATGTAGTAGTAGGGATATGCCGATTGTAGACCAAATCTTAAAAAACTCAATTTGATCTGATAACAAAACAAACTCACATTTATTATTATGTAAAGGGAAAGAAGTGTGCAGTAGAAATAAACACCTGATGTGGGAACAAGCCCTCGAGTTAAATATGTAAAGGGAAAGAAGTGTGCAGTAGAAATAAACACCTGATGTGGAAACAAGCCCTCGAGTTAAATATGTAAAGGGAAAGAAGTGTGCAGTATAAATAAACACCTGGTGTGGGAACAAGCCCTCGAGTTAAATATGTAGTAGTAGGGATATGCCGATTGTAGACCAAATCTTAAATATGTAGTAGTAGGGATATGCCGATTGTAGTCCAAATCTTAAATATGTAGTAGTAGGGATATGCCGATTGTAGACCAAATCTTAAATATGTAGTAGTAGGGATATGCCGATTGTAGACCAAATCTTAAATATGTAGTAGTAGGGATATGCCGATTGTAGACCAAATCTTAAATATGTAGTAGTAGGGATATGCCGATTGTAGACCAAATCTTAAATATGTAGTAGTAGGGGTATGCCGATTGTAGACCAAATCTTAAATATGTAGTAGTAGGGATATGCCGATTGTAGACCAAATCTTAAATATGTAGTAGTAGAGTTATGCCGATTGTAGACCAAATCTTAAATATGTAGTAGTAGGGATATGCCGATTGTAGACCAAATCTTAAATATGTAGTAGTAGGGATATGCCGATTGTAGACCAAATCTTAAATATGTAGTAGTAGGGATATGCCGATCGTAGACCAAATCTTAAATATGTAGTAGTAGGGATATGCCGATTGTAGACCAAATCTTATATATGTAGTAGTAGGGATATGCCGATTGTAGACCAAATCTTAAATATGTAGTAGTAGGGATATGCCGATTGTAGACCTAATCTGAAATATGTAGTAGTAGGGATATGCCGATCGTAGACCAAATCTGAAATATGTAGTAGTAGGAATATGCCGATTGTAGACCAAATCTTAAATATGTAGTAGTAGGGATATGCCGATTGTAGACCAAATCTTAAATATGTAGTAGTAGGAATATGCCGATTGTAGACCAAATCTTAAATATGTAGTAGTAGAGATATGCCGATTGTAGACCAAATCTTAAATATGTAGTAGTAGGGATATGCCGATTGTAGACCAAACCTTAAATATGTAGTAGTAGGGATATGCCGATTGTAGACCAAATCTTAAATATGTAGTAGTAGGGATATGCCGATTGTAGAACAAAATGTAGTAGTAGGGATATGCCGATTGTAGACCAAATCTTAAATATGTAGTAGTAGGGATATGCCGATTGTAGACCAAATCTTAAATATGTAGTAGTAGGGATATGCCGATTGTAGACCAAATCTTAAATATGTAGTAGTAGGGATATGCCGATTGTAGACCAAATCTTAAATATGTAGTATTAGGGATATGCCGATTGTAGACCAAATCTTAAAAAACTCAATTTGATCTGATAACAAAACAAACTCACATTTATTATTATGTAAATGGAAAGAAGTGTGCAGTAGAAATAAACACCTGATGTGGGAACAAGCCCTCGAGTTAAATATGTAAAGGGAAAGAAGTGTGCAGTAGAAATAAACACCTGATGTGGGAACAAGCCCTCGAGTTAAATATGTAGTAGTAGGGATATGCCGATTGTAGACCAAATCTTAAATATGTAGTAGTAGGGATATGCCGATTGTAGACCAAATCTTAAATATGTAGTAGTAGGGATATGCCGATTGTAGACCAAATCTTAAATATGTAGTAGTAGCGATATGCCGATTGTAGACCAAATCTTAAATATGTAGTAGTAGGGATATGCCGATTGTAGACCAAATCTTAAATATGTAGTAGTAGGGATATGCTGATTGTAGACCAAATCTTAAATATGTAGTAGTAGGGATATGCCGATTGTAGACCAAATCTTAAATATGTAGTAGTAGGGGTATGCCGATTGTAGACCAAATCTTAAATATGTAGTAGTAGGGATATGCCGATTGTAGACCAAATCTTAAATATGTAGTAGTAGAGTTATGCCGATTGTAGACCAAATCTTAAATATGTAGTAGTAGGGATATGCCGATTGTAGACCAAATCTTAAATATGTAGTAGTAGGGATATGCCGATTGTAGACCAAATCTTAAATATGTAGTAGTAGGGATATGCCGATTGTAGACCAAATCTTAAATATGTAGTAGTAGGGATATGCCGATTGTAGACCAAATCTTAAATATGTAGTAGTAGGGATATGCCGATTGTAGACCAAATCTTAAATATGTAGTAGTAGGGATATGCCGATTGTAGACCAAATCTTAAATATGTAGTAGTAGGGATATGCCGATTGTAGACCAAATCTTGAATATGTAGTAGTAGGGATATGCCGATTGTAGACCAAATCTTAAATATGTAGTAGTAGGGATATGCCGATCGTAGACCAAATCTTAAATATGTAGTAGTAGGGATATGCCGATTGTAGACCAAATCTTAAATATGTAGTAGTAGGGATATTCCGATTGTAGACCAAATCTGAAATATGTAGTAGTAGGGATATGCCGATTGTAGACCAAATCTTAAATATGTAGTAGTAGGGATATGCCGATTGTAGACCAAATCTTAAATATATAGTAGTAGGGATATGCCGATTGTAGACCAAATCTTAAATATGTAGTAGTAGGGATATGCCGATTGTAGACCAAATCTTAAATATGTAGTAGTAGGGATATGCCGATTGTAGACCAAACCTTAAATATGTAGTAGTAGGGATATGCCGATTGTAGACCAAATCTTAAATATGTAGTAGTAGGGATATGCCGATTGTAGAACAAAATGTAGTAGTAGGGATATGCCGATTGTAGACCAAATCTTAAATATGTAGTAGTAGGGATATGCCGATTGTAGACCAAATCTTAAATATGTAGTAGTAGGGATATGCCGATTGTAGACCAAATCTTAAATATGTAGTAGTAGGGATATGCCGATTGTAGACCAAATCTTAAATATGTAGTAGTAGGGATATGCCGATTGTAGACCAAATCTTAAATATGTAGTAGTAGGGATATGCCGATTGTAGACCAAATCTTAAATATGTAGTAGTAGGGATATGCCGATTGTAGACCAAATCTTAAATATGTAGTAGTAGGGATATGCCGATTGTAGACCAAATCTTAAACATGTAGTAGTAGGGATATGCCGATTGTAGACCAAATCTTAAATATGTAGTAGTAGGGATATGCCGCTTGTAGACCAAATCTTAAATATGTAGTAGTAGGGATATGCCGATTGTAGACCAAATCTTAAATATGTAGTAGTAGGGATATGCCGATTGTAGACCAAATCTTAAATATGTAGTAGTAGGGATATGCCGATTGTAGACCAAATCTTAAAAAACTCAATTTGATCTGATAACAAAACAAACTCACATTTATTATTATGTAAAGGGAAAGAAGTGTGCAGTAGAAATAAACACCTGATGTGGGAACAAGCCCTCGAGTTAAATATGTAGTAGTAGGGATATGCCGATTGTAGACCAAATCTTAAATATGTAGTAGTAGGGATATGCCGATTGTAGACCAAATCTTAAATATGTAGTAGTAGGGATATGCCGATTGTAGACCAAATCTTAAATATGTAGTAGTAGGGATATGCCGATTGTAGACCAAATCTTAAATATGTAGTAGTAGGGATATGCCGATTGTAGACCAAAACTTGAATATGTAGTAGTAGGGATATGCCGATTGTAGACCAAATCTTAAATATGTAGTAGTAGGGATATGCCGATCGTAGACCAAATCTTAAATATGTAGTAGTAGGGATATGCCGATTGTAGACCAAATCTTAAATATGTAGTAGTAGGGATATGCCGATTGTAGACCAAATCTTAAATATGTAGTAGTAGGGATATGCCGATTGTAGACCAAATCTGAAATATGTAGTAGTAGGGATATGCCGATTGTAGACCAAATCTTAAATATGTAGTAGTAGGGATATGCCGATTGTAGACCAAATCTTAAATATGTAGTAGTAGGGATATGCCGATTGTAGACCAAATCTTAAATATGTAGTAGTAGGGATATGCCGATCGTAGACCAAATCTTAAATATGTAGTAGTAGGGATATGCCGATTGTAGACCAAATCTTAAATATGTAGTAGTAGGGATATGCCGATTGTAGACCAAATCTTAAATATGTAGTAGTAGGGATATGCCGATTGTAGACCAAATCTGAAATATGTAGTAGTAGGAATATGCCGATTGTAGACCAAATCTTAAATATGTAGTAGTAGGGATACGCCGATTGTAGACCAAATCTTAAATATGTAGTAGTAGGGATATGCCGATTGTACACCAAATCTTAAATATGTAGTAGTAGGGATATGCCGATTGTAGACCAAATCTTAAATATGTAGTAGTAGGGATATGCCGATTGTAGACCAAACCCTAAATATGTAGTAGTAGGGATATGCCGATTGTAGACCAAATCTTAAATATGTAGTAGTAGGGATATGCCGATTGTAGAACAAAATGTAGTAGTAGGGATATGCCGATTGTAGACCAAATCTTAAATATGTAGTAGTAGGGATATGCCGATTGTAGACCAAATCTTAAATATGTAGTAGTAGGGATATGCCGATTGTAGACCAAATCTTAAATATGTAGTAGTAGGGATATGCCGATTGTAGACCAAATCTTAAATATGTAGTAGTAGGGATATGCCGATTGTAGACCAAATCTTAAATATGTAGTAGTAGGGATATGCCGATTGTAGACCAAATCTTAAATATGTAGTAGTAGGGATATGCCGATTGTAGACCAAATCTTAAATATGTAGTAGTAGGGATATGCCGATTGTAGACCAAATCTTAAATATGTAGTAGTAGGGATATGCCGATTGTAGACCAAATCTTAAATATGTAGTAGTAGGCATATGCCGATTGTAGACCAAATCTTAAATATGTAGTAGTAGGGATATGCCGATTGTAGACCAAATCTTAAATATGTAGTAGTAGGGATATGCCGATTGTAGACCAAATCTTAAATATGTAGTAGTAGGGATATGCCGATTGTAGACCAAATCTTAAATATGTAGTAGTAGGGATATGCCGATTGTAGACCAAATCTTAAATATGTAGTAGTAGGTATATGCCGATTGTAGACCAAATCTTAAATATGTAGTAGTAGGGATATGCCGATTGTAGACCAAATCTTAAAAAACTCAATTTGATCTGATAACAAAACAAACTCACATTTATTATTATGTAAAGGGAAAGAAGTGTGCAGTAGAATTAAACACCTGATGTGGGAACAAGCCCTCGAGTTAAATATGAAAAGGGAAAGAAGTGTGCAGTAGAAATAAACACCTGATGTGGGAACAAGCCCTCGAGTTAAATATGTAAAGGGAAAGAAGTGTGCAGTAGAAATAAACACCTGATGTGGGAACAAGCCCTCGAGTTAAATATGTAGTAGTAGGGATATGCCGATTGTAGACCAAATCTTAAATATGTAGTAGTAGGGATATGCCGATTGTAGACCAAATCTTAAATATGTAGTAGTAGGGATATGCCGATTGTAGACCAAATCTTAAATATGTAGTAGTAGGGATATGCCGATTGTAGACCAAATCTTAAATATGTAGTAGTAGGGATATGCCGATTGTAGACCCAATCTTAAATATGTAGTAGTAGGGATATGCCGATTGTAGACCAAATCTTAAATATGTAGTAGTAGAGTTATGCCGATTGTAGACCAAATCTTAAATATGTAGTAGTAGGGATATGCCGATTGTAGACCAAATCTTAAATATGTAGTAGTAGGCATATGCCGATTGTAGACCAAATCTTAAATATGTAGTAGTAGGGATATGCCGATTGTAGACCAAATCTTAAATATGTAGTAGTAGGGATATGCCGATTGTAGACCAAATCTTAAATATGTAGTAGTAGGGATATGCCGATTGTAGACCAAATCTTAAATATGTAGTAGTAGGGATATGCCGATTGTAGACCAAATCTTAAATATGTAGTAGTAGGGATATGCCGATTGTAGACCAAATCTTAAATATGTAGTAGTAGGGATATGCCGATTGTAGACCAAATCTTAAATATGTAGTAGTAGGGATATGCCGATTGTAGACCAAATCTTAAATATGTAGTAGTAGGGATATGCCGATTGTAGACCAAATCTTAAATATGTAGTAGTAGGGATATGCCGATTGTAGACCAAATCTTAAAAAACTCAATTTGATCTGATAACAAAACAAACTCACATTTATTATTATGTAAAGGGAAAGAAGTGTGCAGTAGAATTAAACACCTGATGTGGGAACAAGCCCTCGAGTTAAATATGAAAAGGGAAAGAAGTGTGCAGTAGAAATAAACACCTGATGTGGGAACAAGCCCTCGAGTTAAATATGTAAAGGGAAAGAAGTGTGCAGTAGAAATAAACACCTGATGTGGGAACAAGCCCTCGAGTTAAATATGTAGTAGTAGGGATATGCCGATTGTAGACCAAATCTTAAATATGTAGTAGTAGGGATATGCCGATTGTAGACCAAATCTTAAATATGTAGTAGTAGGGATATGCCGATTGTAGACCAAATCTTAAATATGTAGTAGTAGGGATATGCCGATTGTAGACCAAATCTTAAATATGTAGTAGTAGGGATATGCCGATTGTAGACCAAATCTTAAATATGTAGTAGTAGGGATATGCCGATTGTAGACCAAATCTTAAATATGTAGTAGTAGGGATATGCCGATTGTAGACCAAATCTTAAATATGTAGTAGTAGGGATATGCCGATTGTAGACCAAATCTTAAATATGTAGTAGTAGGGATATGCCGATTGTAGACCAAATCTTAAATATGTAGTAGTAGGGATATGCCGATTGTAGACCAAATCTTAAATATGTAGTAGTAGGGATATGCCGATTGTAGACCAAATCTTAAATATGTAGTAGTAGGGATATGCCGATTGTAGACCCAATCTTAAATATGTAGTAGTAGGGATATGCCGATTGTAGACCAAATCTTAAATATGTAGTAGTAGAGTTATGCCGATTGTAGACCAAATCTTAAATATGTAGTAGTAGGGATATGCCGATTGTAGACCAAATCTTAAATATGTAGTAGTAGGGATATGCCGATTGTAGACCAAATCTTAAATATGTAGTAGTAGGGATATGCCGATTGTAGACCAAATCTTAAATATGTAGTAGTAGGGATATGCCGATTGTAGACCAAATCTTAAATATGTAGTAGTAGGGATATGCCGATTGTAGACCAAATCTTAAATATGTAGTAGTAGGGATATGCCGATTGTAGACCAAATCTTAAATATGTAGTAGTAGGGATATGCCGATTGTAGACCAAATCTTAAATATGTAGTAGTAGGGATATGCCGATTGTAGACCAAATCTTAAATATGTAGTAGTAGGGATATGCCGATTGTAGACCAAATCTTAAATATGTAGTAGTAGGGATATGCCGATTGTAGACCAAATCTTAAATATGTAGTAGTAGGGATATGCCGATTGTAGACCAAATCTGAAATATGTAGTAGTAGGGATATGCCGATTGTAGACCAAATCTTAAATATGTAGTAGTAGAGTTATGCCGATTGTAGACCAAATCTTAAATATGTAGTAGTAGGGATATGCCGATTGTAGACCAAATCTTAAATATGTAGTAGTAGGGATATGCCGATTGTAGACCAAATCTTAAATATGTAGTAGTAGGGATATGCCGATTGTAGACCAAATCTTAAATATGTAGTAGTAGGGATATGCCGATTGTAGACCAAATCTTAAATATGTAGTAGTAGGGATATGCCGATTGTAGACCAAATCTTAAATATGTAGTAGTAGGGATATGCCGATTGTAGACCAAATTTTAAATATGTAGTAGTAGGGATATGCCGATTGTAGACCAAATCTTAAATATGTAGTAGTAGGGATATGCCGATTGTAGACCAAATCTTAAATATGTAGTAGTAGGGATATGCCGATTGTAGACCAAATCTTAAATATGTAGTAGTAGGGATATGCCGATTGTAGACCAAATCTTAAATATGTAGTAGTAGGATATGCCGATTGTAGACCAAATCTTAAATATGTAGTAGTAGGGATATGCCGATTGTAGACCAAATCTTAAAAAACTCAATTTGATCTGATAACAAAACAAACTCACATTTATTATTATGTAAAGGGAAAGAAGTGTGCAGTAGAATTAAACACCTGATGTGGGAACAAGCCCTCGAGTTAAATATGAAAAGGGAAAGAAGTGTGCAGTAGAAATAAACACCTGATGTGGGAACAAGCCCTCGAGTTAAATATGTAAAGGGAAAGAAGTGTGCAGTAGAAATAAACACCTGATGTGGGAACAAGCCCTCGAGTTAAATATGTAGTAGTAGGGATATGCCGATTGTAGACCAAATCTTAAATATGTAGTAGTAGGGATATGCCGATTGTAGACCAAATCTTAAATATGTAGTAGTAGGGATATGCCGATTGTAGACCAAACCTTAAATATGTAGTAGTAGGGATATGCCGATTGTAGACCAAATCTTAAATATGTAGTAGTAGGGATATGCCGATTGTAGACCAAATCTTAAATATGTAGTAGTAGGGATATGCCGATTGTAGACCAAATCTTAAAAAACTCAATTTGATCTGATAACAAAACAAACTCACATTTATTATTATGTAAAGGGAAAGAAGTGTGCAGTAGAATTAAACACCTGATGTGGGAACAAGCCCTCGAGTTAAATATGAAAAGGGAAAGAAGTGTGCAGTAGAAATAAACACCTGATGTGGGAACAAGCCCTCGAGTTAAATATGTAAAGGGAAAGAAGTGTGCAGTAGAAATAAACACCTGATGTGGGAACAAGCCCTCGAGTTAAATATGTAGTAGTAGGGATATGCCGATTGTAGACCAAATCTTAAATATGTAGTAGTAGGGATATGCCGATTGTAGACCAAATCTTAAATATGTAGTAGTAGGGATATGCCGATTGTAGACCAAATCTTAAATATGTAGTAGTAGGGATATGCCGATTGTAGACCAAATCTTAAATATGTAGTAGTAGGGATATGCCGATTGTAGACCAAATCTTAAATATGTAGTAGTAGGGATATGCCGATTGTAGACCAAATCTTAAATATGTAGTAGTAGGGATATGCCGATTGTAGACCAAATCTTAAATATGTAGTAGTAGGGATATGCCGATTGTAGACCAAATCTTAAATATGTAGTAGTAGGGATATGCCGATTGTAGACCAAATCTTAATTATGTAGTAGTAGGGATATGCCGATTGTAGACCAAATCTTAAATATGTAGTAGTAGGGATATGCCGATTGTAGACCAAATCTTAAATATGTAGTAGTAGGGATATGCCGATTGTAGACCAAATCTTAAATATGTAGTAGTAGGGATATGCCGATTGTAGACCAAATCTTAAATATGTAGTAGTAGGGATATGCCGATTGTAGACCAAATCTTAAATATGTAGTAGTAGGGATATGCCGATTGTAGACCAAATCTTAAATATGTAGTAGTAGAGTTATGCCGATTGTAGACCAAATCTTAAATATGTAGTAGTAGGGATATGCCGATTGTAGACCAAATCTTAAATATGTAGTAGTAGGGATATCCCGATTGTAGACCAAATCTTAAATATGTAGTAGTAGGGATATGCCGATTGTAGACCAAATCTTAAATATGTAGTAGTAGGGATATGCCGATTGTAGACCAAATCCTAAATATGTAGTAGTAGGGATATGCCGATTGTAGACCAAATCTTAAATATGTAGTAGTAGGGATATGCCGATTGTAGACCAAATCTTAAATATGTAGTAGTAGGGATATGCCGATTGTAGACCAAATCTTAAATATGTAGTAGTAGGGATATGCCGATTGTAGACCAAATCTTAAATATGTAGTAGTAGGGATATGCCGATTGTAGACCAAATCTTAAATATGTAGTAGTAGGGATATGCCGATTGTAGACCAAATCTTAAATATGTAGTAGTAGGGATATGCCGATTGTAGACCAAATCTTAAATATGTAGTAGTAGGGATATGCCGATTGTAGACCATATCTTAAAAAACTCAATTTGATCTGATAACAAAACAAACTCACATTTATTATTATGTAAAGGGAAAGAAGTGTGCAGTAGAATTAAACACCTGATGTGGGAACAAGCCCTCGAGTTAAATATGAAAAGGGAAAGAAGTGTGCAGTAGAAATAAACACCTGATGTGGGAACAAGCCCTCGAGTTAAATATGTAAAGGGAAAGAAGTGTGCAGTAGAAATAAACACCTGATGTGGGAACAAGCCCTCGAGTTAAATATGTAGTAGTAGGGATATGCCGATTGTAGACAAAATCTTAAATATGTAGTAGTAGGGATATGCCGATTGTAGACCAAATCTTAAATATGTAGTAGTAGGGATATGCCGATTGTAGACCAAATCTTAAATATGTAGTAGTAGGGATATGCCGATTGTAGACCAAATCTTAAATATGTAGTAGTAGGGATATGCCGATTGTAGACCAAATCTTAAATATGTAGTAGTAGGGATATGCCGATTGTAGACCAAATCTTAAATATGTAGTAGTAGGGATATGCCGATTGTAGACCAAATCTTAAATATGTAGTAGTAGGGATATGCCGATTGTAGACCAAATCTTAAATATGTAGTAGTAGGGATATGCCGATTGTAGACCAAATCTTAATTATGTAGTAGTAGGGATATGCCGATTGTAGACCAAATCTTAAATATGTAGTAGTAGGGATATGCCGATTGTAGACCAAATCTTAAATATGTAGTAGTAGGGATATGCCGATTGTAGACCAAATCTTAAATATGTAGTAGTAGGGATATGCCGATTGTAGACCAAATCTTAAATATGTAGTAGTAGGGATATGCCGATTGTAGACCAAATCTTAAATATGTAGTAGTAGGGATATGCCGATTGTAGACCAAATCTTAAATATGTAGTAGTAGAGTTATGCCGATTGTAGACCAAATCTTAAATATGTAGTAGTAGGGAAATGCCGATTGTAGACCAAATCTTAAATATGTAGTAGTAGGGATATCCCGATTGTAGACCAAATCTTAAATATGTAGTAGTAGGGATATGCCGATTGTAGACCAAATCTTAAATATGTAGTAGTAGGGATATGACGATTGTAGACCAAATCCTAAATATGTAGTAGTAGAGATATGCCGATTGTAGACCAAATCTTAAATATGTAGTAGTAGGGATATGCCGATTGTAGACCAAATCTTAAATATGTAGTAGTAGGGATATGCCGATTGTAGACCAAATCTTAAATATGTAGTAGTAGGGATATGCCGATTGTAGACCAAATCTTAAATATGTAGTAGTAGGGATATGCCGATTGTAGACCAAATCTTAAATATGTAGTAGTAGGGATATGCCGATTGTAGACCAAATCTTAAATATGTAGTAGTAGGGATATGCCGATTGTAGACCAAATCTTAAATATGTAGTAGTAGGGATATGCCGATTGTAGACCAAATCTTAAAAAACTCAATTTGATCTGATAACAAAACAAACTCACATTTATTATTATGTAAAGGGAAAGAAGTGTGCAGTAGAATTAAACACCTGATGTGGGAACAAGCCCTCGAGTTAAATATGAAAAGGGAAAGAAGTGTGCAGTAGAAATAAACACCTGATGTGGGAACAAGCCCTCGAGTTAAATATGTAAAGGGAAAGAAGTGTGCAGTAGAAATAAACACCTGATGTGGGAACAAGCCCTCGAGTTAAATATGTAGTAGTAGGGATATGCCGATTGTAGACCAAATCTTAAATATGTAGTAGTAGGGATATGCCGATTGTAGACCAAATCTTAAATATGTAGTAGTAGGGATATGCCGATTGTAGACCAAATCTTAAATATGTAGTAGTAGGGATATGCCGATTGTAGACCAAATCTTAAATATGTAGTAGTAGGGATATGCCGATTGTAGACCAAATCTTAAATATGTAGTAGTAGGGATATGCCGATTGTAGACCAAATCTTAAATATGTAGTAGTAGGGATATGCCGATTGTAGACCAAATCTTAAATATGTAGTAGTAGGGATATGCCGATTGTAGACCAAATCTTAAATATGTAGTAGTAGGGATATGCCGATTGTAGACCAAATCTTAAATATGTAGTAGTAGAGTTATGCCGATTGTAGACCAAATCTTAAATATGTAGTAGTAGGGATATGCCGATTGTAGACCAAATCTTAAATATGTAGTAGTAGGGATATGCCGATTGTAGACCAAATCTTAAATATGTAGTAGTAGGGATATGCCGATTGTAGACCAAATCTTAAATATGTAGTAGTAGGGATATGCCGATTGTAGACCAAATCTTAAATATGTAGTAGTAGGGATATGCCGATTGTAGACCAAATCTTAAATATGTAGTAGTAGGGATATGCCGATTGTAGACCAAATCTTAAATATGTAGTAGTAGAGTTATGCCGATTGTAGACCAAATCTTAAATATGTAGTAGTAGGGATATGCCGATTGTAGACCAAATCTTAAATATGTAGTAGTAGGGATATCCCGATTGTAGACCAAATCTTAAATATGTAGTAGTAGGGATATGCCGATTGTAGACCAAATCTTAAATATGTAGTAGTAGGGATATGCCGATTGTAGACCAAATCTTAAATATGTAGTAGTAGGGATATGCCGATTGTAGACCAAATCTTAAATATGTAGTAGTAGGGATATGCCGATTGTAGACCAAATCTTAAATATGTAGTAGTAGGGATATGCCGATTGTAGACCAAATCTTAAATATGTAGTAGTAGGGATATGCCGATTGTAGACCAAATCTTAAATATGTAGTAGTAGGGATATGCCGATTGTAGACCAAATCTTAAATATGTAGTAGTAGGGATATGCCGATTGTAGACCAAATCTTAAATATGTAGTAGTAGGGATATGCCGATTGTAGACCAAATCTTAAATATGTAGTAGTAGGGATATGCCGATTGTAGACCAAATCTTAAAAAACTCAATTTGATCTGATAACAAAACAAACTCACATTTATTATTATGTAAAGGGAAAGAAGTGTGCAGTAGAATTAAACACCTGATGTGGGAACAAGCCCTCGAGTTAAATATGAAAAGGGAAAGAAGTGTGCAGTAGAAATAAACACCTGATGTGGGAACAAGCCCTCGAGTTAAATATGTAAAGGGAAAGAAGTGTGCAGTAGAAATAAACACCTGATGTGGGAACAAGCCCTCGAGTTAAATATGTAGTAGTAGGGATATGCCGATTGTAGACCAAATCTTAAATATGTAGTAGTAGGGATATGCCGATTGTAGACCAAATCTTAAATATATAGTAGTAGGGATATGCCGATTGTAGACCAAATCTTAAATATGTAGTAGTAGGGATATGCCGATTGTAGACCAAATCTTAAATATGTAGTAGTAGGGATATGCCGATTGTAGACCAAATCTTAAATATGTAGTAGTAGGGATATGCCGATTGTAGACCAAATCTTAAATATGTAGTAGTAGGGATATGCCGATTGTAGACCAAATCTTAAATATGTAGTAGTAGGGATATGCCGATTGTAGACCAAATCTTAAATATGTAGTAGTAGGGATATGCCGATTGTAGACCAAATCTTAAAAAACTCAATTTGATCTGATAACAAAACAAACTCACATTTATTATTATGTAAAGGGAAAGAAGTGTGCAGTAGAAATAAACACCTGATGTGGGAACAAGCCCTCGAGTTAAATATGTAAAGGGAAAGAAGTGTGCAGTAGAAATAAATACCTGATGTGGGAACAAGCCCTCGAGTTAAATATGTAAAGGGAAAGAAGTGTGCGGTAGAAATAAACACCTGATGTGGGAACAAGCCCTCGAGTTAAATATGTAGTAGTAGGGATATGCCGATTGTAGACCAAATCTTAAATATGTAGTAGTAGGGATAGGCCGATTGTAGACCAAATCTTAAATATGTAGTAGTAGGGATAGGCCGATTGTAGACCAAATCTTAAATATGTAGTAGTAGGGATATGCCGATTGTAGACCAAATCTTAAATATGTAGTAGTAGGGATATGCCGATTGTAGACCAAATCTTAAATATGTAGTAGTAGGGATATGCCGATTGTAGACCAAATCTTAAATATGTAGTAGTAGGGATATGCCGATTGTAGAACAAATCTTAAATATGTAGTAGTAGGGATATGCCGATTGTAGACCAAATCTTAAATATGTAGTAGTAGGGATATGCCGATTGTAGACCAAATCTTAAATATGTAGTAGTATGGATATGCCGATTGTAGACCAAATCTTAAATATGTAGTAGTAGGGATATGCCGATTGTAGACCAAATCTTAAATATGTAGTAGTAGGGATATGCCGATTGTAGACCAAATCTTAAATATGTAGTAGTAGGGATATGCCGATTGTAGACCAAATCTTAAATATGTAGTAGTAGGGATATGCCGATTGTAGACCAAATCTTAAATATGTAGTAGTAGGGATATGCCGATTGTAGACCAAATCTTAAATATGTAGTAGTAGGGATATGCCGATTGTAGACCAAATCTTAAATATGTAGTAGTAGGGATATGCCGATTGTAGACCAAATCTTAAATATGTAGTAGTAGGGATATGCCGATTGTAGACCAAATCTTAAATATGTAGTAGTAGGGATATGCCGATTGTAGACCAAATCTTAAATATGTAGTAGTAGGGATATGCCGATTGTAGACCAAATCTTAAATATGTAGTAGTAGGGATATGCCGATTGTAGACCAAATCTTAAATATGTAGTAGTAGGGATATGCCGATTGTAGACCAAATATTAAATATGTAGTAGTAGGGATATGCCGATTGTAGACCAAATCTTAAATATGTAGTAGTAGAGATATGCCGATTGTAGACCAAATCTTAAATATGTAGTAGTAGGGATATGCCGATTGTAGACCAAATCTTAAATATGTAGTAGTAGGGATATGCCGATTGTAGACCAAATCTTAAATATGTAGTAGTAGGGATATGCCGATTGTAGACCAAATCTTAAATATGTAGTAGTAGGGATATGCCGATTGTAGACCAAATCTTAAATATGTAGTAGTAGGGATATGCCGATTGTAGACCAAATCTTAAATATGTAGTAGTAGGGATATGCCGATTGTAGACCAAATCTTAAATATGTAGTAGTAGGGATATGCCGATTGTAGACCAAATCTTAAATATGTAGTAGTAGGGATATGCCGATTGTAGACCAAATCTTAAATATGTAGTAGTAGAGTTATGCCGATTGTAGACTAAATCTTAAATATGTAGTAGTAGGGATATGCCGATTGTAGACCAAATCTTAAATATGTAGTAGTAGGGATATGCCGATTGTAGACCAAATCTTAAATATGTAGTAGTAGGGATATGCCGATTGTAGACCAAATCTTAAATATGTAGTAGTAGGGATATGCCGATTGTAGACCAAATCTTAAATATGTAGTAGTAGGGATATGCCGATTGTAGACCAAATCTTAAATATGTAGTAGTAGGGATATGCCGATTGTAGACCAAATCTTAAAAAAATCAATTTGATCTGATAACAAAACAAACTCACATTTATTATTATGTAAAGGGAAAGAAGTGTGCAGTAGAATTAAACACCTGATGTGGGAACAAGCCCTCGAGTTAAATATGAAAAGGGAAAGAAGTGTGCAGTAGAAATAAACACCTGATGTGGGAACAAGCCCTCGAGTTAAATATGTAAAGGGAAAGAAGTGTGCAGTAGAAATAAACACCTGATGTGGGAACAAGCCCTCGAGTTAAATATGTAGTAGTAGGGATATGCCGATTGTAGACCAAATCTTAAATATGTAGTAGTAGGGATATGCCGATTGTAGACCAAATCTTAAATATGTAGTAGTAGGGATATGCCGATTGTAGACCAAATCTTAAATATGTAGTAGTAGGGATATGCCGATTGTAGACCAAATCTTAAATATGTAGTAGTAGGGATATGCCGATTGTAGACCAAATCTTAAATATGTAGTAGTAGGGATATGCCGATTGTAGACCAAATCTTAAATATGTAGTAGTAGGGATATGCCGATTGTAGACCAAATCTTAAAAAACTCAATTTGATCTGATAACAAAACAAACTCACATTTATTATTATGTAAAGGGAAAGAAGTTTGCAGTAGAATTAAACACCTGATGTGGGAACAAGCCCTCGAGTTAAATATGAAAAGGGAAAGAAGTGTGCAGTAGAAATAAACACCTGATGTGGGAACAAGCCCTCGAGTTAAATATGTAAAGGGAAAGAAGTGTGCAGTAGAAATAAACACCTGATGTGGGAACAAGCCCTCGAGTTAAATATGTAGTAGTAGGGATATGCCGATTGTAGACCAAATCTTAAATATGTAGTAGTAGGGATATGCCGATTGTAGACCAAATCTTAAATATGTAGTAGTAGGGATATGCCGATTGTAGACCAAATCTTAAATATGTAGTAGTAGGGATATGCCGATTGTAGACCAAATCTTAAATATGTAGTAGTAGGGATATGCCGATTGTAGACCAAATCTTAAATATGTAGTAGTAGGGATATGCCGATTGTAGACCAAATCTTAAATATGTAGTAGTAGGATTATGCCGATTGTAGAGCAAATCTTAAATATGTAGTAGTAGGGATATGCCGATTGTAGACCAAATCTTAAATATGTAGTAGTAGGGATATGCCGATTGTAGACCAAATCTTAAAAAACTCAATTTGATCTGATAACAAAACAAACTCACATTTATTATTATGTAAAGGGAAAGAAGTGTGCAGTAGAAATAAACACCTGATGTGGGAACAAGTCCTCGAGTTAAATATGTAAAGGGAAAGAAGTGTGCAGTAGAAATAAACACCGGATGTGGGAACAATCCCTCGAGTTAAATATGTAAAGGGAAAGAAGTGTGCAGTAGAAATAAACACCTGATGTGGGAACAAGCCCTCGAGTTAAATATGTAGTAGTAGGGATATGCCGATTGTAGACCAAATCTTAAATATGTAGTAGTAGGGATATGCCGATTGTAGACCAAATCTTAAATATGTAGTAGTAGGGATATGCCGATTGTAGACCAAATCTTAAATATGTAGTAGTAGGGATATGCCGATTGTAGACCAAATCTTAAATATGTAGTAGTAGGGATATGCCGATTGTAGACCAAATCTTAAATATGTAGTAGTATGGATATGCCGATTGTAGACCAAATCTTAAATATGTAGTAGTAGGGATATGCCGATTGTAGACCAAATCTTAAATATGTAGTAGTAGGGATATGCCGATTGTAGACCAAATCTTAAATATGTAGTAGTAGGGATATGCCGATTGTAGACGAAATCTTAAATATGTAGTAGTAGGGATATGCCGATTGTAGACCAAATCTTAAATATGTAGTAGTAGGGATATGCCGATTGTAGACCAAATCTTAAATATGTAGTAGTAGGGATATGCCGATTGTAGACCAAATCTTAAATATGTAGTAGTAGGGATATGCCGATTGTAGACCAAATCTTAAATATGTAGTAGTAGGGATATGCCGATTGTAGACCAAATCTTAAATATGTAGTAGTAGGGATATGCCGATTGTAGACCAAATCTTAAATATGTAGTAGTAGGGATATGCCGATTGTAGACCAAATCTTAAATATGTAGTAGTAGGGATATGCCGATTGTAGACCAAATCTTAAATATGTAGTAGTAGGGATATGCCGATTGTAGACCAAATCTTAAATATGTAGTAGTAGGGATATGCCGATTGTAGACCAAATCTTAAATATGTAGTAGTAGGGATATGCCGATTGTAGACCAAATCTTAAATATGTAGTAGTAGGGATATGCCGATTGTAGACCAAATCTTAAATATGTAGTAGTAGAGTTATGCCGATTGTAGACCAAATCTTAAATATGTAGTAGTAGGGATATGCCGATTGTAGACCAAATCTTAAATATGTAGTAGTAGGGATATGCCGATTGTAGACCAAATCTTAAATATGTAGCAGTAGGGATATGCCGATTGTAGACCAAATCTTAAATATGTAGTAGTAGAGTTATGCCGATTGTAGACCAAATCTTAAATATGTAGTAGTAGGGATATGCCGATTGTAGACCAAATCTTACATATGTAGTAGTAGGGATATGCCGATTGTAGACCAAATCTTAAATATGTAGTAGTAGGGATATGCCGATTGTAGACCAAATCTTAAATATGTAGTAGTAGGGATATGCCGATTGTAGACCAAATCTTAAATATGTAGTAGTAGGGATATGCCGATTGTAGACCAAATCTTAAATATGTAGTAGTAGGGATATGCCGATTGTAGACCAAATCTTAAATATGTAGTAGTAGGGATATGCCGATTGTAGACCAAATCTTAAATATGTAGTAGTAGGGATATGCCGATTGTAGACCAAATCTTAAATATGTAGTAGTAGGGATATGCCGATTGTAGAACAAATCTTAAATATGTAGTAGTAGGGATATGCCGATTGTAGACAAAATCTTAAATATGTAGTAGTAGGGATATGCCGATTGTAGACCAAATCTTAAATATGTAGTAGTAGGGATATGCCGATTGTAGACCAAATCTTAAATATGTAGTAGTAGGGATATGCCGATTGTAGACCAAATCTTAAATATGTAGTAGTAGGGATATGCCGATTGTAGACCAAATCTTAAATATGTAGTAGTAGGGATATGCCGATTGTAGACCAAATCTTAAATATGTAGTAGTAGGGATATGCCGATTGTAGACCAAATCTTAAAAAACTCAATTTGATCTGATAACAAAACAAACTCACATTTATTATTATGTAAAGGGAAAGAAGTGTGCAGTAGAATTAAACACCTGATGTGGGAACAAGCCCTCGAGTTAAATATGAAAAGGGAAAGAAGTGTGCAGTAGAAATAAACACCTGATGTGGGAACAAGCCCTCGAGTTAAATATGTAAAGGGAAAGAAGTGTGCAGTAGAAATAAACACCTGATGTGGGAACAAGCCCTCGAGTTAAATATGTAGTAGTAGGGATATGCCGATTGTAGACCAAATCTTAAATATGTAGTAGTAGGGATATGCCGATTGTAGACCAAATCTTAAATATGTAGTAGTACGGATATGCCGATTGTAGACCAAATCTTAAATATGTAGTAGTAGGGATATGCCGATTGTAGACCAAATCTTAAATATGTAGTAGTAGGGATATGCCGATTGTAGACCAAATCTTAAATATGTAGTAGTAGGGATATGCCGATTGTAGACCAAATCTTAAATATGTAGTAGTAGGGATATGCCGATTGTAGACCAAATCTTAAATATGTAGTAGTAGGGATATGCCGATTGTAGACCAAATCTTAAATATGTAGTAGTAGGGATATGCCGATTGTAGACCAAATCTTAAATATGTAGTAGTAGAGTTATGCCGATTGTAGACCAAATCTTAAATATGTAGTAGTAGGGATATGCCGATTGTAGACCAAATCTTAAATATGTAGTAGTAGGGATATGACGATTGTAGACCAAATCTTAAATATGTAGTAGTAGGGATATGCCGATTGTAGACCAAATCTTAAATATGTAGTAGTAGGGATATGCCGATTGTAGACCAAATCTTAAATATGTAGTAGTAGGGATATGCCGATTGTAGACCAAATCTTAAATATGTAGTAGTAGGGATATGCCGATTGTAGACCAAATCTTAAATATGTAGTAGTAGGGATATGCCGATTGTAGACCAAATCTTAAATATGTAGTAGTAGGGATATGCCGATTGTAGACCAAATCTTAAATATGTAGTAGTAGGGATATGCCGATTGTAGACCAAATCTTAAATATGTAGTAGTAGGGATATGCCGATTGTAGACCAAATCTTAAATATGTAGTAGTAGGGATATGCCGATTGTAGACCAAATCTTAAAAAATTCAATTTGATCTGATAACAAAACAGACTCACATTTATTATTATGTAAAGGGAAAGAAGTGTGCAGTAGAATTAAACACCTGATGTGGGAACAAGCCCTCGAGTTAAATATGAAAAGGGAAAGAAGTGTGCAGTAGAAATAAACACCTGATGTGGGAACAAGCCCTCGAGTTAAATATGTAAAGGGAAAGAAGTGTGCAGCAGAAATAAACACCTGATGTGGGAACAAGCCCTCGAGTTAAATATGTAGTAGTAGGGATATGCCGATTGTAGACCAAATCTTGAATATGTAGTAGTAGGGATATGCCGATTGTAGACCAAATCTTAAATATGTAGTAGTAGGGATATGCCGATTGTAGACCAAATCTTAAATATGTAGTAGTAGGGATATGCCGATTGTAGACCAAATCTTAAATATGTAGTAGTAGGGATATGCCGATTGTAGACCAAATCTTAAATATGTAGTAGTAGGGATATGCCGATTGCAGACCAAATCTTAAATATGTAGTAGTAGTGATATGCCGATTGTAGACCAAATCTTAAATATGTAGTAGTAGGGATATGCCGATTGTAGACCAAATCTTAAATATGTAGTAGTAGGGATATGCCGATTGTAGACCAAATCTTAAATATGTAGTAGTAGGGATATGCCGATTGTAGACCAAATCTTAAATATGTAGTAGTAGGGATATGCCGATTGTAGACCAAATCTTAAATATGTAGTAGTAGGGATATGCCGATTGTAGACCAAATCTTAAATATGTAGTAGTAGGGATATGCCGATTGTAGACCAAATCTTAAATATGTAGTAGTAGGGATATGCCGATTGTAGACCAAATCTTAAATATGTAGTAGTAGGGATATGCCGATTGTAGACCAAATCTTAAATATGTAGTAGTAGAGTTATGCCGATTGTAGACCAAATCTTAAATATGTAGTAGTAGGGATATGCCGATTGTAGACCAAATCTTAAATATGTAGTAGTAGGGATATGCCGATTGTAGACCAAATCTTAAATATGTAGTAGTAGGGATATGCCGATTGTAGACCAAATCTTAAATATGTAGTAGTAGGGATATGCCGATTGTAGACCAAATCTTAAATATGTAGTAGTAGGGATATGCCGATTGTAGACCAAATCTTAAAAAAATCAATTTGATCTGATAACAAAACAGACTCACATTTATTATTATGTAAAGGGAAAGAAGTGTGCAGTAGAATTAAACACCTGATGTGGGAACAAGCCCTCGAGTTAAATATGAAAAGGGAAAGAAGTGTGCAGTAGAAATAAACACCTGATGTGGGAACAAGCCCTCGAGTTAAATATGTAAAGGGAAAGAAGTGTGCAGCAGAAATAAACACCTGATGTGGGAACAAGCCCTCGAGTTAAATATGTAGTAGTAGGGATATGCCGATTGTAGACCAAATCTTGAATATGTAGTAGTAGGGATATGCCGATTGTAGACCAAATCTTAAATATGTAGTAGTAGGGATATGCCGATTGTAGACCAAATCTTAAATATGTAGTAGTAGGGATATGCCGATTGTAGACCAAATCTTAAATATGTAGTAGTAGGGATATGCCGATTGCAGACCAAATCTTAAATATGTAGTAGTAGTGATATGCCGATTGTAGACCAAATCTTAAATATGTAGTAGTAGGGATATGCCGATTGTAGACCAAATCTTAAATATGTAGTAGTAGGGATATGCCGATTGTAGACCAAATCTTAAATATGTAGTAGTAGGGATATGCCGATTGTAGACCAAATCTTAAATATGTAGTAGTAGGGATATGCCGATTGTAGACCAAATCTTAAATATGTAGTAGTAGGGATATGCCGATTGTAGACCAAATCTTAAATATGTAGTAGTAGGGATATGCCGATTGTAGACCAAATCTTAAATATGTAGTAGTAGGGATATGCCGATTGTAGACCAAATCTTAAATATGTAGTAGTAGGGATATGCCGATTGTAGACCAAATCTTAAATATGTAGTAGTAGGGATATGCCGATTGTAGACCAAATCTTAAATATGTAGTAGTAGGGATATGCCGATTGTAGACCAAATCTTAAATATGTAGTAGTAGGGATATGCCGATTGTAGACCAAATCTTAAATATGTAGTAGTAGGGATATGCCGATTGTAGACCAAATCTTAAATATGTAGTAGTAGGGATATGCCGATTGTAGACAAAATCTTAAATATGTAGTAGTAGGGATATGCCGATTGTAGACCACATCTTAAATATGTAGTAGTAGGGATATGCCGATTGTAGACCAAATCTTAAATATGTAGTAGTAGGGATATGCCGATTGTAGACCAAATCTTAAATATGTAGTAGTAGAGTTATGCCGATTGTAGACCAAATCTTAAATATGTAGTAGTAGGGATATGCCGATTGTAGACCAAATCTTAAATATGTAGTAGTAGGGATATGCCGATTGTAGACCAAATCTTAAATATGTAGTAGTAGGGATATGCCGATTGTAGACCAAATCTTAAATATGTAGTAGTAGGGATATGCCGATTGTAGACCAAATCTTAAATATGTAGTAGTAGGGATATGCCGATTGTAGACCAAATCTTAAATATGTAGTAGTAGGGATATGCCGATTGTAGACCAAATCTTAAATATGTAGTAGTAGGGATATGCCGATTGTAGACCAAATCTTAAATATGTAGTAGTAGGGATATGCCGATTGTAGACCAAATCTTAAATATGTAGTAGTAGGGATATGCCGATTGTAGACCAAATCTTAAATATGTAGTAGTAGGGATATGCCGATTGTAGACCAAATCTTAAATATGTAGTAGTAGGGATATGCCGATTGTAGACCAAATCTTAAATATGTAGTAGTAGGGATATGCCGATTGTAGACCAAATCTTAAATATGTAGTAGTAGGGATATGCCGATTGTAGACCAAATCTTAAATATGTAGTAGTAGGGATATGCCGATTGTAGACCAAATCTTAAAAAACTCAATTTGATCTGATAACAAAACAAACTCACATTTATTATTATGTAAAGGGAAAGAAGTGTGCAGTAGAATTAAACACCTGATGTGGGAACAAGCCCTCGAGTTAAATATGAAAAGGGAAAGAAGTGTGCAGTAGAAATAAACACCTGATGTGGGAACAAGCCCTCGAGTTAAATATGTAAAGGGAAAGAAGTGTGCAGCAGAAATAAACACCTGATGTGGGAACAAGCCCTCGAGTTAAATATGTAAAGGGAAAGAAGTGTGCAGTAGAAATAAACACCTGATGTGGGAACAAGCCCTCGAGTTGAATATGTAGTAGTAGGGATATGCCGATTGTAGACCAAATCTTAAATATGTAGTGGTAGGGATATGCCGATTGTAGACCAAATCTTAAATATGTAGTAGTAGGGATATGCCGATTGTAGACCAAATCTTAAATATGTAGTAGTAGGGATATGCCGATTGTAGACCAAATCTTAAATATGTAGTAGTAGGGATATGCCGATTGTAGACCAAATCTTAAATATGTAGTAGTAGGGATATGCCGATTGTAGACCAAATCTTAAATATGTAGTAGTAGGGATATGCCGATTGTAGACCAAATCTTAAATATGTAGTAGTAGGGATATGCCGATTGTAGACCAAATCTTAAATATGTAGTAGTAGGGATATGCCGATTGTAGACCAAATCTTAAATATGTAGTAGTAGGGATATGCCGATTGTAGACCAAATCTTAAATATGTAGTAGTAGGGATATGCCGATTGTAGACCAAATCTTAAATATGTAGTAGTAGGGATATGCCGATTGTAGACCAAATCTTAAATATGTAGTAGTAGGGATATGCCGATTGTAGACCAAATCTTAAATATGTAGTAGTAGGGATATGCCGATTGTAGACCAAATCTTAAATATGTAGTAGTAGGGATATGCCGATTGTAGACCAAATCTTAAATATGTAGTAGTAGGGATATGCCGATTGTAGACCAAATCTTAAATATGTAGTAGTAGGGATATGCCGATTGTAGACCAAATCTTAAATATGTAGTAGTAGGGATATGCCGATTGTAGACCAAATCTTAAATATGTAGTAGTAGGGATATGCCAATTGTAGACCAAATCTTAAAAAACTCAATTTGATCTGATAACAAAACAAACTCACATTTATTATTATGTAAAGGGAAAGAAGTGTGCAGTAGAATTAAACACCTGATGTGGGAACAAGCCCTCGAGTTAAATATGAAAAGGGAAAGAAGTGTGCAGTAGAAATAAACACCTGATGTGGGAACAAGCCCTCGAGTTAAATATGTAAAGGGAAAGAAGTGTGCAGCAGAAATAAACACCTGATGTGGGAACAAGCCCTCGAGTTAAATATGTAAAGGGAAAGAAGTGTGCAGTAGAAATAAACACCTGATGTGGGAACAAGCCCTCGAGTTGAATATGTAGTAGTAGGGATATGCCGATTGTAGACCAAATCTTAAATATGTAGTGGTAGGGATATGCCGATTGTAGACCAAATCTTAAATATGTAGTAGTAGGGATATGCCGATTGTAGACCAAATCTTAAATATGTAGTAGTAGGGATATGCCGATTGTAGACCAAATCTTAAATATGTAGTAGTAGGGATATGCCGATTGTAGACCAAATCTTAAATATGTAGTAGTAGGGATATGCCGATTGTAGACCAAATCTTAAATATGTAGTAGTAGGGATATGCCGATTGTAGACCAAATCTTAAATATGTAGTAGTAGGGATATGCCGATTGTAGACCAAATCTTAAATATGTAGTAGTAGGGATATGCCGATTGTAGACCAAATCTTAAATATGTAGTAGTAGGGATATGCCGATTGTAGACCAAATCTTAAATATGTAGTAGTAGGGATATGCCGATTGTAGACCAAATCTTAAATATGTAGTAGTAGGGATATGCCGATTGTAGACCAAATCTTAAATATGTAGTAGTAGGGATATGCCGATTGTAGACCAAATCTTAAATATGTAGTAGTAGGGATATGCCGATTGTAGACAAAATCTTAAATATGTAGTAGTAGGGATATGCCGATTGTAGACCAAATCTTAAATATGTAGTAGTAGGGATATGCCGATTGTAGACCAAATCTTAAATATGTAGTAGTAGAGTTATGCCGATTGTAGACCAAATCTTAAATATGTAGTAGTAGGGATATGCCGATTGTAGACCAAATCTTAAATATGTAGTAGTAGGGATATGCCGATTGTAGACCAAATCTTAAATATGTAGTAGTAGGGATATGCCGATTGTAGACCAAATCTTAAATATGTAGTAGTAGGGATATGCCGATTGTAGACCAAATCTTAAATATGTAGTAGTAGGGATATGCCGATTGTAGACCAAATCTTAAATATGTAGTAGTAGGGATATGCCGATTGTAGACCAAATCTTAAATATGTAGTAGTAGGGATATGCCGATTGTAGACCAAATCTTAAATATGTAGTAGTAGGGATATGCCGATTGTAGACCAAATCTTAAATATGTAGTAGTAGGGATATGCCGATTGTAGACCAAATCTTAAATATGTAGTAGTAGGGATATGCCGATTGTAGACCAAATCTTAAATATGTAGTAGTAGGGATATGCCGATTGTAGACCAAATCTTAAATATGTAGTAGTAGGGATATGCCGATTGTAGACCAAATCTTAAATATGTAGTAGTAGGGATATGCCGATTGTAGACCAAATCTTAAATATGTAGTAGTAGGGATATGCCGATTGTAGACCAAATCTTAAATATGTAGTAGTAGGGATATGCCGATTGTAGACCAAATCTTAAATATGTAGTAGTAGGGATATGCCGATTGTAGACCAAATCTTAAATATGTAGTAGTAGGGATATGCCGATTGTAGACAAATCTTAAATATGTAGTAGTAGGGATATGCCGATTGTAGACCAAATCTTAAAAAACTCAATTTGATCTGATAACAAAACAAACTCACATTTATTATTATGTAAAGGGAAAGAAGTGTGCAGTAGAATTAAACACCTGATGTGGGAACAAGCCCTCGAGTTAAATATGAAAAGGGAAAGAAGTGTGCAGTAGAAATAAACACCTGATGTGGGAACAAGCCCTCGAGTTAAATATGTAAAGGGAAAGAAGTGTGCAGCAGAAATAAACACCTGATGTGGGAACAAGCCCTCGAGTTAAATATGTAGTAGTAGGGATATGCCGATTGTAGACCAAATCTTAAATATGTAGTAGTAGGGATATGCCGATTGTAGACCAAATCTTAAATATGTAGTAGTAGGGATATGCCGATTGTAGACCAAATCTTAAATATGTAGTAGTAGGGATATGCCGATTGTAGACCAAATCTTAAATATGTAGTAGTAGGGATATGCCGATTGTAGACCAAATCTTAAATATGTAGTAGTAGGGATATGCCGATTGTAGACCAAATCTTAAATATGTAGTAGTAGGGATATGCCGATTGTAGACCAAATCTTAAATATGTAGTAGTAGGGATATGCCGATTGTAGACCAAATCTTAAATATGTAGTAGTAGGGATATGCCGATTGTAGACCAAATCTTAAAAAACTCAATTTGATCTGATAACAAAACAAACTCACATTTATTATTATGTAAAGGGAAAGAAGTGTGCAGTAGAATTAAACACCTGATGTGGGAACAAGCCCTCGAGTTAAATATGAAAAGGGAAAGAAGTGTGCAGTAGAAATAAACACCTGATGTGGGAACAAGCCCTCGAGTTAAATATGTAAAGGGAAAGAAGTGTGCAGTAGAAATAAACACCTGATGTGGGAACAAGCCCTCGAGTTGAATATGTAGTAGTAGGGATATGCCGATTGTAGACCAAATCTTAAATATGTAGTGGTAGGGATATGCCGATTGTAGACCAAATCTTAAATATGTAGTAGTAGGGATATGCCGATTGTAGACCAAATCTTAAATATGTAGTAGTAGGGATATGCCGATTGTAGACCAAATCTTAAATATGTAGTAGTAGTAGGGATATGCCGATTGTAGACCAAATCTTAAATATGTAGTAGTAGGGATATGCCGATTGTAGACCAAATCTTAAATATGTAGTAGTAGGGATATGCCGATTGTAGACCAAATCTTAAATATGTAGTAGTAGGGATATGCCGATTGTAGACCAAATCTTAAATATGTAGTAGTAGGGATATGCCGATTGTAGACCAAATCTTAAATATGTAGTAGTAGGGATATGCCGATTGTAGACCAAATCTTAAATATGTAGTAGTAGGGATATGCCGATTGTAGACCAAATCTTAAATATGTAGTAGTAGGGATATGCCGATTGTAGACCAAATCTTAAATATGTAGTAGTAGGGATATGCCGATTGTAGACCAAATCTTAAATATGTAGTAGTAGGGATATGCCGATTGTAGACCAAATCTTAAATATGTAGTAGTAGAGTTATGCCGATTGTAGACCAAATCTTAAATATGTAGTAGTAGGGATATGCCGATTGTAGACCAAATCTTAAATATGTAGTAGTAGGGATATGCCGATTGTAGACCAAATCTTAAATATGTAGTAGTAGGGATATGCCGATTGTAGACCAAATCTTAAATATGTAGTAGTAGGGATATGCCGATTGTAGACCAAATCTTAAATATGTAGTAGTAGGGATATGCCGATTGTAGACCAAATCTTAAATATGTAGTAGTAGGGATATGCCGATTGTAGACCAAATCTTAAATATGTAGTAGTAGGGATATGCCGATTGTAGACCAAATCTTAAATATGTAGTAGTAGGGATATGCCGATTGTAGACCAAATCTTAAATATGTAGTAGTAGGGATATGCCGATTGTAGACCAAATCTTAAAAAACTCAATTTGATCTGATAACAAAACAAACTCACATTTATTATTATGTAAAGGGAACGAAGTGTGCAGTAGAATTAAACACCTGATGTGGGAACAAGCCCTCGAGTTAAATATGAAAAGGGAAAGAAGTGTGCAGTAGAAATAAACACCTGATGTGGGAACAAGCCCTCGAGTTAAATATGTAAAGGGAAAGAAGTGTGCAGCAGAAATAAACACCTGATGTGGGAACAAGCCCTCGAGTTAAATATGTAGTAGTAGGGATATGCCGATTGTAGACCAAATCTTAAATATGTAGTAGTAGGGATATGCCGATTGTAGACCAAATCTTAAATATGTAGTAGTAGGGATATGCCGATTGTAGACCAAATCTTAAATATGTAGTAGTAGGGATATGCCGATTGTAGACCAAATCTTAAATATGTAGTAGTAGAGTTATGCCGATTGTAGACCAACTCTTAAATATGTAGTAGTAGGGATATGCCGATTGTAGACCAAATCTTAAATATGTAGTAGTAGGGATATGCCGATTGTAGACCAAATCTTAAATATGTAGTAGTAGGGATATGCCGATTGTAGACCAAATCTTAAATATGTAGTAGTAGGGATATGCCGATTGTAGACCAAATCTTAAATATGTAGTAGTAGGGATATGCCGATTGTAGACCAAATCTTAAATATGTAGTAGTAGGGATATGCCGATTGTAGACCAAATCTTAAATATGTAGTAGTAGGGATATGCCGATTGTAGACCAAATCTTAAATATGTAGTAGTAGGGATATGCCGATTGTAGACCAAATCTTAAATATGTAGTAGTAGGGATATGCCGATTGTAGACCAAATCTTAAATATGTAGTAGTAGGGATATGCCGATTGTAGACCAAATCTTAAATATGTAGTAGTAGGGATATGCCGATTGTAGACCAAATCTTAAATATGTAGTAGTAGGGATATGCCGATTGTAGACCAAATCTTAAAAAACTCAATTTGATCTGATAACAAAACAAACTCACATTTATTATTATGTAAAGGGAAAGAAGTGTGCAGTAGAATTAAACACCTGATGTGGGAACAAGCCCTCGAGTTAAATATGAAAAGGGAAAGAAGTGTGCAGTAGAAATAAACACCTGATGTGGGAACAAGCCCTCGAGTTAAATATGTAAAGGGAAAGAAGTGTGCAGCAGAAATAAACACCTGATGTGGGAACAAGCCCTCGAGTTAAATATGTAGTAGTAGGGATATGCCGATTGTAGACCAAATCTTAAATATGTAGTAGTAGGGATATGCCGATTGTAGACCAAATCTTAAATATGTAGTAGTAGGGATATGCCGATTGTAGACCAAATCTTAAATATGTAGTAGTAGGGATATGCCGATTGTAGACCAAATCTTAAATATGTAGTAGTAGGGATATGCCGATTGTAGACCAAATCTTAAATATGTAGTAGTAGGGATATGCCGATTGTAGACCAAATCTTAAATATGTAGTAGTAGTAGGGATATGCCAATTGTAGACCAAATCTTAAATATGTAGTAGTAGGGATATGTCGATTGTAGACCAAATCTTAAATATGTAGTAGTAGGGATATGCCGATTGTAGACCAAATCTTAAATATGTAGTAGTAGGGATATGCCGATTGTAGACCAAATCTTAAAAAACTCAATTTGATCTGATAACAAAACAAACTCACATTTATTATTATGTAAAGGGAAAGAAGTGTGCAGTAGAATTAAACACCTGATGTGGGAACAAGCCCTCGAGTTAAATATGAAAAGGGAAAGAAGTGTGCAGTAGAAATAAACACCTGATGTGGGAACAAGCCCTCGAGTTAAATATGTAAAGGGAAAGAAGTGTGCAGCAGAAATAAACACCTGATGTGGGAACAAGCCCTCGAGTTAAATATGTAGTAGTAGGGATATGCCGATTGTAGACCAAATCTTAAATATGTAGTAGTAGGGATATGCCGATTGTAGACCAAATCTTAAATATGTAGTAGTAGGGATATGCCGATTGTAGACCAAATCTTAAATATGTAGTAGTAGGGATATGCCGATTGTAGACCAAATCTTAAATATGTAGTAGTAGGGATATGCCGATTGTAGACCAAATCTTAAATATGTAGTAGTAGGGATATGCCGATTGTAGACCAAATCTTAAATATGTAGTAGTAGTAGGGATATGCCAATTGTAGACCAAATCTTAAATATGTAGTAGTAGGGATATGCCGATTGTAGACCAAATCTTAAATATGTAGTAGTAGGGATATGCCGATTGTAGACCAAATCTTAAATATGTAGTAGTAGGGATATGCCGATTGTAGACTAAATCTTAAAAAACTCAATTTGATCTGATAACAAAACAAACTCACATTTATTATTATGTAAAGGGAAAGAAGTGTGCAGTAGAATTAAACACCTGATGTGGGAACAAGCCCTCGAGTTAAATATGAAAAGGGAAAGAAGTGTGCAGTAGAAATAAACACCTGATGTGGGAACAAGCCCTCGAGTTAAATATGTAAAGGGAAAGAAGTGTGCAGCAGAAATAAACACCTGATGTGGGAACAAGCCCTCGAGTTAAATATGTAGTAGTAGGGATATGCCGATTGTAGACCAAATCTTAAATATGTAGTAGTAGGGATATGCCGATTGTAGACCAAATCTTAAATATGTAGTAGTAGGGATATGCCGATTGTAGACCAAATCTTAAATATGTAGTAGTAGGGATATGCCGATTGTAGACCAAATCTTAAATATGTAGTAGTAGGGATATGCCGATTGTAGACCAAATCTTAAATATGTAGTAGTAGGGATATGCCGATTGTAGACCAAATCTTAAATATGTAGTAGTAGGGATATGCCGATTGTAGACCAAATCTTAAATATGTAGTAGTAGGGATATGCCGATTGTAGACCAAATCTTAAATATGTAGTAGTAGGGATATGCCGATTGTAGACCAAATCTTAAATATGTAGTAGTATGGATATGCCGATTGTAGACCAAATCTTAAATATGTAGTAGTAGGGATATGCCGATTGTAGACCAAATCTTAAATATGTAGTAGTAGGGATATGCCGATTGTAGACCAAATCTTAAATATGTAGTAGTAGGGATATGCCGATTGTAGACCAAATCTTAAATATGTAGTAGTAGGGATATGCCGATTGTAGACCAAATCTTAAATATGTAGTAGTAGGGATATGCCGATTGTAGACCAAATCTTAAATATGTAGTAGTAGGGATATGCCGATTGTAGACCAAATCTTAAATATGTAGTAGTAGAGTTATGCCGATTGTAGACCAAATCTTAAATATGTAGTAGTAGGGATATGCCGATTGTAGACCAAATCTTAAATATGTAGTAGTAGGGATATGCCGATTGTAGACCAAATCTTAAATATGTAGTAGTAGGGATATGCCGATTGTAGACCAAATCTTAAATATGTAGTAGTAGGGATATGCCGATTGTAGACCAAATCTTAAATATGTAGTAGTAGGGATATGCCGATTGTAGACCAAATCTTAAATATGTAGTAGTAGGGATATGCCGATTGTAGACCAAATCTTAAATATGTAGTAGTAGGGATATGCCGATTGTAGACCAAATCTTAAATATGTAGTAGTAGGGATATGCCGATTGTAGACCAAATCTTAAATATGTAGTAGTAGGGATATGCCGATTGTAGACCAAATCTTAAATATGTAGTAGTAGGGATATGCCGATTGTAGACCAAATCTTAAATATGTAGTAGTAGGGATATGCCGATTGTAGACCAAATCTTAAATATGTAGTAGTAGGGATATGCCGATTGTAGACCAAATCTTAAAACACTCAATTTGATCTGATAACAAAACAAACTCACATTTATTATTATGTAAAGGGAAAGAAGTGTGCAGTAGAATTAAACACCTGATGTGGGAACAAGCCCTCGAGTTAAATATGAAAAGGGAAAGAAGTGTGCAGTAGAAATAAACACCTGATGTGGGAACAAGCCCTCGAGTTAAATATGTAAAGGGAAAGAAGTGTGCAGTAGAAATAAACACCTGATGTGGGAACAAGCCCTCGAGTTAAATATGTAGTAGTAGGGATATGCCGATTGTAGACCAAATCTTAAATATGTAGTAGTAGGGATATGCCGATTGTAGACCAAATCTTAAATATGTAGTAGTAGGGATATGCCGATTGTAGACCAAATCTTAGATATGTAGTAGTAAGGGATATGCCGATTGTAGACCAAATCTTAAATATGTAGTAGTAGGGATATGCCGATTGTAGACCAAATCTTAAATATGTAGTAGTAGGGATATGCCGATTGTAGACCAAATCTTAAATATGTAGTAGTAGGGATATGCCGATTGTAGACCAAATCTTAAATATGTAGTAGTAGGGATATGCCGATTGTAGACCAAATCTTAAATATGTAGTAGTAGGGATATGCCGATTGTAGACCAAATCTTAAATATGTAGTAGTAGAGTTATGCCGATTGTAGACCCAATCTTAAATATGTAGTAGTAGGGATATGCCGATTGTAGACCAAATCTTAAATATGTAGTAGTAGGGATATGCCGATTGTAGACCAAATCTTAAATATGTAGTAGTAGGGATATGCCGATTGTAGACCAAATCTTAAATATGTAGTAGTAGGGATATGCCGATTGTAGACCAAATCTTAAATATGTAGTAGTAGGGATATGCCGATTGTAGACCAAATCTTAAATATGTAGTAGTAGGGATATGCCGATTGTAGACCAAATCTTAAATATGTAGTAGTAGGGATATGCCGATTGTAGACCAAATCTTAAATATGTAGTAGTAGGGATATGCCGATTGTAGACCAAATCTTAAATATGTAGTAGTAGGGATATGCCGATTGTAGACCAAATCTTAAATATGTAGTAGTAGGGATATGCCGATTGTAGACCAAATCTTAAATATGTAGTAGTAGGGATATGCCGATTGTAGACCAAATCTTAAATATGTAGTAGTAGGGATATGCCGATTGTAGACCAAATCTTAAATATGTAGTAGTAGGGATATGCCGATTGTAGACCAAATCTTAAATATGTAGTAGTAGGGATATGCCGATTGTAGACCAAATCTTAAATATGTAGTAGTAGGGATATGCCGATTGTAGACCAAATCTTAAATATGTAGTAGTAGGGATATGCCGATTGTAGACCAAATCTTAAATATGTAGTAGTAGGGATATGCCGATTGTAGACCAAATCTTAAATATGTAGTAGTAGGGATATGCCGATTGTAGACCAAATCTTAAATATGTAGTAGTAGGGATATGCCGATTGTAGACCAAATCTTAAATATGTAGTAGTAGGGATATGCCGATTGTAGACCAAATCTTAAATATGTAGTAGTAGGGATATGCCGATTGTAGACCAAATCTTAAATATGTAGTAGTAGGGATATGCCGATTGTAGACCAAATCTTAAATATGTAGTAGTAGGGATATGCCGATTGTAGACCAAATCTTAAATATGTAGTAGTAGGGATATGCCGATTGTAGACCAAATCTTAAATATGTAGTAGTAGGGATATGCCGATTGTAGACCAAATCTTAAATATGTAGTAGTAGGGATATGCCGATTGTAGACCAAATCTTAAATATGTAGTAGTAGGGATATGCCGATTGTAGACCAAATCTTAAATATGTAGTAGTAGGGATATGCCGATTGTAGACCAAATCTTAAATATGTAGTAGTAGGGATATGCCGATTGTAGACCAAATCTTAAATATGTAGTAGTAGGGATATGCCGATTGTAGACCAAATCTTAAATATGTAGTAGTAGGGATATGCCGATTGTAGACCAAATCTTAAATATGTAGTAGTAGGGATATGCCGATTGTAGACCAAATCTTAAATATGTAGTAGTAGAGTTATGCCGATTGTAGACCAAATCTTAAATATGTAGTAGTAGGGATATGCCGATTGTAGACCAAATCTTAAATATGTAGTAGTAGGGATATGCCGATTGTAGACCAAATCTTAAATATGTAGTAGTAGGGATATGCCGATTGTAGACCAAATCTTAAATATGTAGTAGTAGGGATATGCCGATTGTAGACCAAATCTTAAATATGTAGTAGTAGGGATATGCCGATTGTAGACCAAATCTTAAATATGTAGTAGTAGGGATATGCCGATTGTAGACCAAATCTTAAATATGTAGTAGTAGGGATATGCCGATTGTAGACCAAATCTTAAATATGTAGTAGTAGGGATATGCCGATTGTAGACCAAATCTTAAATATGTAGTAGTAGGGATATGCCGATTGTAGACCAAATCTTAAATATGTAGTAGTAGGGATATGCCGATTGTAGACCAAATCTTAAATATGTAGTAGTAGGGATATGCCGAT
Source organism: Crossaster papposus (assembly GCA_037893245.1). Lineage (NCBI taxonomy): Eukaryota > Metazoa > Echinodermata > Asteroidea > Velatida > Solasteridae > Crossaster > Crossaster papposus. The sequence continues at coordinate 83,657 of JBAIAA010001170.1, read as the reverse complement.
TGTAGACCAAATCTTAAATATGTAGTAGTAGGGATATGCCGATTGTAGACCAAATCTTAAAAAACTCAATTTGATCTGATAACAAAACAAACTCACATTTATTATTATGTAAAGGGAAAGAAGTGTGCAGTAGAATTAAACACCTGATGTGGGAACAAGCCCTCGAGTTAAATATGAAAAGGGAAAGAAGTGTGCAGTAGAAATAAACACCTGATGTGGGAACAAGCCCTCGAGTTAAATATGTAAAGGGAAAGAAGTGTGCAGTAGAAATAAACACCTGATGTGGGAACAAGCCCTCGAGTTAAATATGTAGTAGTAGAGATATGCCGATTGTAGACCAAATCTTAAATATGTAGTAGTAGGGATATGCCGATTGTAGACCAAATCTTAAATATGTAGTAGTAGGGATATGCCGATTGTAGACCAAATCTTAAATATGTAGTAGTAGGGATATGCCGATTGTAGACCAAATCTTAAATATGTAGTAGTAGGGATATGCCGATTGTAGACCAAATCTTAAATATGTAGTAGTAGGGATATGCCGATTGTAGACCAAATCTTAAATATGTAGTAGTAGGGATATGCCGATTGTAGACCAAATCTTAAATATGTAGTAGTAGGGATATGCCGATTGTAGACCAAATCTTAAATATGTAGTAGTAGGGATATGCCGATTGTAGACCAAATCTTAAATATGTAGTAGTAGGGATATGCCGATTGTAGACCAAATCTTAAATATGTAGTAGTAGGGATATGCCGATTGTAGACCAAATCTTAAATATGTAGTAGTAGGGATATGCCGATTGTAGACCAAATCTTAAATATGTAGTAGTAGGGATATGCCGATTGTAGACCAAATCTTAAATATGTAGTAGTAGGGATATGCCGATTGTAGACCAAATCTTAAATATGTAGTAGTAGGGATATGCCGATTGTAGACCAAATCTTAAATATGTAGTAGTAGGGATATGCCGATTGTAGACCAAATCTTAAATATGTAGTAGTAGAGTTATGCCGATTGTAGACCAAATCTTAAATATGTAGTAGTAGGTATATGCCGATTGTAGACCAAATCTTAAATATGTAGTAGTAGGGATATGCCGATTGTAGACCAAATCTTAAATATGTAGTAGTAGGGATATGCCGATTGTAGACCAAATCTTAAATATGTAGTAGTAGGGATATGCCGATTGTAGACCAAATCTTAAATATGTAGTAGTAGGGATATGCCGATTGTAGACCAAATCTTAAATATGTAGTAGTAGGGATATGCCGATTGTAGACCAAATCTTAAATATGTAGTAGTAGGGATATGCCGATTGTAGACCAAATCTTAAATATGTAGTAGTAGGGATATGCCGATTGTAGACCAAATCTTAAATATGTAGTAGTAGGGATATGCCGATTGTAGACCAAATCTTAAATATGTAGTAGTAGGGATATGCCGATTGTAGACCAAATCTTAAATATGTAGTAGTAGGGATATGCCGATTGTAGACCAAATCTTAAATATGTAGTAGTAGGGATATGCCGATTGTAGACCAAATCTTAAAAAACTCAATTTGATCTGATAACAAAACAAACTCACATTTATTATTATGTAAAGGGAAAGAAGTGTGCAGTAGAATTAAACACCTAATGTGGGAACAAGCCCTCGAGTTAAATATGAAAAGGGAAAGAAGTGTGCAGTAGAAATAAACACCTGATGTGGGAACAAGCCCTCGAGTTAAATATGTAAAGGGAAAGAAGTGTGCAGTAGAAATAAACACCTGATGTGGGAACAAGCCCTCGAGTTAAATATGTAGTAGTAGGGATATGCCGATTGTAGACCAAATCTTAAATATGTAGTAGTAGGGATATGCCGATTGTAGACCAAATCTTAAATATGTAGTAGTAGGGATATGCCGATTGTAGACCAAATCTTAAATATGTAGTAGTAGGGATATGCCGATTGTAGACCAAATCTTAAATATGTAGTAGTAGGGATATGCCGATTGTAGACCAAATCTTAAATATGTAGTAGTAGGGATATGCCGATTGTAGACCAAATCTTAAATATGTAGTAGTAGGGATATGCCGATTGTAGACCAAATCTTAAATATGTAGTAGTAGGGATATGCCGATTGTAGACCAAATCTTAAATATGTAGTAGTAGGGATATGCCGATTGTAGACCAAATCTTAAATATGTAGTAGTAGGGATATGCCGATTGTAGACCAAATCTTAAATATGTAGTAGTAGGGATATGCCGATTGTAGACCAAATCTTAAATATGTAGTAGTAGGCATATGCCGATTGTAGACCAAATCTTAAATATGTAGTAGTAGGGATATGCCGATTGTAGACCAAATCTTAAATATGTAGTAGTAGGGATATGCCGATTGTAGACCAAATCTTAAATATGTAGTAGTAGGGATATGCCGATTGTAGACCAAATCTTAAATATGTAGTAGTAGGGATATGCCGATTGTAGACCAAATCTTAAATATGTAGTAGTAGGGATATGCCGATTGTAGACCAAATCTTAAATATGTAGTAGTAGGGATATGCCGATTGTAGACCAAATCTTAAATATGTAGTAGTAGGGATATGCCGATTGTAGACCAAATCTTAAATATGTAGTAGTAGGGATATGCCGATTGTAGACCAAATCTTAAAAAAACTCAATTTGATCTGATAACAAAACAAACTCACATTTATTATTATGTAAAGGGAAAGAAGTGTGCAGTAGAATTAAACACCTAATGTGGGAACAAGCCCTCGAGTTAAATATGAAAAGGGAAAGAAGTGTGCAGTAGAAATAAACACCTGATGTGGGAACAAGCCCTCGAGTTAAATATGTAAAGGGAAAGAAGTGTGCAGTAGAAATAAACACCTGATGTGGGAACAAGCCCTCGAGTTAAATATGTAGTAGTAGGGATATGCCGATTGTAGACCAAATCTTAAATATGTAGTAGTAGGGATATGCCGATTGTAGACCAAATCTTAAATATGTAGTAGTAGGGATATGCCGATTGTAGACCAAATCTTAAATATGTAGTAGTAGGGATATGCCGATTGTAGACCAAATCTTAAATATGTAGTAGTAGGGATATGCCGATTGTAGACCAAATCTTAAATATGTAGTAGTAGGGATATGCCGATTGTAGACCAAATCTTAAATATGTAGTAGTAGGGATATGCCGATTGTAGACCAAATCTTAAATATGTAGTAGTAGGGATATGCCGATTGTAGACCAAATCTTAAATATGTAGTAGTAGGGATATGCCGATTGTAGACCAAATCTTAAATATGTAGTAGTAGGGATATGCCGATTGTAGACCAAATCTTAAATATGTAGTAGTAGGGATATGCCGATTGTAGACCAAATCTTAAAAAACTCAATTTGATCTGATAACAAAACAAACTCACATTTATTATTATGTAAAGGGAAAGAAGTGTGCAGTAGAAATAAACACCTGATGTGGGAACAAGCCCTCGAGTTAAATATGTAAAGGGAAAGAAGTGTGCAGTATAAATAAACACCTGATGTGGGAACAAGCCCTCGAGTTAAATATGTAGTAGTAGGGATATGCCGATTGTAGACCAAATCTTAAATATGTAGTAGTAGGGATATGCCGATTGTAGACCAAATCTTAAATATGTAGTAGTAGGGATATGCCGATTGTAGACCAAATCTTAAATATGTAGTAGTAGGGATATGCCGATTGTAGACCAAATCTTAAATATGTAGTAGTAGGGATATGCCGATTGTAGACCAAATCTTAAATATGTAGTAGTAGGGATATGCCGATTGTAGACCAAATCTTAAATATGTAGTAGTAGGGATATGCCGATTGTAGACCAAATCTTAAATATGTAGTAGTAGGGATATGCCGATTGTAGACCAAATCTTAAATATGTAGTAGTAGGGATATGCCGATTGTAGACCAAATCTTAAATATGTAGTAGTAGGGATATGCCGATTGTAGACCAAATCTTAAATATGTAGTAGTAGGGATATGCCGATTGTAGACCAAATCTTAAATATGTAGTAGTAGGGATATGCCGATTGTAGACCAAATCTTAAATATGTAGTAGTAGGGATATGCCGATTGTAGACCAAATCTTAAATATGTAGTAGTAGGGATATGCCGATTGTAGACCAAATCTTAAAAAAACTCAATTTGATCTGATAACAAAACAAACTCACATTTATTATTATGTAAAGGGAAAGAAGTGTGCAGTAGAATTAAACACCTAATGTGGGAACAAGCCCTCGAGTTAAATATGAAAAGGGAAAGAAGTGTGCAGTAGAAATAAACACCTGATGTGGGAACAAGCCCTCGAGTTAAATATGTAAAGGGAAAGAAGTGTGCAGTAGAAATAAACACCTGATGTGGGAACAAGCCCTCGAGTTAAATATGTAGTAGTAGGGATATGCCGATTGTAGACCAAATCTTAAATATGTAGTAGTAGGGATATGCCGATTGTAGACCAAATCTTAAATATGTAGTAGTAGGGATATGCCGATTGTAGACCAAATCTTAAATATGTAGTAGTAGGGATATGCCGATTGTAGACCAAATCTTAAATATGTAGTAGTAGGGATATGCCGATTGTAGACCAAATCTTAAATATGTAGTAGTAGGGATATGCCGATTGTAGACCAAATCTTAAATATGTAGTAGTAGGGATATGCCGATTGTAGACCAAATCTTAAATATGTAGTAGTAGGGATATGCCGATTGTAGACCAAATCTTAAATATGTAGTAGTAGGGATATGCCGATTGTAGACCAAATCTTAAATATGTAGTAGTAGGGATATGCCGATTGTAGACCAAATCTTAAATATGTAGTAGTAGGGATATGCCGATTGTAGACCAAATCTTAAATATGTAGTAGTAGGGATATGCCGATTGTAGACCAAATCTTAAATATGTAGTAGTAGGGATATGCCGATTGTAGACCAAATCTTAAACAACTCAATTTGATCTGATAACAAAACAAACTCACATTTATTATTATGTAAAGGGAAAGAAGTGTGCAGTATAAATAAACACCTGATGTGGGAACAAGCCCTCGAGTTAAATATGTAGTAGCAGGGATATGCCGATTGTAGACCAAATCTTAAAAAACTCAATTTGATCTGATAACAAAACAAACTCACATTTATTATTATGTAAAGGGAAAGAAGTGTGCAGTAGAAATAAACACCTGATGTGGGAACAAGCCCTCGAGTTAAATATGTAGTAGTAGTAGGGATATGCCGATTGTAGACCAAATCTTAAATATGTAGTAGTAGGGATATGCCGATTGTAGACCAAATCTTAAATATGTAGTAGTAGGGATATGCCGATTGTAGACCAAATCTTAAATATGTAGTAGTAGGGATATGCCGATTGTAGACCAAATCTTAAATATGTAGTAGTAGGGATATGCCGATTGTAGACCAAATCTTAAATATGTAGTAGTAGGGATATGCCGATTGTAGACCAAATCTTAAATATGTAGTAGTAGGGATATGCCGATTGTAGACCAAATCTTAAATATGTAGTAGTAGGGATATGCCGATTGTAGAACAAATCTTAAATATGTAGGAGTAGGGATATGCCGATTGTAGACCAAAACTGAAATATGTAGTAGTAGGGAAATGCCGATTGTAGACCAAATCTTAAATATGTAGTAGAAGGGATATGCCGATTGTAGACAAAATCTTAAAAATGTAGTAGTAGGGATATGCCGATTGTAGACCAAATCTTAAAAAACTCAATTTGATCTGATAACAAAACAAACTCACATTTATTATTATGTAAAGGAAAAGAAGTGTGCAGTATAAATAAACACGTGATGTGGGAACAAGCCCTCGAGTTAAATATGTAGTAGCAGGGATATGCCGATTGTAGACCAAATCTTAAAAAACTCAATTTGATCTGATAACAAAACAAACTCACATTTATTATTATGTAAAGGGAAAGAAGTGTGCAGTAGAAATAAACACCTGATGTGGGAACAAGCCCTCGAGTTAAATATGTAGTAGTAGGGATATGCCGATTGTAGACCAAATCTTAAATATGTAGTAGTAGGGATATGCCGATTGTAGACCAAATCTTAAATATGTAGTAGTAGGGATATGCCGATTGTAGACCAAATCTTAAATATGTAGTAGTAGGGATATGCCGATTGTAGACCAAATCTTAAATATGTAGTAGTAGGAATATGCCGATTGTAGACCAAATCTTAAATATGTAGTAGTAGGGATATGCCGATTGTAGACCAAATCTTAAATATGTAGTAGTAGGGATATGCCGATTGTAGACCAAATCTTAAATATGTAGTAGTAGGGATATGCCGATTGTAGACCAAATCTTAAATATGTAGTAGTAGGGATATGCCGATTGTAGACCAAATCTTAAATATGTAGTAGTAGGGATATGCCGATTGTAGACCAAATCTTAAATATGTAGTAGTAGGGATATGCCATTTGTAGACCAAATCTTAAATATGTAGTAGTAGGGATATGCCGTTGTAGACCAAATCTTAAATATGTAGTAGTAGGGATATGCCGATTGTAGACCAAATCTTAAATATGTAGTAGTAGGGATATGCCGATTGTAGACCAAATCTTAAATATGTAGTAGTAGGGATATGCCGATTGTTGACCAAATCTTAAATATGTAGTAGTAGGGATATGCCGATTGTAGACCAAATCTTAAATATGTAGTAGTAGGGATATGCCGATTGTAGACCAAATCTTAAATATGTTGTAGTAGGGATATGCCGATTGTAGACCAAATCTTAAATATGTAGTAGTAGGGATATGCCGATTGTAGACCAAATCTTAAATATGTAGTAGTAGGGATATGCCGATTGTAGACCAAATCTTAAATATGTAGTAGTAGGGATATGCCGAATGTAGACCAAATCTTAAATATGTAGTAGTAGGGATATGCCGATTGTAGACCAAATCTTAAATATGTAGTAGTAGGGATATGCCGATTGTAGACCAAATCTTAAATATGTAGTAGTAGGGATATGCCGATTGTAGACCAAATCTTAAATATGTAGTAGTAGGGATATGCCGATTGTAGACCAAATCTTAAATATGTAGTAGTAGGGATATGCCGATTGTAGACCAAATCTTAAAAAACTCAATTTGATCTGATAACAAAACAAACTCACATTTATTATTATGTAAAGGGAAAGAAGTGTGCAGTATAAATAAACACCTGATGTGGGAACAAGCCCTCGAGTTAAATATGTAGTAGCAGGGATATGCCGATTGTAGACCAAATCTTAAAAAACTCAATTTGATCTGATAACAAAACAAACTCACATTTATTATTATGTAAAGGGAAAGAAGTGTGCAGTAGAAATAAACACCTGATGTGGGAACAAGCCCTCGAGTTAAATATGTAGTAGTAGTAGGGATATGCCGATTGTAGACCAAATCTTAAATATGTAGTAGTAGGGATATGCCGATTGTAGACCAAATCTTAAATATGTAGTAGTAGGGATATGCCGATTGTAGACCAAATCTTAAATATGTAGTAGTAGGGATATGCCGATTGTAGACCAAATCTTAAATATGTAGTAGTAGGGATATGCCGATTGTAGACCAAATCTTAAATATGTAGTAGTAGGGATATGCCGATTGTAGACCAAATCTTAAATATGTAGTAGTAGGGATATGCCGATTGTAGACCAAATCTTAAATATGTAGTAGTAGGGATATGCCGATTGTAGAACAAATCTTAAATATGTAGAAGTAGGGATATGCCGATTGTAGACCAAAACTGAAATATGTAGTAGTAGGGAAATGCCGATTGTAGACCAAATCTTAAATATGTAGTAGAAGGGATATGCCGATTGTAGACCAAATCTTAAAAATGTAGTAGTAGGGATATGCCGATTGTAGACCAAATCTTTAAAAACTCAATTTGATCTGATAACAAAACAAACTCACATTTATTATTATGTAAAGGGAAAGAAGTGTGCAGTATAAATAAACACCTGATGTGGGAACAAGCCCTCGAGTTAAATATGTAGTAGCAGGGATATGCCGATTGTAGACCAAATCTTAAAAAACTCAATTTGATCTGATAACAAAACAAACTCACATTTATTATTATGTAAAGGGAAAGAAGTGTGCAGTAGAAATAAACACCTGATGTGGGAACAAGCCCTCGAGTTAAATATGTAGTAGTAGGGATATGCCGATTGTAGACCAAATCTTAAATATGTAGTAGTAGGGATATGCCGATTGTAGACCAAATCTTAAATATGTAGTAGTAGGGATATGCCGATTGTAGACCAAATCTTAAATATGTAGTAGTAGGGATATGCCGATTGTAGACCAAATCTTAAATATGTAGTAGTAGGGATATGCCGATTGTAGACTAAATCTTAAATATGTAGTAGTAGGGATATGCCGATTGTAGACCAAATCTTAAATATGTAGTAGTAGGGATATGCCGATTGTAGACCAAATCTTAAATATGTAGTAGTAGGGATATGCCGATTGTAGACCAAATCTTAAATATGTAGTAGTAGGGATATGCCGATTGTAGACCAAATCTTAAATATGTAGTAGTAGGGATATGCCGATTGTAGACCAAATCTTAAATATGTAGTAGTAGGGATATGCCGATTGTAGACCAAATCTTAAATATGTAGTAGTAGGGATATGCCGATTGTAGAACAAATCTTAAATATGTAGAAGTAGGGATATGCCGATTGTAGACCAAAACTGAAATATGTAGTAGTAGGGAAATGCCGATTGTAGACCAAATCTTAAATATGTAGTAGAAGGGATATGCCGATTGTAGACCAAATCTTAAAAATGTAGTAGTAGGGATATGCCGATTGTAGACCAAATCTTTAAAAACTCAATTTGATCTGATAACAAAACAAACTCACATTTATTATTATGTAAAGGGAAAGAAGTGTGCAGTATAAATAAACACCTGATGTGGGAACAAGCCCTCGAGTTAAATATGTAGTAGCAGGGATATGCCGATTGTAGACCAAATCTTAAAAAACTCAATTTGATCTGATAACAAAACAAACTCACATTTATTATTATGTAAAGGGAAAGAAGTGTGCAGTAGAAATAAACACCTGATGTGGGAACAAGCCCTCGAGTTAAATATGTAGTAGTAGGGATATGCCGATTGTAGACCAAATCTTAAATATGTAGTAGTAGGGATATGCCGATTGTAGACCAAATCTTAAATATGTAGTAGTAGGGATATGCCGATTGTAGACCAAATCTTAAATATGTAGTAGTAGGGATATGCCGATTGTAGACCAAATCTTAAATATGTAGTAGTAGGGATATGCCGATTGTAGACCAAATCTTAAATATGTAGTAGTAGGGATATGCCGATTGTAGACCAAATCTTAAATATGTAGTAGTAGGGATATGCCGATTGTAGACCAAATCTTAAATATGTAGTAGTAGGGATATGCCGATTGTAGACCAAATCTTAAATATGTAGTAGTAGGGATATGCCGATTGTAGACCAAATCTTAAATATGTAGTAGTAGGGTTATGCCGATTGTAGACCAAATCTTAAATATGTAGTAGTAGTAGGGATATGCCTATTGTAGACCAAATCTTAAATATGTAGTAGTAGGGATATGCCGATTGTAGACCAAATCTTAAATATTTAGTAGTAGGGATATGCCGATTGTAGACCAAATCTTAAATATGTAGTAGTAGGGATATACCGATTGTAGACCAAATCTTAAATATGTAGTAGTAGAGATATGCCGATTGTAGACCAAATCTTAAATATGTAGTAGTAGGGATATGCCGATTGTAGACCAAATCTTAAATATGTAGTAGTAGGGTTATGCCGATTGTAGACCAAATCTTAAATATGTAGTAGTAGTAGGGATATGCCGATTGTAGACCAAATCTTAAATATGTAGTAGTAGGGATATGCCGATTGTAGACCAAATCTTAAATATGTAGTAGTAGGGATATGCCGATTGTAGACCAAATCTTGAATATGTAGTAGTAGGGATATGCCGATTGTAGACCAAATCTTAAATATGTAGTAGTAGGGATATGCCGATTGTAGACCAAATCTTATATATGTAGTAGTAGAGATATGCCGATTGTAGACCAAATCTTAAATATGTAGTAGTAGGGATATGCCGATTGTTGACCAAATCTTAAATATGTAGTAGTAGGGATATGCCGATTGTAGACCAAATCTTAAATATGTAGTAGTAGGGTTATGCCGATTGTAGACCAAATCTTAAATATGTAGTAGTAGTAGGGATATGCCGATTGTAGACCAAATCTTAAATATGTAGTAGTAGGGATATGCCGATTGTAGACCAAATCTTGAATATGTAGTAGTAGGGATATGCCGATTGTAGACCAAATCTTAAATATGTAGTAGTAGGGATATGCCGATTGTAGACCAAATCTTATATATGTAGTAGTAGGGATATGCCGATTGTAGACCAAATCTTAAATATGTAGTAGTAGGGATATGCCGATTGTTGACCAAATCTTAAATATGTAGTAGTAGGGATATGCCGATTGTAGACCAAATCTTAAATATGTAGTAGTAGGGATATGCCGATTGTAGACCAAATCTTAAATATGTAGTAGTAGGGATATGCCGATTGTTGACCAAATCTTAAATATGTAGTAGTAGGGATATGCCGATTGTAGACCAAATCTTAAATATGTAGTAGTAGTAGGGATATGCCTATTGTAGACCAAATCTTAAATATGTAGTAGTAGGGATATGCCGATTGTAGACCAAATCTTAAATATTTAGTAGTAGGGATATGCCGATTGTAGACCAAATCTTAAATATGTAGTAGTAGGGATATACCGATTGTAGACCAAATCTTAAATATGTAGTAGTAGAGATATGCCGATTGTAGACCAAATCTTAAATATGTAGTAGTAGGGATATGCCGATTGTAGACCAAATCTTAAATATGTAGTAGTAGGGTTATGCCGATTGTAGACCAAATCTTAAATATGTAGTAGTAGTAGGGATATGCCGATTGTAGACCAAATCTTAAATATGTAGTAGTAGGGATATGCCGATTGTAGACCAAATCTTAAATATGTAGTAGTAGGGATATGCCGATTGTAGACCAAATCTTGAATATGTAGTAGTAGGGATATGCCGATTGTAGACCAAATCTTAAATATGTAGTAGTAGGGATATGCCGATTGTAGACCAAATCTTATATATGTAGTAGTAGGGATATGCCGATTGTAGACCAAATCTTAAATATGTAGTAGTAGGGATATGCCGATTGTTGACCAAATCTTAAATATGTAGTAGTAGGGATATGCCGATTGTAGACCAAATCTTAAATATGTAGTAGTAGGGTTATGCCGATTGTAGACCAAATCTTAAATATGTAGTAGTAGTAGGGATATGCCGATTGTAGACCAAATCTTAAATATGTAGTAGTAGGGATATGCCGATTGTAGACCAAATCTTGAATATGTAGTAGTAGGGATATGCCGATTGTAGACCAAATCTTAAATATGTAGTAGTAGGGATATGCCGATTGTAGACCAAATCTTATATATGTAGTAGTAGGGATATGCCGATTGTAGACCAAATCTTAAATATGTAGTAGTAGGGATATGCCGATTGTTGACCAAATCTTAAATATGTAGTAGTAGGGATATGCCGATTGTAGACCAAATCTTAAATATGTAGTAGTAGGGATATGCCGATTGTAGACCAAATCTTAAATATGTAGTAGTAGGGATATGCCGATTGTTGACCAAATCTTAAATATGTAGTAGTAGGGATATGCCGATTGTAGACCAAATCTTAAATATGTAGTAGTAGGGATATGCCGATTGTAGACCAAATCTTAAATATGTAGTAGTAGGGATATGCCGATTGTAGACCAAATCTTAAATATGTAGTAGTAGGGATATGCCGATTGTACACCAAATCTTAAATATGTAGTAGTAGAGATATGCCGATTGTAGACCAAATCTTAAATATGTAGTAGTAGGGATATGCCGATTGTAGACCAAATCTTAAATATGTAGTAGTAGGGATATGCCGATTGTAGACCAAATCTTAAATATGTAGTAGTAGGGTTATGCCGATTGTAGACCAAATCTTAAATATGTAGTAGTAGTAGGGATATGCCGATTGTAGACCAAATCTTAAATATGTAGTAGTAGGGATATGCCGATTGTAGACCAAATCTTAAATATGTAGTAGTAGGGATATACCGATTGTAGACCAAATCTTAAATATGTAGTAGTAGGGATATGCCGATTGTAGACCAAATCTTAAATATGTAGTAGTAGAGATATGCCGATTGTAGACCAAATCTTAAATATGTAGTAGTAGGGATATGCCGATTGTAGACCAAATCTTAAATATGTAGTAGTAGGGTTATGCCGATTGTAGACCAAATCTTATATATGTAGTAGTAGGGATATGCCGATTGTAGACCAAATCTTAAATATGTAGTAGTAGGGATATGCCGATTGTTGACCAAATCTTAAATATGTAGTAGTAGGGATATGCCGATTGTAGACCAAATCTTAAATATGTAGTAGTAGGGTTATGCCGATTGTAGACCAAATCTTAAATATGTAGTAGTAGGGATATGCCGATTGTAGACCAAATCTTAAATATGTAGTAGTAGTAGGGATATGCCGATTGTAGACCAAATCTTAAAAATGTAGTAGTAGGGATATGCCGATTGTAGACCAAATCTTAAATATGTAGTAGTAGGGATATGCCGATTGTAGACCAAATCTTAAATATGTAGTAGTAGGGATATGCCGATTGTAGACCAAATCTTAAATATGTAGTAGTAGGGATATGCCGATTGTAGACCAAATCTTAAATATGTAGTAGTAGGGATATGCCGATTGTACACCAAATCTTAAATATGTAGTAGTAGAGATATGCCGATTGTAGACCAAATCTTAAATATGTAGTAGTAGGGATATGCCGATTGTAGACCAAATCTTAAATATGTAGTAGTAGGGATATGCCGATTGTAGACCAAATCTTAAATATGTAGTAGTAGGGTTATGCCGATTGTAGACCAAATCTTAAATATGTAGTAGTAGTAGGGATATGCCGATTGTAGACCAAATCTTAAATATGTAGTAGTAGGGATATGCCGATTGTAGACCAAATCTTAAATATTTAGTAGTAGGGATATGCCGATTGTAGACCAAATCTTAAATATGTAGTAGTAGGGATATGCCGATTGTAGACCAAATCTTGAATATGTAGTAGTAGGGATATGCCGATTGTAGACCAAATCTTAAATATGTAGTAGTAGGGATATGCCGATTGTAGACCAAATCTTATATATGTAGTAGTAGGGATATGCCGATTGTAGACCAAATCTTAAATATGTAGTAGTAGGGATATGCCGATTGTTGACCAAATCTTAAATATGTAGTAGTAGGGATATGCCGATTGTAGACCAAATCTTAAATATGTAGTAGTAGGGTTATGCCGATTGTAGACCAAATCTTAAATATGTAGTAGTAGTAGGGATATGCCGATTGTAGACCAAATCTTAAATATGTAGTAGTAGGGATATGCCGATTGTAGACCAAATATTGAATATGTAGTAGTAGGGATATGCCGATTGTAGACCAAATCTTAAATATGTAGTAGTAGGGATATGCCGATTGTAGACCAAATCTTATATATGTAGTAGTAGGGATATGCCGATTGTAGACCAAATCTTAAATATGTAGTAGTAGGGATATGCCGATTGTTGACCAAATCTTAAATATGTAGTAGTAGGGATATGCCGATTGTAGACCAAATCTTAAATATGTAGTAGTAGGGATATGCCGATTGTAGACCAAATCTTAAATATGTAGTAGTAGGGATATGCCGATTGTAGACCAAATCTTAAATATGTAGTAGTAGGGATATGCCGATTGTACACCAAATCTTAAATATGTAGTAGTAGAGATATGCCGATTGTAGACCAAATCTTAAATATGTAGTAGTAGGGATATGCCGATTGTAGACCAAATCTTAAATATGTAGTAGTAGGGATATGCCGATTGTAGACCAAATCTTAAATATGTAGTAGTAGGGTTTTGCCGATTGTAGACCAAATCTTAAATATGTAGTAGTAGTAGGGATATGCCGATTGTAGACCAAATCTTAAATATGTAGTAGTAGGGATATGCCGATTGTAGACCAAATCTTAAATATGTAGTAGTAGGGATATACCGATTGTAGACCAAATCTTAAATATGTAGTAGTAGGGATATGCCGATTGTAGACCAAATCTTAAATATGTAGTAGTAGAGATATGCCGATTGTAGACCAAATCTTAAATATGTAGTAGTAGGGATATGCCGATTGTAGACCAAATCTTAAATATGTAGTAGTAGGGTTATGCCGATTGTAGACCAAATCTTAAATATGTAGTAGTAGTAGGGATATGCCGATTGTAGACCAAATCTTAAATATGTAGTAGTAGGGATATGCCGATTGTAGACCAAATCTTAAATATGTAGTAGTAGGGATATGCCGATTGTAGACCAAATCTTAAATATGTAGTAGTAGTAGGGATATGCCGATTGTAGACCAAATCTTAAAAATGTAGTAGTAGGGATATGCCGATTGTAGACCAAATCTTAAATATGTAGTAGTAGGGATATGCCGATTGTAGACCAAATCTTAAATATGTAGTAGTAGGGATATGCCGATTGTAGACCAAATCTTAAATATGTAGTAGTAGGGATATGCCGATTGTAGACCAAATCTTAAATATGTAGTAGTAGGGATATGCCGATTGTAGACCAAATCTTAAATATGTAGTAGTAGGGATATGCCGATTGTTGACCAAATCTTAAATATGTAGTAGTAGGGATATGCCGATTGTAGACCAAATCTTAAATATGTAGTAGTAGGGTTATGCCGATTGTAGACCAAATCTTAAATATGTAGTAGTAGGGATATGCCGATTGTAGACCAAATCTTAAATATGTAGTAGTAGGGATATGCCGATTGTAGACCAAATCTTAAATATGTAGTAGTAGGGATATGCCGATTGTAGACCAAATCTTAAATATGTAGTAGTAGGGTTATGCCGATTGTAGACCACATCTTAAATATGTAGTAGTAGTAGGGATATGCCGACTGTAGACCAAATCTGAAATATGTAGTAGTTGGGATATGCCGATTGTAGACCAAATCTTGAATATGTAGTAGTAGGGATATGCCGATTGTAGACCAAATCTTAAATATGTAGTAGTAGGGATATGCCGATTGTAGACCAAATCTTAAATATGTAGTAGTAGGGTTATGCCGATTGTAGACCAAATCTTAAATATGTAGTAGTAGTAGGGATATGCCGATTGTAGACCAAATCTTAAATATGTAGTAGTTGGGATATGCCGATTGTAGACCAAATCTTGAATATGTAGTAGTAGGGATATGCCGATTGTAGACCAAATCTTAAATATGTAGTAGTAGGGATATGCCGATTGTAGACCAAATCTTATATATGTAGTAGTAGGGATATGCCGATTGTAGACCAAATCTTAAATATGTAGTAGTAGGGATATGCCGATTGTAGACCAAATCTTAAACATGTAGTAGTAGGGATATGCCGATTGTAGACCAAATCTTAAATATGTAGTAGTAGGGATATGCCGATTGTAGACCAAATCTTAAATATGTAGTAGTAGGGTTATGCCGATTGTAGACCAAATCTTAAATATGTAGTAGTAGTAGGGATATGCCGATTGTAGACCAAATCTTAAATATGTAGTAGTAGGGATATGCCGATTGTAGACCAAATCTTGAATATGTAGTAGTAGGGATATGCCGATTGTAGACCAAATCTTAAATATGTAGTAGTAGGGATATGCCGATTGTAGACCAAATCTTATATATGTAGTAGTAGGGATATGCCGATTGTAGACCAAATCTTAAAAATGTAGTAGTAGGGATATGCCGATTGTAGACCAAATCTTAAACATGTAGTAGTAGGGATATGCCGATTGTAGACCAAATCTTAAATATGTAGTAGTAGGGATATGCCGATTGTAGACCAAATCTTAAATATGTAGTAGTAGGGATATGCCGATTGTAGACCAAATCTTAAATATGTAGTAGTAGGGATATGCCGATTGTAGACCAAATCTTAAATATGTAGTAGTAGGGATATGCCGATTGTAGAACAAATCTTAAATATGTAGTAGTAGGGATATGCCGATTGTAGACCAAATCTTAAATATGTAGTAGTAGGGATATGCCGATTGTAGACCAAATCTTAAATATGTAGTAGTAGAGATATGCCGATTGTAGACCAAATCTTAAATATGTAGTAGTAGGGATATGCCGATTGTAGACCAAATCTTAAATATGTAGTAGTAGGGTTATGCCGATTGTAGACCAAATCTTAAATATGTAGTAGTAGTAGGGATATGCCGATTGTAGACCAAATCTTAAATATGTAGTAGTAGGGATATGCCGATTGTAGACCAAATCTTGAATATGTAGTAGTAGGGATATGCCGATTGTAGACCAAATCTTAAATATGTAGTAGTAGGGATATGCCGATTGTAGACCAAATCTTATATATGTAGTAGTAGGGATATGCCGATTGTAGACCAAATCTTAAATATGTAGTAGTAGGGATATGCCGATTGTTGACCAAATCTTAAATATGTAGTAGGAGGGATATGCCGATTGTAGACCAAATCTTAAATATGTAGTAGTAGGGATATGCCGATTGTAGACCAAATCTTAAATATGTAGTAGTAGGGATATGCCGATTGTTGACCAAATCTTAAATATGTAGTAGTAGGGATATGCCGATTGTAGACCAAATCTTAAATATGTAGTAGTAGGGATATGCCGATTGTAGACCAAATCTTAAATATGTAGTAGTAGGGATATGCCGATTGTAGACCAAATCTTAAATATGTAGTAGTAGGGATATGCCGATTGTACACCAAATCTTAAATATGTAGTAGTAGAGATATGCCGATTGTAGACCAAATCTTAAATATGTAGTAGTAGGGATATGCCGATTGTAGACCAAATCTTAAATATGTAGTAGTAGGGATATGCCGATTGTAGACCAAATCTTAAATATGTAGTAGTAGGGTTATGCCGATTGTAGACCAAATCTTAAATATGTAGTAGTAGTAGGGATATGCCGATTGTAGACCAAATCTTAAATATGTAGTAGTAGGGATATGCCGATTGTAGACCAAATCTTAAATATGTAGTAGTAGGGATATGCCGATTGTAGACCAAATCTTAAATATGTAGTAGTAGGGATATGCCGATTGTAGACCAAATCTTAAATATGTAGTAGTAGAGATATGCCGATTGTAGACCAAATCTTAAATATGTAGTAGTAGGGATATGCCGATTGTAGACCAAATCTTAAATATGTAGTAGTAGGGTTATGCCGATTGTAGACCAAATCTTAAATATGTAGTAGTAGTAGGGATATGCCGATTGTAGACCAAATCTTAAATATGTAGTAGTAGGGATATGCCGATTGTAGACCAAATCTTAAATATGTAGTAGTAGGGATATGCCGATTGTAGACCAAATCTTAAATATGTAGTAGTAGGGATATGCCGATTGTAGACCAAATCTTAAAAATGTAGTAGTAGGGATATGCCGATTGTAGACCAAATCTTAAATATGTAGTAGTAGGGATATGCCGATTGTAGACCAAATCTTAAATATGTAGTAGTAGGGATATGCCGATTGTAGACCAAATCTTAAATATGTAGTAGTAGGGATATGCCGATTGTAGACCAAATCTTAAATATGTAGTAGTAGGGATATGCCGATTGTAGACCAAATCTTAAATATGTAGTAGTAGGGATATGCCGATTGTAGACCAAATCTTAAATATGTAGTAGTAGGGATATGCCGATTGTATACCAAATCTTAAATATGTAGTAGTAGGGTTATGCCGATTGTAGACCAAATCTTAAATATGTAGTAGTAGGGATATGCCGATTGTAGACCAAATCTTAAATATGTAGTAGTAGGGATATGCCGATTGTAGACCAAATCTTAAATATGTAGTAGTAGGGATATGCCGATTGTAGACAAAATCTTAAATATGTAGTAGTAGGAATATGCCGATTGTAGACCAAATCTTAAATATGTAGTAGTAGTAGGGATATGCCGATTGTAGACCAAATCTTAAATATGTAGTAGTAGGGATATGCCGATTGTAGACCAAATCTTAAATATGTAGTAGTAGGGATATGCCGATTGTAGACCAAATCTTAAATATGTAGTAGTAGGGATATGCCGATTGTAGACCAAATCTTAAATATGTAGTAGTAGGGATATGCCGATTGTAGACCAAATCTTAAATATGTAGTAGTAGGGATATGCCGATTGTAGACCAAATCTTAAATATGTAGTAGTATGGATATGCCGATTGTAGACCAAATCTTAAATATGTAGTAGTAGGGATATGCCGATTGTAGACCAAATCTTAAATATGTAGTAGTAGTAGGGATATGCCGATTGTAGACCAAATCTTAAATATGCAGTAGTAGGGATATGCCGATTGTAGACCAAATCTTAAATATGTAGTAGTAGGGATATGCCGATTGTAGACCAAATCTTAAATATGTAGTAGTAGGGATATGCCGATTGTAGACCAAATCTTAAATATGTAGTAGTAGGGATATGCCGATTGTAGAACAAATCTTAAATATGTAGTAGTAGGGATATGCCGATTGTAGACCAAATCTTAAATATGTAGTAGTAGGGATATGCCGATTGTAGACCAAATCTTAAATATGTAGTAGTAGGGATATGCCGATTGTAGACAAAATCTTAAATATGTAGTAGTAGGAATATGCCGATTGTAGACCAAATCTTAAATATGTAGTAGTAGTAGGGATATGCCGATTGTAGACCAAATCTTAAATATGTAGTAGTAGGGATATGCCGATTGTAGACCAAATCTTAAATATGTAGTAGTAGGGATATGCCGATTGTAGACCAAATCTTAAATATGTAGTAGTATGGATATGCCGATTGTAGACCAAATCTTAAATATGTAGTAGTAGGGATATGCCGATTGTAGACCAAATCTTAAATATGTAGTAGTAGTAGGGATATGTCGATTGTAGACCAAATCTTAAATATGCAGTAGTAGGGATATGCCGATTGTAGACCAAATCTTAAATATGTAGTAGTAGGGATATGCCGATTGTAGACCAAATCTTAAATATGTATTAGTAGGGATATGCCGATTGTAGACCAAATCTTAAATATGTAGTAGTAGGGATATGCCGATTGTAGAACAAATCTTAAATATGTAGTAGTAGGGATATGCCGATTGTAGACCAAATCTTAAATATGTAGTAGTAGGGATATGCCGATTGTAGACCAAATCTTAAATATGTAGTAGTAGAGATATGCCGATTGTAGACCAAATCTTAAATATGTAGTAGTAGGGATATGCCGATTGTAGACCAAATCTTAAATATGTAGTAGTAGGGATATGCCGATTGTAGACCAAATCTTAAATATGTAGTAGTAGGGTTATGCCGATTGTAGACCAAATCTTAAATATGTAGTAGTAGTAGGGATATGCCGATTGTAGACCAAATCTTAAATATGTAGTAGTAGGGATATGCCGATTGTAGACCAAATCTTAAATATGTAGTAGTAGAGATATGCCGATTGTAGACCAAATCTTAAATATGTAGTAGTAGGGATATGCCGATTGTAGACCAAATCTTAAATATGTAGTAGTAGGGATATGCCGATTGTAGACCAAATCTTAAATATGTAGTAGTAGGGTTATGCCGATTGTAGACCAAATCTTAAATATGTAGTAGTAGTAGGGATATGCCGATTGTAGACCAAATCTTAAATATGTAGTAGTAGGGATATGCCGATTGTAGACCAAATCTTGAATATGTAGTAGTAGGGATATGCCGATTGTAGACCAAATCTTAAATATGTAGTAGTAGGGATATGCCGATTGTAGACCAAATCTTATATATGTAGTAGTAGGGATATGCCGATTGTAGACCAAATCTTAAACATGTAGTAGTAGGGATATGCCGATTGTAGACCAAATCTTAAATATGTAGTAGTAGGGATATGCCGATTGTAGACCAAATCTTAAATATGTAGTAGTAGGGATATGCCGATTGTAGACCAAATCTTAAATATGTAGTAGTAGGGATATGCCGATTGTAGACCAAATCTTAAAAAAATCAATTTGATCTGATAACAAAACAAACTCACATTTATTATTATGTAAAGGGAAATAAGTGTGCAGTAGAAATAAACACCTGATGTGGGAACAAGCCCTCGAGTTAAATATGTAAAGGGAAAGAAGTGTGCAGTAGAAATAAACACCTGATGTGGGAACAAGCCCTCGAGTTAAATATGTAAAGGGAAAGAAGTGTGCAGTAGAAATAAACACCTGATGTGGGAACAAGCCCTCGAGTTAAATATGTAGTAGTAGGGATATGCCGATTGTAGACCAAATTTTAAATATGTAGTAGTAGGGATATGCCGATTGTAGACCAAATCTTAAATATGTAGTAGTAGAGATATGCCGATTGTAGACCAAATCTTAAATATGTAGTAGTAGGGATATGCCGATTGTAGACAAAATCTTAAATATGTAGTAGTAGGAATATGCCGATTGTAGACCAAATCTTAAATATGTAGTAGTAGTAGGGATATGCCGATTGTAGACCAAATCTTAAATATGTAGTAGTAGGGATATGCCGATTGTAGACCAAATCTTAAATATGTAGTAGTAGGGATATGCCGATTGTAGACCAAATCTTAAATATGTAGTAGTATGGATATGCCGATTGTAGACCAAATCTTAAATATGTAGTAGTAGGGATATGCCGATTGTAGACCAAATCTTAAATATGTAGTAGTAGTAGGGATATGTCGATTGTAGACCAAATCTTAAATATGCAGTAGTAGGGATATGCCGATTGTAGACCAAATCTTAAATATGTAGTAGTAGGGATATGCCGATTGTAGACCAAATCTTAAATATGTATTAGTAGGGATATGCCGATTGTAGACCAAATCTTAAATATGTAGTAGTAGGGATATGCCGATTGTAGAACAAATCTTAAATATGTAGTAGTAGGGATATGCCGATTGTAGACCAAATCTTAAATATGTAGTAGTAGGGATATGCCGATTGTAGACCAAATCTTAAATATGTAGTAGTAGAGATATGCCGATTGTAGACCAAATCTTAAATATGTAGTAGTAGGGATATGCCGATTGTAGACCAAATCTTAAATATGTAGTAGTAGGGATATGCCGATTGTAGACCAAATCTTAAATATGTAGTAGTAGGGTTATGCCGATTGTAGACCAAATCTTAAATATGTAGTAGTAGTAGGGATATGCCGATTGTAGACCAAATCTTAAATATGTAGTAGTAGGGATATGCCGATTGTAGACCAAATCTTAAATATGTAGTAGTAGAGATATGCCGATTGTAGACCAAATCTTAAATATGTAGTAGTAGGGATATGCCGATTGTAGACCAAATCTTAAATATGTAGTAGTAGGGATATGCCGATTGTAGACCAAATCTTAAATATGTAGTAGTAGGGTTATGCCGATTGTAGACCAAATCTTAAATATGTAGTAGTAGTAGGGATATGCCGATTGTAGACCAAATCTTAAATATGTAGTAGTAGGGATATGCCGATTGTAGACCAAATCTTGAATATGTAGTAGTAGGGATATGCCGATTGTAGACCAAATCTTAAATATGTAGTAGTAGGGATATGCCGATTGTAGACCAAATCTTATATATGTAGTAGTAGGGATATGCCGATTGTAGACCAAATCTTAAACATGTAGTAGTAGGGATATGCCGATTGTAGACCAAATCTTAAATATGTAGTAGTAGGGATATGCCGATTGTAGACCAAATCTTAAATATGTAGTAGTAGGGATATGCCGATTGTAGACCAAATCTTAAATATGTAGTAGTAGGGATATGCCGATTGTAGACCAAATCTTAAAAAACTCAATTTGATCTGATAACAAAACAAACTCACATTTATTATTATGTAAAGGGAAATAAGTGTGCAGTAGAAATAAACACCTGATGTGGGAACAAGCCCTCGAGTTAAATATGTAAAGGGAAAGAAGTGTGCAGTAGAAATAAACACCTGATGTGGGAACAAGCCCTCGAGTTAAATATGTAAAGGGAAAGAAGTGTGCAGTAGAAATAAACACCTGATGTGGGAACAAGCCCTCGAGTTAAATATGTAGTAGTAGGGATATGCCGATTGTAGACCAAATTTTAAATATGTAGTAGTAGGGATATGCCGATTGTAGACCAAATCTTAAATATGTAGTAGTAGGGATATGCCGATTGTAGACCAAATCTTAAATATGTTGTAGTAGGGATATGCCGATTGTAGACCAAATCTTAAATATGTAGTAGTAGGGATATGCCGATTGTAGAACAAATCTTAAATATGTAGTAGTAGGGATATGCCGATTGTAGACCAAATCTTAAATATGTAGTAGTAGGGATATGCCGATTGTAGACCAAATCTTAAATATGTAGTAGTAGGGATATGCCGATTGTAGACCAAATCTTATATATGTAGTAGTAGGGATATGCCGATTGTAGACCAAATCTTAAACATGTAGTAGTAGGGATATGCCGATTGTAGACCAAATCTTAAATATGTAGTAGTAGGGATATGCCGATTGTAGACCAAATCTTAAATATGTAGTAGTAGGGATATGCCGATTGTAGAACAAATCTTAAATATGTAGTAGTAGGGATATGCCGATTGTAGACCAAATCTTAAATATGTAGTAGTAGGGATATGCCGATTGTAGACCAAATCTTAAATATGTAGTAGTAGGGATATGCCGATTGTAGACAAAATCTTAAATATGTAGTAGTAGGAATATGCCGATTGTAGACCAAATCTTAAATATGTAGTAGTAGTAGGGATATGCCGATTGTAGACCAAATCTTAAATATGTAGTAGTAGGGATATGCCGATTGTAGACCAAATCTTAAATATGTAGTAGTAGGGATATGCCGATTGTAGACCAAATCTTAAATATGTAGTAGTATGGATATGCCGATTGTAGAACAAATCTTAAATATGTAGTAGTAGGGATATGCCGATTGTAGACCAAATCTTAAATATGTAGTAGTAGTAGGGATATGTCGATTGTAGACCAAATCTTAAATATGCAGTAGTAGGGATATGCCGATTGTAGACCAAATCTTAAATATGTAGTAGTAGGGATATGCCGATTGTAGACCAAATCTTAAATATGTATTAGTAGGGATATGCCGATTGTAGACCAAATCTTAAATATGTAGTAGTAGGGATATGCCGATTGTAGAACAAATCTTAAATATGTAGTAGTAGGGATATGCCGATTGTAGACCAAATCTTAAATATGTAGTAGTAGGGATATGCCGATTGTAGACCAAATCTTAAATATGTAGTAGTAGAGATATGCCGATTGTAGACCAAATCTTAAATATGTAGTAGTAGGGATATGCCGATTGTAGACCAAATCTTAAATATGTAGTAGTAGGGATATGCCGATTGTAGACCAAATCTTAAATATGTAGTAGTAGGGTTATGCCGATTGTAGACCAAATCTTAAATATGTAGTAGTAGTAGGGATATGCCGATTGTAGACCAAATCTTAAATATGTAGTAGTAGGGATATGCCGATTGTAGACCAAATCTTAAATATGTAGTAGTAGAGATATGCCGATTGTAGACCAAATCTTAAATATGTAGTAGTAGGGATATGCCGATTGTAGACCAAATCTTAAATATGTAGTAGTAGGGATATGCCGATTGTAGACCAAATCTTAAATATGTAGTAGTAGGGTTATGCCGATTGTAGACCAAATCTTAAATATGTAGTAGTAGTAGGGATATGCCGATTGTAGACCAAATCTTAAATATGTAGTAGTAGGGATATGCCGATTGTAGACCAAATCTTGAATATGTAGTAGTAGGGATATGCCGATTGTAGACCAAATCTTAAATATGTAGTAGTAGGGATATGCCGATTGTAGACCAAATCTTATATATGTAGTAGTAGGGATATGCCGATTGTAGACCAAATCTTAAACATGTAGTAGTAGGGATATGCCGATTGTAGACCAAATCTTAAATATGTAGTAGTAGGGATATGCCGATTGTAGACCAAATCTTAAATATGTAGTAGTAGGGATATGCCGATTGTAGACCAAATCTTAAATATGTAGTAGTAGGGATATGCCGATTGTAGACCAAATCTTAAAAAACTCAATTTGATCTGATAACAAAACAAACTCACATTTATTATTATGTAAAGGGAAATAAGTGTGCAGTAGAAATAAACACCTGATGTGGGAACAAGCCCTCGAGTTAAATATGTAAAGGGAAAGAAGTGTGCAGTAGAAATAAACACCTGATGTGGGAACAAGCCCTCGAGTTAAATATGTAAAGGGAAAGAAGTGTGCAGTAGAAATAAACACCTGATGTGGGAACAAGCCCTCGAGTTAAATATGTAGTAGTAGGGATATGCCGATTGTAGACCAAATTTTAAATATGTAGTAGTAGGGATATGCCGATTGTAGACCAAATCTTAAATATGTAGTAGTAGGGATATGCCGATTGTAGACCAAATCTTAAATATGTTGTAGTAGGGATATGCCGATTGTAGACCAAATCTTAAATATGTAGTAGTAGGGATATGCCGATTGTAGAACAAATCTTAAATATGTAGTAGTAGGGATATGCCGATTGTAGACCAAATCTTAAATATGTAGTAGTAGGGATATGCCGATTGTAGACCAAATCTTAAATATGTAGTAGTAGGGTTATGCCGATTGTAGACCAAATCTTAAATATGTAGTAGTAGTAGGGATATGCCGATTGTAGACCAAATCTTAAATATGTAGTAGTAGGGATATGCCGATTGTAGACCAAATCTTAAATATGTAGTAGTAGAGATATGCCGATTGTAGACCAAATCTTAAATATGTAGTAGTAGGGATATGCCGATTGTAGACCAAATCTTAAATATGTAGTAGTAGGGATATGCCGATTGTAGACCAAATCTTAAATATGTAGTAGTAGGGTTATGCCGATTGTAGACCAAATCTTAAATATGTAGTAGTAGTAGGGATATGCCGATTGTAGACCAAATCTTAAATATGTAGTAGTAGGGATATGCCGATTGTAGACCAAATCTTGAATATGTAGTAGTAGGGATATGCCGATTGTAGACCAAATCTTAAATATGTAGTAGTAGGGATATGCCGATTGTAGACCAAATCTTATATATGTAGTAGTAGGGATATGCCGATTGTAGACCAAATCTTAAACATGTAGTAGTAGGGATATGCCGATTGTAGACCAAATCTTAAATATGTAGTAGTAGGGATATGCCGATTGTAGACCAAATCTTAAATATGTAGTAGTAGGGATATGCCGATTGTAGACCAAATCTTAAATATGTAGTAGTAGGGATATGCCGATTGTAGACCAAATCTTAAAAAACTCAATTTGATCTGATAACAAAACAAACTCACATTTATTATTATGTAAAGGGAAATAAGTGTGCAGTAGAAATAAACACCTGATGTGGGAACAAGCCCTCGAGTTAAATATGTAAAGGGAAAGAAGTGTGCAGTAGAAATAAACACCTGATGTGGGAACAAGCCCTCGAGTTAAATATGTAAAGGGAAAGAAGTGTGCAGTAGAAATAAACACCTGATGTGGGAACAAGCCCTCGAGTTAAATATGTAGTAGTAGGGATATGCCGATTGTAGACCAAATTTTAAATATGTAGTAGTAGGGATATGCCGATTGTAGACCAAATCTTAAATATGTAGTAGTAGGGATATGCCGATTGTAGACCAAATCTTAAATATGTTGTAGTAGGGATATGCCGATTGTAGACCAAATCTTAAATATGTAGTAGTAGGGATATGCCGATTGTAGAACAAATCTTAAATATGTAGTAGTAGGGATATGCCGATTGTAGACCAAATCTTAAATATGTAGTAGTAGGGATATGCCGATTGTAGACCAAATCTTAAATATGTAGTAGTAGGGATATGCCGATTGTAGACCAAATCTTATATATGTAGTAGTAGGGATATGCCGATTGTAGACCAAATCTTAAACATGTAGTAGTAGGGATATGCCGATTGTAGACCAAATCTTAAATATGTAGTAGTAGGGATATGCCGATTGTAGACCAAATCTTAAATATGTAGTAGTAGGGATATGCCGATTGTAGACCAAATCTTAAATATGTAGTAGTAGGGATATGCCGATTGTAGACCAAATCTTAAAAAACTCAATTTGATCTGATAACAAAACAAACTCACATTTATTATTATGTAAAGGGAAATAAGTGTGCAGTAGAAATAAACACCTGATGTGGGAACAAGCCCTCGAGTTAAATATGTAAAGGGAAAGAAGTGTGCAGTAGAAATAAACACCTGATGTGGGAACAAGCCCTCGAGTTAAATATGTAAAGGGAAAGAAGTGTGCAGTAGAAATAAACACCTGATGTGGGAACAAGCCCTCGAGTTAAATATGTAGTAGTAGGGATATGCCGATTGTAGACCAAATTTTAAATATGTAGTAGTAGGGATATGCCGATTGTAGACCAAATCTTAAATATGTAGTAGTAGGGATATGCCGATTGTAGACCAAATCTTAAATATGTTGTAGTAGGGATATGCCGATTGTAGACCAAATCTTAAATATGTAGTAGTAGGGATATGCCGATTGTAGAACAAATCTTAAATATGTAGTAGTAGGGATATGCCGATTGTAGACCAAATCTTAAATATGTAGTAGTAGGGATATGCCGATTGTAGACCAAATCTTAAATATGTAGTAGTAGAGATATGCCGATTGTAGACCAAATCTTAAATATGTAGTAGTAGGGATATGCCGATTGTAGACCAAATCTTAAATATGTAGTAGTAGGGATATGCCGATTGTAGACCAAATCTTAAATATGTAGTAGTAGGGTTATGCCGATTGTAGACCAAATCTTAAATATGTAGTAGTAGTAGGGATATGCCGATTGTAGACCAAATCTTAAATATGTAGTAGTAGGGATATGCCGATTGTAGACCAAATCTTAAATATGTAGTAGTAGGGATATGCCGATTGTAGACCAAATCTTAAATATGTAGTAGTAGGGATATGCCGATTGTAGACCAAATCTTAAATATGTAGTAGTAGAGATATGCCGATTGTAGACCAAATCTTAAATATGTAGTAGTAGGGATATGCCGATTGTAGACCAAATCTTAAATATGTAGTAGTAGGGTTATGCCGATTGTAGACCAAATCTTAAATATGTAGTAGTAGTAGGGATATGCCGATTGTAGACCTAATCTTAAATATGTAGTAGTAGGGATATGCCGATTGTAGACCAAATCTTAAATATGTAGTAGTAGGGATATGCCGATTGTAGACCAAATCTTAAATATGTAGTAGTAGGGATATGCCGATTGTAGACCAAATCTTAAAAATGTAGTAGTAGGGATATGCCGATTGTAGACCAAATCTTAAATATGTAGTAGTAGGGATATGCCGATTGTAGACCAAATCTTAAATATGTAGTAGTAGGGATATGCCGATTGTAGACCAAATCTTAAATATGTAGTAGTAGGGATATGCCGATTGTAGACCAAATCTTAAATATGTAGTAGTAGGGATATGCCGATTGTAGACCAAATCTTAAATATGTAGTAGTAGGGATATGCCGATTGTAGACCAAATCTTAAATATGTAGTAGTAGGGATATGCCGATTGTAGACCAAATCTTAAATATGTAGTAGTAGGGATATGCCGATTGTAGACCAAATCTTAAATATGTAGTAGTAGGGTTATGCCGATTGTAGACCAAATCTTAAATATGTAGTAGTAGGGATATGCCGATTGTAGACCAAATCTTAAATATGTAGTAGTAGGGATATGCCGATTGTAGACCAAATCTTAAATATGTAGTAGTAGGGATATGCCGATTGTAGACCAAATCTTAAATATGTAGTAGTAGGAATATGCCGATTGTAGACCAAATCTTAAATATGTAGTAGTAGGGATATGCCGATTGTAGACCAAATCTTAAATATGTAGTAGTAGGGATATGCCGATTGTAGACCAAATCTTAAATATGTAGTAGTAGGGATATGCCGATTGTAGACCAAATCTTAAATATGTAGTAGTAGGGATATGCCGATTGTAGACCAAATCTTAAATATGTAGTAGTAGGGATATGCCGATTGTAGACCAAATCTTAAATATGTAGTAGTAGGGATATGCCGATTGTAGACCAAATCTTAAATATGTAGTAGTAGGGATATGCCGATTGTAGACCAAATCTTAAATATGTAGTAGTAGGGATATGCCGATTGTAGACCAAATCTTAAATATGTAGTAGTAGGGATATGCCGATTGTAGACCAAATCTTAAATATGTAGTAGTAGGGATATGCCGATTGTAGACCAAATCTTAAATATGTAGTAGTAGGGATATGCCGATTGTAGACCAAATCTTAAATATGTAGTAGTAGTAGGGATATGCCGATTGTAGACCAATTCTTAAATATGTAGTAGTAGGGATATGCCGATTGTAGACCAAATCTTAAATATGTAGTAGTAGGGATATGCCGATTGTAGACCAAATCTTAAATATGTAGTAGTAGGGATATGCCGATTGTAGACCAAATCTTAAATATGTAGTAGTAGGGATATGCCGATTGTAGACCAAATCTTAAATATGTAGTAGTAGAGATATGCCGATTGTAGACCAAATCTTAAATATGTAGTAGTAGGGATATGCCGATTGTAGACCAAATCTTAAATATGTAGTAGTAGGGTTATGCCGATTGTAGACCAAATCTTAAATATGTAGTAGTAGTAGGGATATGCCGATTGTAGACCTAATCTTAAATATGTAGTAGTAGGGATATGCCGATTGTAGACCAAATCTTAAATATGTAGTAGTAGGGATATGCCGATTGTAGACCAAATCTTAAATATGTAGTAGTAGGGATATGCCGATTGTAGACCAAATCTTAAAAATGTAGTAGTAGGGATATGCCGATTGTAGACCAAATCTTAAATATGTAGTAGTAGGGATATGCCGATTGTAGACCAAATCTTAAATATGTAGTAGTAGGGATATGCCGATTGTAGACCAAATCTTAAATATGTAGTAGTAGGGATATGCCGATTGTAGACCAAATCTTAAATATGTAGTAGTAGGGATATGCCGATTGTAGACCAAATCTTAAATATGTAGTAGTAGGGATATGCCGATTGTAGACCAAATCTTAAATATGTAGTAGTAGGGATATGCCGATTGTAGACCAAATCTTAAATATGTAGTAGTAGGGTTATGCCGATTGTAGACCAAATCTTAAATATGTAGTAGTAGGGATATGCCGATTGTAGACCAAATCTTAAATATGTAGTAGTAGGGATATGCCGATTGTAGACCAAATCTTAAATATGTAGTAGTAGGGATATGCCGATTGTAGACCAAATCTTAAATATGTAGTAGTAGGAATATGCCGATTGTAGACCAAATCTTAAATATGTAGTAGTAGGGATATGCCGATTGTAGACCAAATCTTAAATATGTAGTAGTAGGGATATGCCGATTGTAGACCAAATCTTAAATATGTAGTAGTAGTAGGGATATGCCGATTGTAGACCAATTCTTAAATATGTAGTAGTAGGGATATGCCGATTGTAGACCAAATCTTAAATATGTAGTAGTAGGGATATGCCGATTGTAGACCAAATCTTAAATATGTAGTAGTAGGGATATGCCGATTGTAGACCAAATCTTAAATATGTAGTAGTAGGGATATGCCGATTGTAGACCAAATCTTAAATATGTAGTAGTAGAGATATGCCGATTGTAGACCAAATCTTAAATATGTAGTAGTAGGGATATGCCGATTGTAGACCAAATCTTAAATATGTAGTAGTAGGGTTATGCCGATTGTAGACCAAATCTTAAATATGTAGTAGTAGTAGGGATATGCCGATTGTAGACCTAATCTTAAATATGTAGTAGTAGGGATATGCCGATTGTAGACCAAATCTTAAATATGTAGTAGTAGGGATATGCCGATTGTAGACCAAATCTTAAATATGTAGTAGTAGGGATATGCCGATTGTAGACCAAATCTTAAAAATGTAGTAGTAGGGATATGCCGATTGTAGACCAAATCTTAAATATGTAGTAGTAGGGATATGCCGATTGTAGACCAAATCTTAAATATGTAGTAGTAGGGATATGCCGATTGTAGACCAAATCTTAAATATGTAGTAGTAGGGATATGCCGATTGTAGACCAAATCTTAAATATGTAGTAGTAGGGATAT
Organism: Crossaster papposus; assembly: GCA_037893245.1. Classification (NCBI taxonomy): domain Eukaryota; kingdom Metazoa; phylum Echinodermata; class Asteroidea; order Velatida; family Solasteridae; genus Crossaster; species Crossaster papposus. The sequence goes on along the minus strand of JBAIAA010001170.1, from coordinate 53,251 downwards.
GCCGATTGTAGACCAAATCTTAAATATGTAGTAGTAGGGATATGCCGATTGTAGACCAAATCTTAAATATGTAGTAGTAGGGATATGCCGATTGTAGACCAAATCTTAAATATGTAGTAGTAGGGTTATGCCGATTGTAGACCAAATCTTAAATATGTAGTAGTAGGGATATGCCGATTGTAGACCAAATCTTAAATATGTAGTAGTAGGGATATGCCGATTGTAGACCAAATCTTAAATATGTAGTAGTAGGGATATGCCGATTGTAGACCAAATCTTAAATATGTAGTAGTAGGGATATGCCGATTGTAGACCAAATCTTAAATATGTAGTAGTAGGGATATGCCGATTGTAGACCAAATCTTAAATATGTAGTAGTAGGGATATGCCGATTGTAGACCAAATCTTAAATATGTAGTAGTAGGGATATGCCGATTGTAGACCAAATCTTAAATATGTAGTAGTAGGGATATGCCGATTGTAGACCAAATCTTAAATATGTAGTAGTAGGGATATGCCGATTGTAGACCAAATCTTAAATATGTAGTAGTAGGGATATGCCGATTGTAGACCAAATCTTAAATATGTAGTAGTAGTAGGGATATGCCGATTGTAGACCAATTCTTAAATATGTAGTAGTAGGGATATGCCGATTGTAGACCAAATCTTAAATATGTAGTAGTAGGGATATGCCGATTGTAGACCAAATCATAAATATGTAGTAGTAGGGATATGCCGATTGTAGACCAAATCTTAAATATGTAGTAGTAGGGATATGCCGATTGTAGACCAAATCTTAAATATGTAGTAGTAGGGATATGCCGATTGTAGACCAAATCTTAAATATGTAGTAGTAGGGATATGCCGATTGTAGACCAAATCTTAAATATGTAGTAGTAGGGATAGGCCGATTGTAGACCAAATCTTAAATATGTAGTAGTAGGGATATGCCGATTGTAGACCAAATCTTAAATATGTAGTAGTAGGGATATGCCGATTGTAGACCAAATCTTAAATATGTAGTAGTAGGGATATGCCGATTGTAGACCAAATCTTAAATATGTAGTAGTAGGGATATGCCGATTGTAGACCAAATCTTAAATATGTAGTAGTAGGGATATGCCGATTGTAGACCAAATCTTAAATATGTAGTAGTAGGGATATGCCGATTGTAGACCAAATCTTAAATATGTAGTAGTAGGGATATGCCGATTGTAGTCAAAATCTTAAATATGTAGTAGTATGGATATGCCGATTGTAGACCAAATCTTAAATATGTAGTAGTAGGGATATGCCGATTGTAGACCAAATCTTAAATATGTAGTAGTAGGGATATGCCGATTGTAGACCAAATCTTAAATATGTAGTAGTAGGGATATGCCGATTGTAGACCAAATCTTAAATATGTAGTAGTAGGGATATGCCGATTGTAGACCAAATCTTAAGTATGTAGTAGTAGTAGTAGGGATATGCCGATTGTAGACTAAATCTTAAATATGTAGTAGTAGGGATATGCCGATTGTAGACCAAATCTTAAATATGTAGTAGTAGGGATATGCCGATTGTATACCAAATCTTAAAAAACTCAATTTGATCTGATAACAAAACAAACTCACATTTATTATTATGTAAAGGGAAAGAAGTGTGCAGTAGAAATAAACACCTGATGTGGGAGCAAGCCCTCGAGTTAAATATGTAGTAGTAGAGATATGTCGATTGTAGACCAAATCTTAAATATGTAGTAGTAGGGATATGCCGATTGTAGACCAAATCTTGAATATGTAGTAGTAGGGATATGCCGATTGTAGACCAAATCTTAAAAAACTCAATTTGATCTGATAACAAAACAAACTCACATTTATTATTATGTAAAGGGAAAGAAGTGTGCAGTAGAAATAAACACCTGATGTGGGAACAAGCCCTCGAGTTAAATATGTAGTAGTAGGGATATGCCGATTGTAGACCAAATCTTAAAAAACTCAATTTGATCTGATAACAAAACAAACTCACATTTATTATTATGTAAAGGGAAAGAAGTGTGCAGTAGAAATAAACACCTGATGTGGGAACAAGCCCTCGAGTTAAATATTTAAAGGGAAAGAAGTGTGCAGTAGAAATAAACACCTGATGTGGGAACAAGCCCTCGAGTTAAATATGTAGTAGTAGGGATATGCCGATTGTAGACCAAATCTTAAAAAACTCAATTTGATCTGATAACAAAACAAACTCACATTTATTATTATGTAAAGGGAAAGAAGTGTGCAGTAGAAATAAACACCTGATGTGGGAACAAGCCCTCGAGTTAAATATGTAGTAGTAGGGATATGCCGATTGTAGACCAAATCTTAAAAAACTCAATTTGATCTGATAACAAAACAAACTCACATTTATTATTATGTAAAGGGAAAGAAGTGTGCAGTAGAAATAAACACCTGATGTGGGAGCAAGCCCTCGAGTTAAATATGTAGTAGTAGGGATATGTCGATTGTAGACCAAATCTTAAATATGTAGTAGTAGGGATATGCCGATTGTAGACCAAATCTTAAATATGTAGTAGTAGGGATATGCCGATTGTAGACCAAATCTTAAAAAACTCAATTTGATCTGATAACAAAACAAACTCACATTTATTATTATGTAAAGGGAAAGAAGTGTGCAGTAGAAATAAACACCTGATGTGGGAACAAGCCCTCGAGTTAAATATGTAGTAGTAGGGATATGCCGATTGTAGACCAAATCTTAAAAAAATCAATTTGATCTGATAACAAAACAAACTCACATTTATTAGTATGTAAAGGGAAAGAAGTGTGCAGTAGAAATAAACACCTGATGTGGGAACAAGCCCTCGAGTTAAATATTTAAAGGGAAAGAAGTGTGCAGTAGAAATAAACACCTGATGTGGGAACAAGCCCTCGAGTTAAATATGTAGTAGTAGGGATATGCCGATTGTAGACCAAATCTTAAAAAACTCAATTTGATCTGATAACAAAACAAACTCACATTTATTATTATGTAAAGGGAAAGAAGTGTGCAGTAGAAATAAACACCTGATGTGGGAACAGGCCCTCGAGTTAAATATGTAGTAGTAGGGATATGCCGATTGTAGACCAAATCTTAAAAAACTCAATTTGATCTGATAACAAAACAAACTCACATTTATTATTATGTAAAGGGAAAGAAGTGTGCAGTAGAAATAACACCTGATGTGGGAACAAGCCCTCGAGTTAAATATGTAAAGGGAAAGAAGTGTGCAGTAGAAATAAACACCTGATGTGGGAACAAGCCCTCGAGTTAAATATGTAGTAGTAGGGATATGCCGATTGTAGACCAAATCTTAAATATGTAGTAGTAGGGATATGCCGATTGTAGACCAAATCTTAAATATGTAGTAGTAGGGATATGCCGATTGTAGACCAAATCTTAAATATGTAGTAGTAGAGATATGCCGATTGTAGACCAAATCTTAAATATGTAGTAGTAGGGATATGCCGATTGTAGACCAAATCTTAAATATGTAGTAGTAGGGATATGCCGATTGTAGACCAAATCTTAAATATGTAGTAGTAGGGATATGCCGATTGTAGACCAAATCTTAAATATGTAGTAGTAGGGATATGCCGATTGTAGACCAAATCTTAAATATGTAGTAGTAGGGATATGCCGATTGTAGACCAAATCTTAAATATGTAGTAGTAGGGATAGGCCGATTGTAGACCAAATCTTAAATATGTAGTAGTAGGGATATGCCGATTGTAGACCAAATCTTAAATATGTAGTAGTAGGGATATGCCGATTGTAGACCAAATCTTAAATATGTAGTAGTAGGGATATGCCGATTGTAGATTAAATCTTAAATATGTAGTAGTAGGGATATGCCGATTGTAGACCAAATCTTAAATATGTAGTAGTAGGGATATGCCGATTGTAGACCAAATCTTAAATATGTAGTAGTAGGGATATGCCGATTGTAGACCAAATCTTAAATATGTAGTAGTAGGGATATGCCGATTGTAGACCAAATCTTAAATATGTAGTAGTAGGGATATGCCGATTGTAGACCAAATCTTAAATATGTAGTAGTAGTAGGGATATGCCGATTGTAGACCAATTCTTAAATATGTAGTAGTAGGGATATGCCGATTGTAGACCAAATCTTAAATATGTAGTAGTAGGGATATGCCGATTGTAGACCAAATCATAAATATGTAGTAGTAGGGATATGCCGATTGTAGACCAAATCTTAAATATGTAGTAGTAGGGATATGCCGATTGTAGACCAAATCTTAAATATGTAGTAGTAGGGATATGCCGATTGTAGACCAAATCTTAAATATGTAGTAGTAGGGATATGCCGATTGTAGACCAAATCTTAAATATGTAGTAGTAGGGATAGGCCGATTGTAGACCAAATCTTAAATATGTAGTAGTAGGGATATGCCGATTGTAGACCAAATCTTAAATATGTAGTAGTAGGGATATGCCGATTGTAGACCAAATCTTAAATATGTAGTAGTAGGGATATGCCGATTGTAGACCAAATCTTAAATATGTAGTAGTAGGGATATGCCGATTGTAGACCAAATCTTAAATATGTAGTAGTAGGGATATGCCGATTGTAGACCAAATCTTAAATATGTAGTAGTAGGGATATGCCGATTGTAGACCAAATCTTAAATATGTAGTAGTAGGGATATGCCGATTGTAGACCAAATCTTAAATATGTAGTAGTAGGGATATGCCGATTGTAGTCAAAATCTTAAATATGTAGTAGTATGGATATGCCGATTGTAGACCAAATCTTAAATATGTAGTAGTAGGGATATGCCGATTGTAGACCAAATCTTAAGTATGTAGTAGTAGTAGTAGGGATATGCCGATTGTAGACTAAATCTTAAATATGTAGTAGTAGGGATATGCCGATTGTAGACCAAATCTTAAATATGTAGTAGTAGTAGGGATATGCCGATTGTATACCAAATCTTAAAAAACTCAATTTGATCTGATAACAAAACAAACTCACATTTATTATGATGTAAAGGGAAAGAAGTGTGCAGTAGAAATAAACACCCGATGTGGGAACAAGCCCTCGAGTTAAATATGTAGTAGTAGGGATATGCCGATTGTAGACCAAATCTTAAAAAACTCAATTTGATCTGATAACAAAACAAACTCACATTTATTATTATGTAAAGGGAAAGAAGTGTGCAGTAGAAATAAACACCTGATGTGGGAGCAAGCCCTCGAGTTAAATATGTAGTAGTAGGGATATGTCGATTGTAGACCAAATCTTAAATATGTAGTAGTAGGGATATGCCGATTGTAGACCAAATCTTAAATATGTAGTAGTAGGGATATGCCGATTGTAGACCAAATCTTAAAAAACTCAATTTGATCTGATAACAAAACAAACTCACATTTATTATTATGTAAAGGGAAAGAAGTGTGCAGTAGAAATAAACACCTGATGTGGGAACAAGCCCTCGAGTTAAATATGTAGTAGTAGGTATATGCCGATTGTAGACCAAATCTTAAAAAACTCAATTTGATCTGATAACAAAACAAACTCACATTTATTATTATGTAAAGGGAAAGAAGTGTGCAGTAGAAATAAACACCTGATGTGGGAACAAGCCCTCGAGTTAAATATTTAAAGGGAAAGAAGTGTGCAGTAGAAATAAACACCTGATGTGGGAACAAGCCCTCGAGTTAAATATGTAGTAGTAGGGATATGCCGATTGTAGACCAAATCTTTAAAAAATCAATTTGATCTGATAACAAAACAAACTCACATTTATTATTATGTGAAGGGAAAGAAGTGTGCAGTAGAAATAAACACCTGATGTGGGAACAAGCCCTCGAGTTAAATATGTAGTAGTAGGGATATGCCGATTGTAGACCAAATCTTAAATATGTAGTAGTAGTAGGGATATGCCGATTGTAGACCAAATCTTAAATATGTAGTAGTAGGGATATGCCGATTGTAGACCAAATCTTAAAAAACTCAATTTGATCTAATAACAAAACAAACTCACATTTATTATTATGTAAAGGGAAAGAAGTGTGCAGTAGAAATAAACACCTGATGTGGGAGCAAGCCCTCGAGTTAAATATGTAGTAGTAGGGATATGTCGATTGTAGACCAAATCTTAAATATGTAGTAGTAGGGATATGCCGATTGTAGACCAAATCTTAAATATGTAGTAGTAGGGATATGCCGATTGTAGACCAAATCTTAAAAAACTCAATTTGATCTGATAACAAAACAAACTCACATTTATTATTATGTAAAGGGAAAGAAGTGTGCAGTAGAAATAAACACCTGATGTGGGAACAAGCCCTCGAGTTAAATATGTAGTAGTAGGGATATGCCGATTGTAGACCAAATCTTAAAAAAATCAATTTGATCTGATAACAAAACAAACTCACATTTATTAGTATGTAAAGGGAAAGAAGTGTGCAGTAGAAATAAACACCTGATGTGGGAACAAGCCCTCGAGTTAAATATTTAAAGGGAAAGAAGTGTGCAGTAGAAATAAACACCTGATGTGGGAACAAGCCCTCGAGTTAAATATGTAGTAGTAGGGATATGCCGATTGTAGACCAAATCTTAAAAAACTCAATTTGATCTGATAACAAAACAAACTCACATTTATTATTATGTAAAGGGAAAGAAGTGTGCAGTAGAAATAAACACCTGATGTGGGAACAGGCCCTCGAGTTAAATATGTAGTAGTAGGGATATGCCGATTGTAGACCAAATCTTAAAAAACTCAATTTGATCTGATAACAAAACAAACTCACATTTATTATTATGTAAAGGGAAAGAAGTGTGCAGTAGAAATAACACCTGATGTGGGAACAAGCCCTCGAGTTAAATATGTAGTAGTATGGATATGCCGATTGTAGACCAAATCTTAAATATGTAGTAGTAGTAGGGATATGCCGATTGTAGACCAAATCTTAAATATGTAGTAGTAGGGATATGCCGATTGTAGACCAAATCTTAAATATGTAGTAGTAGGGATATGCCGATTGTAGACCAAATCTTAACAAACTCAATTTGATCTGATAACAAAACAAACTCACATTTATTATTATGTAAAGGGAAAGAAGTGTGCAGTAGAAATAAACACGTTATGTGGGAACAAGCCCTCGAGTTAAATATGTAAAGGGAAAGAAGTGTGCAGTAGAAATAAACACCTGATGTGGGAACAAGCCCTCGAGTTAAATATGTAGTAGTAGGGATATGCCGATTGTAGACCAAATCTTAAATATGTAGTAGTATGGATATGCCGATTGTAGACCAAATCTTAAATATGTAGTAGTAGGGATATGCCGATTGTAGACCAAATCATAAATATGTAGTAGTAGGGATATGCCGATTGTAGACCAAATCTTAAATATGTAGTAGTAGGGATATGCCGATTGTAGACCAAATCTTAAAAAAACTCAATTTGATCTGATAACAAAACAAACTCACATTTATTATTATGTAAAGGGAAAGAAGTGTGCAGTAGAAATAAACACCTGATGTGGGAACAAGCCCTCGAGTTAAATATGTAGTAGTAGGGATATGCCGATTGTAGACCAAATCTTAAATATGTAGTAGTAGTAGGGATATGCCGATTGTAGACCAAATCTTAAATATGTAGTAGTAGGGATATGCCGATTGTAGACCAAATCTTAAAAAACTCAATTTGATCTAATAACAAAACAAACTCACATTTATTATTATGTAAAGGGAAAGAAGTGTGCAGTAGAAATAAACACCTGATGTGGGAGCAAGCCCTCGAGTTAAATATGTAGTAGTAGGGATATGTCGATTGTAGACCAAATCTTAAATATGTAGTAGTAGGGATATGCCGATTGTAGACCAAATCTTAAATATGTAGTAGTAGGGATATGCCGATTGTAGACCAAATCTTAAAAAACTCAATTTGATCTGATAACAAAACAAACTCACATTTATTATTATGTAAAGGGAAAGAAGTGTGCAGTAGAAATAAACACCTGATGTGGGAACAAGCCCTCGAGTTAAATATGTAGTAGTAGGGATATGCCGATTGTAGACCAAATCTTAAAAAAATCAATTTGATCTGATAACAAAACAAACTCACATTTATTAGTATGTAAAGGGAAAGAAGTGTGCAGTAGAAATAAACACCTGATGTGGGAACAAGCCCTCGAGTTAAATATTTAAAGGGAAAGAAGTGTGCAGTAGAAATAAACACCTGATGTGGGAACAAGCCCTCGAGTTAAATATGTAGTAGTAGGGATATGCCGATTGTAGACCAAATTTTAAAAAACTCAATTTGATCTGATAACAAAACAAACTCACATTTATTATTATGTAAAGGGAAAGAAGTGTGCAGTAGAAATAAACACCTGATGTGGGAACAGGCCCTCGAGTTAAATATGTAGTAGTAGGGATATGCCGATTGTAGACCAAATCTTAAAAAACTCAATTTGATCTGATAACAAAACAAACTCACATTTATTATTATGTAAAGGGAAAGAAGTGTGCAGTAGAAATAACACCTGATGTGGGAACAAGCCCTCGAGTTAAATATGTAGTAGTATGGATATGCCGATTGTAGACCAAATCTTAAATATGTAGTAGTAGTAGGGATATGCCGATTGTAGACCAAATCTTAAATATGTAGTAGTAGGGATATGCCGATTGTAGACCAAATCTTAAATATGTAGTAGTAGGGATATGCCGATTGTAGACCAAATCTTAACAAACTCAATTTGATCTGATAACAAAACAAACTCACATTTATTATTATGTAAAGGGAAAGAAGTGTGCAGTAGAAATAAACACGTTATGTGGGAACAAGCCCTCGAGTTAAATATGTAAAGGGAAAGAAGTGTGCAGTAGAAATAAACACCTGATGTGGGAACAAGCCCTCGAGTTAAATATGTAGTAGTAGGGATATGCCGATTGTAGACCAAATCTTAAATATGTAGTAGTATGGATATGCCGATTGTAGACCAAATCTTAAATATGTAGTAGTAGGGATATGCCGATTGTAGACCAAATCATAAATATGTAGTAGTAGGGATATGCCGATTGTAGACCAAATCTTAAATATGTAGTAGTAGGGATATGCCGATTGTAGACCAAATCTTAAATATGTAGTAGTAGGGATATGCCGATTGTAGACCAAATCTTAAATATGTAGTAGTAGGGATATGCCGATTGTAGACCAAATCTTAAATATGTAGTAGTAGGGATATGCCGATTGTAGACCAAATCTTAAATATGTAGTAGTAGGGATATGCCGATTGTAGACCAAATCTTAAATATGTAGTAGTAGGGATATGCCGCTTGTAGACCAAATCTTAAATATGTAGTAGTAGGGATATGCCGATTGTAGACCAAATCTTAAATATGTAGTAGTAGGGATATGCCGATTGTAGACCAAATCTTAAATATGTAGTAGTAGGGATATGCCGATTGTAGACCAAATCTTAAAAAACTCAATTTGATCTGATAACAAAACAAACTCACATGTATTATTATGTAAAGGGAAAGAAGTGTGCAGTAGAAATAAACACCTGATGTGGGAACAAGCCCTCGAGTTAAATATGTAAAGGGAAAGAAGTTTGCAGTATAAATAAACACCTGATGTGGGAACAAGCCCTCGAGTTAAATATGTAGTAGTAGGGATATGCCGATTGTAGACCAAATCTTAAAAAAATCAATTTGATCTGATAACAAAACAAACTCACATTTATTATTATGTAAAGGGTAAAAAGTGTGCAGTAGAAATAAACACCTGATGTGGGAACAAGCCCTCGAGTTAAATATGTAAAGGGAAAGAAGTGTGCAGTATAAATAAACACCTGATGTGGGAACAAGCCCTCGAGTTAAATATGTAGTAGTAGGGATATGCCGATTGTAGACCAAATCTTAAAAAAATCAATTTGATCTGATAACAAAACAAACTCACATTTATTATTATGTAAAGGGTAAAAAGTGTGCAGTAGAAATAAACACCTGATGTGGGAACAAGCCCTCGAGTTAAATATGTAAAGGGAAAGAAGTGTGCAGTATAAATAAGCACCTGATGTGGGAACAAGCCCTCGAGTTAAATATGTAGTAGTAGGGATATGCCGATTGTAGACCAAATCTTAAAAAACTCAATTTGATCTGATAACAAAACAAACTCACATTTATTATTATGTAAAGGGAAAGAAGTGTGCAGTAGAAATAAACACCTGATGTGGGAACAAGCCCTCGAGTTAAATATGTAGTAGTAGGGATATGCCGATTGTAGACCAAATCTTAAATATGTAGTAGTAGTAGGGATATGCCGATTGTAGACCAAATCTTAAATATGTAGTAGTAGGGATATGCCGATTGTAGACCAAATCTTAAAAAACTCAATTTGATCTGATAACAAAACAAACTCACATTTATTATTATGTAAAGGGAAAGAAGTGTGCAGTAGAAATAAACACCTGATGTGGGAACAAGCCCTCGAGTTAAATATGTAGTAGTAGGGATATGCCGATTGTAGACCAAATCTTAAAAAAATCAATTTGATCTGATAACAAAACAAACTCACATTTATTAGTATGTAAAGGGAAAGAAGTGTGCAGTAGAAATAAACACCTGATGTGGGAACAAGCCCTCGAGTTAAATAGTTAAAGGGAAAGAAGTGTGCAGTAGAAATAAACACCTGATATGGGAACAAGCCCTCGAGTTAAATATGTAGTAGTAGGGACATGCCGATTGTAGACCAAATCTTAAAAAACTCAATTTGATCTGATAACAAAACAAACTCACATTTATTATTATGTAAAGGGAAAGAAGTGTGCAGTAGAAATAAACACCTGATGTGGGAACAGGCCCTCGAGTTAAATATGTAGTAGTAGGGATATGCCGATTGTAGACCAAATCTTAAAAAACTCAATTTGATCTGATAACAAAACAAACTCACATTTATTATTATGTAAAGGGGAAGAAGTGTGCAGTAGAAATAACACCTGATGTGGGAACAAGCCCTCGAGTTAAATATGTAGTAGTATGGATATGCCGATTGTAGACCAAATCTTAAATATGTAGTAGTAGTAGGGATATGCCGATTGTAGACCAAATCTTAAATATGTAGTAGTAGGGATATGCCGATTGTAGACCAAATCTTAAATATGTAGTAGTAGGGATATGCCGATTGTAGACCAAATCTTAAATATGTAGTAGTAGGGATATGCCGATTGTAGACCAAATCTTAACAAACTCAATTTGATCTGATAACAAAACAAACACACATTTATTATTATGTAAAGGGAAAGAAGTGTGCAGTAGAAATAAACACGTTATGTGGGAACAAGCCCTCGAGTTAAATATGTAAAGGGAAAGAAGTGTGCAGTAGAAATAAACACCTGATGTGGGAACAAGCCCTCGAGTTAAATATGTAGTAGTAGGGATATGCCGATTGTAGACCAAATCTTAAATATGTAGTAGTATGGATATGCCGATTGTAGACCAAATCTTAAATATGTAGTAGTAGGGATATGCCGATTGTAGACCAAATCATAAATATGTAGTAGTAGGGATATGCCGATTGTAGACCAAATCTTAAATATGTAGTAGTAGGGATATGCCGATTGTAGACCAAATCTTAAATATGTAGTAGTAGGGATATGCCGATTGTAGACCAAATCTTAAATATGTAGTAGTAGGGATATGCCGATTGTAGACCAAATCTTAAATATGTAGTAGTAGGGATATGCCGATTGTAGACCAAATCTTAAATATGTAGTAGTAGGGATATGCCGACTGTAGACCAAATCTTAAATATGTAGTAGTAGGGATATGCCGCTTGTAGACCAAATCTTAAATATGTAGTAGTAGGGATATGCCGATTGTAGACCAAATCTTAAATATGTAGTAGTAGGGATATGCCGATTGTAGACCAAATCTTAAATATGTAGTAGTAGGGATATGCCGATTGTAGACCAAATCTTAAAAAACTCAATTTGATCTGATAACAAAACAAACTCACATGTATTATTATGTAAAGGGAAAGAAGTGTGCAGTAGAAATAAACACCTGATGTGGGAACAAGCCCTCGAGTTAAATATGTAAAGGGAAAGAAGTTTGCAGTATAAATAAACACCTGATGTGGGAACAAGCCCTCGAGTTAAATATGTAGTAGTAGGGATATGCCGATTGTAGACCAAATCTTAAAAAAATCAATTTGATCTGATAACAAAACAACCTCACATTTATTATTATGTAAAGGGTAAAAAGTGTGCAGTAGAAATAAACACCCGATGTGGGAACAAGCCCTCGAGTTAAATATGTAAAGGGAAAGAAGTGTGCAGTAGAAATAAACACCTGATGTGGGAACAAGCCCTCGAGTTAAATATGTAGTAGTAGGGATATGCCGATTGTAGACCAAATCTTAAAAAACTCAATTTGATCTGATAACAAAACAAACTCACATTTATTATTATGTAAAGGGAAAGAAGTGTGCAGTAGAAATAAACACCTGATGTGGGAACAAGCCCTCGAGTTAAATATGTAGTAGTAGGGATATGCCGATTGTAGACCAAATCTTAAATATGTAGTAGTAGTAGGGATATGCCGATTGTAGACCAAATCTTAAATATGTAGTAGTAGGGATATGCCGATTGTAGACCAAATCTTAAAAAACTCAATTTGATCTAATAACAAAACAAACTCACATTTATTATTATGTAAAGGGAAAGAAGTGTGCAGTAGAAATAAACACCTGATGTGGGAGCAAGCCCTCGAGTTAAATATGTAGTAGTAGGGATATGTCGATTGTAGACCAAATCTTAAATATGTAGTAGTAGGGATATGCCGATTGTAGACCAAATCTTAAATATGTAGTAGTAGGGATATGCCGATTGTAGACCAAATCTTAAAAAACTCAATTTGATCTGATAACAAAACAAACTCACATTTATTATTATGTAAAGGGAAAGAAGTGTGCAGTAGAAATAAACACCTGATGTGGGAACAAGCCCTCGAGTTAAATATGTAGTAGTAGGGATATGCCGATTGTAGACCAAATCTTAAAAAAATCAATTTGATCTGATAACAAAACAAACTCACATTTATTAGTATGTAAAGGGAAAGAAGTGTGCAGTAGAAATAAACACCTGATGTGGGAACAAGCCCTCGAGTTAAATATTTAAAGGGAAAGAAGTGTGCAGTAGAAATAAACACCTGATGTGGGAACAAGCCCTCGAGTTAAATATGTAGTAGTAGGGATATGCCGATTGTAGACCAAATCTTAAAAAACTCAATTTGATCTGATAACAAAACAAACTCACATTTATTATTATGTAAAGGGAAAGAAGTGTGCAGTAGAAATAAACACCTGATGTGGGAACAGGCCCTCGAGTTAAATATGTAGTAGTAGGGATATGCCGATTGTAGACCAAATCTTAAAAAACTCAATTTGATCTGATAACAAAACAAACTCACATTTATTATTATGTAAAGGGAAAGAAGTGTGCAGTAGAAATAACACCTGATGTGGGAACAAGCCCTCGAGTTAAATATGTAGTAGTATGGATATGCCGATTGTAGACCAAATCTTAAATATGTAGTAGTAGTAGGGATATGCCGATTGTAGACCAAATCTTAAATATGTAGTAGTAGGGATATGCCGATTGTAGACCAAATCTTAAATATGTAGTAGTAGGGATATGCCGATTGTAGACCAAATCTTAACAAACTCAATTTGATCTGATAACAAAACAAACTCACATTTATTATTATGTAAAGGGAAAGAAGTGTGCAGTAGAAATAAACACGTTATGTGGGAACAAGCCCTCGAGTTAAATATGTAAAGGGAAAGAAGTGTGCAGTAGAAATAAACACCTGATGTGGGAACAAGCCCTCGAGTTAAATATGTAGTAGTAGGGATATGCCGATTGTAGACCAAATCTTAAATATGTAGTAGTATGGATATGCCGATTGTAGACCAAATCTTAAATATGTAGTAGTAGGGATATGCCGATTGTAGACCAAATCATAAATATGTAGTAGTAGGGATATGCCGATTGTAGAGCAAATCTTAAATATGTAGTAGTAGGGATATGCCGATTGTAGACCAAATCTTAAATATGTAGTAGTAGGGATATGCCGATTGTAGACCAAATCTTAAATATGTAGTAGTAGGGATATGCCGATTGTAGACCAAATCTTAAATATGTAGTAGTAGGGATATGCCGATTGTAGACCAAATCTTAAATATGTAGTAGTAGGGATATGCCGATTGTAGACCAAATCTTAAATATGTAGTAGTAGGGATATGCCGCTTGTAGACCAAATCTTAAATATGTAGTAGTAGGGATATGCCGATTGTAGACCAAATCTTAAATATGTAGTAGTAGGGATATGCCGATTGTAGACCAAATCTTAAATATGTAGTAGTAGGGATATGCCGATTGTAGACCAAATCTTAAAAAACTCAATTTGATCTGATAACAAAACAAACTCACATGTATTATTATGTAAAGGGAAAGAAGTGTGCAGTAGAAATAAACACCTGATGTGGGAACAAGCCCTCGAGTTAAATATGTAAAGGGAAAGAAGTTTGCAGTATAAATAAACACCTGATGTGGGAACAAGCCCTCGAGTTAAATATGTAGTAGTAGGGATATGCCGATTGTAGACCAAATCTTAAAAAAATCAATTTGATCTGATAACAAAACAAACTCACATTTATTATTATGTAAAGGGTAAAAAGTGTGCAGTAGAAATAAACACCTGATGTGGGAACAAGCCCTCGAGTTAAATATGTAAAGGGAAAGAAGTGTGCAGTATAAATAAACACCTGATGTGGGAACAAGCCCTCGAGTTAAATATGTAGTAGTAGGGATATGCGGATTGTAGACCAAATCTGAAATATGTAGTAGTAGGGATATGCCGATTGTAGACCAAATCTTAAATATGTAGTAGTAGGAATATGCCGATTGTAGACCAAATCTTAAATATGTAGTAGTAGGGATATGCCGATTGTAGACCAAATCTTAAATATGTAGTAGTATGGATATGCCGATTGTAGACCAAATCTTAAATATGTAGTAGTAGGGATATGCCGATTGTAGACCAAACCTTAAATATGTAGTAGTAGGGATATGCCGATTGTAGACCAAATCTTAAATATGTAGTAGTAGGGATATGCCGATTGTAGACCAAATCTTAAATATGTAGTAGTAGGGATATGCCGATTGTAGACCAAATCTTAAATATGTAGTAGTAGGGATATGCCGATTGTAGACCAAATCTTAAATATGTAGTAGTAGGGATATGCCGATTGTAGACCAAATCTTAAATATGTAGTAGTAGGGATATGCCGATTGTAGACCAAATCTTAAATATATAGTAGTAGGGATATGCCGATTGTAGACCAAATCTTAAATATGTAGTAGTAGGGATATGCCGATTGTAGACCAAATCTTAAATATGTAGTAGTAGGGATATGCCGATTGTAGACCAAATCTTAAAGATGTAGTAGTAGGGATATGCCGATTGTAGACCAAATCTGAAATATGTAGTAGTAGGGATATGCCGATTGTAGACCAAATCTTAAATATGTAGTAGTAGGGATATGCCGATTGTAGGCCAAATCTTAAATATGTAGTAGTAGGGATATGCCGATTGTAGACCAAATCTTAAATATGTAGTAGTAGGGATATGCCGATTGTAGACCAAATCTTAAATATGTAGTAGTAGGGATATGCCGATTGTAGACCAAATCTTAAATATGTAGTAGTAGGGATATGCCGATTGTAGACCAAATCTTAAATATGTAGTAGTAGGGATATGCCGATTGTAGACCAAATCTTAAATATGTAGTAGTAGGGATATGCCAATTGTAGACCAAATCTTAAATATGTAGTAGTAGGAATATGCCGATTGTAGACCAAATCTTAAATATGTAGTAGTAGGGATATGCCGATTGTAGACCAAATCTTAAATATGTAGTAGTAGGGATATGCCGATTGTAGACCAAATCTTAAATATGTAGTAGTAGGGATATGCCGATTGTAGACCAAATCTTAAATATGCAGTAGTAGGGATATGCCGATTGTAGACCAAATCTTAAAAAACTCAATTTGATCTGATAACAAAACAAACTCACATTTATTATTATGTAAAGGGAAAGAAGTGTGCAGTAGAAATAAACACCTGATGTGGGAACAAGCCCTCGAGTTAAATATGTAGTAGTAGGGATATGCCGATTGTAGACCAAATCTTAAATATGTAGTAGTAGGGATATGCCGATTGTAGACCAAATCTTAAATATGTAGTAGTATGGATATGCCGATTGTAGACCAAATCTTAAATATGTAGTAGTAGGGATATGCCGATTGTAGACCAAATCTTAAATATGTAGTAGTAGGGATATGCCGATTGTAGACCAAATCTTAAATATGTAGTAGTAGGGATATGCCGATTGTAGACCAAATCTTAAATATGTAGTAGTAGGGATATGCCGATTGTAGACCAAATCTTAAATATGTAGTAGTAGGGATATGCCGATTGTAGACCAAATCTTAAATATGTAGTAGTAGGGATATGCCGATTGTAGACCAAATCTTAAATATGTAGTAGTAGGGATATGCCGATTGTAGACCAAATCTTAAATATGTAGTAGTAGGGATATGCCGATTGTAGACCAAATCGTAAATATGTAGTAGTAGGGATATGCCGATTGTAGACCAAATCTTAAATATGTAGTAGTAGGGATATGCCGATTGTAGACCAAATCTTAAATATGTAGTAGTAGGGATATGCCGATTGTAGACCAAATCTTAAATATGTAGTAGTAGGGATATGCCGATTGTAGACCAAATCTTAAATATGTAGTAGTAGGGATATGCCGATTGTAGACCAAATCTTAAATATGTAGTAGTAGGGATATGCCGATTGTAGACCAAATCTTAAATATGTAGTAGTAGGGATATGCCGATTGTAGACCAAATCTTAAATATGTAGTAGTAGGGATATGCCGATTGTAGACCAAATCTTAAATATGTAGTAGTAGGGATATGCCGATTGTAGACCAAATCTTAAATATGTAGTAGTAGGGATATGCCGATTGTAGACCAAATCTTAAATATGTAGTAGTAGGGATATGCCGATTGTAGACCAAATATTAAATATGTAGTAGTAGGGATATGCCGATTGTAGACCAAATCTTAAATATGTAGTAGTAGGGATATGCCGATTGTAGACCAAATCTTAAAAAACTCAATTTGATCTGATAACAAAACAAACTCACATTTAGTATTATGTAAAGGGAAAGAAGTGTGCAGTAGAAATAAACACCTGATGTGGGAACAAGCCCTCGAGTTAAATATGTAGTAGTAGGGATATGCCGATTATAGACCAAATCTTAAATATGTAGTAGTAGGGATATGCCGATTGTAGACCAAATCTTAAATATGTAGTAGTAGGGATATGCCGATTGTAGACCAAATCTTAAATATGTAGTAGTAGGGATATGCCGATTGTAGACCAAATCTTAAATATGTAGTAGTAGGGATATGCCGATTGTAGACCAAATCTTAAATATGTAGTAGTAGGGATATGCCGATTGTAGACCAAATCTTAAATATGTAGTAGTAGGGATATGCCGATTGTAGACCAAATCTTAAATATGTAGTAGTAGTAGGGATATGCCGATTGTAGACCAAATCTTAAATATGTAGTAGTAGGGATATGCCGATTGTAGACCAAATCTTAAATATGTAGTAGTAGGGATATGCCGATTGTAGACCAAATCTTAAATATGTAGTAGTAGGGATATGCCGATTGTAGACCAAATCTTAAATATGTAGTAGTAGGGATATGCCGATTGTAGACCAAATCTTAAATATGTAGTAGTAGGGATATGCCGATTGTAGACCAAATCTTAAATATGTAGTAGTAGGGATATGCCGATTGTAGACCAAATCTTAAATATGTAGTAGTAGGGATATGCCGATTGTAGACCAAATCTTAAATATGTAGTAGTAGGGATATGCCGATTGTAGACCAAATCTTAAATATGTAGTAGTAGGGATATGCCGATTGTAGACCAAATCTTAAAAAACTCAATTTGATCTGATAACAAAACAAACTCACATTTATTATTATGTAAAGGGAAAGAAGTGTGCAGTAGAAATACACACCTGATGTGGGAACAAGTCCTCGAGTTAAATATGTAGTAGTAGGGATATGCCGATTGTAGACCAAATCTTAAATATGTAGTGGTAGGGATATGCCGATTGTAGACCAAATCTTAAATATGTAGTAGTAGGGATATGCCGATTGTAGACCAAATCTTAAATATGTAGTAGTAGTAGGGATATGCCGATTGTAGACCAAATCTTAAATATGTAGTAGTAGGGATATGCCGATTGTAGACCAAATCTTAAATATGTAGTAGTAGGGATATGCCGATTGTAGACCAAATCTTAAATATGTAGTAGTAGGGATATGCCGATTGTAGACCAAATCTTAAATATGTAGTAGTAGGAATATGCCGATTGTAGACCAAATCTTAAATATGTAGTAGTAGGGATATGCCGATTGTAGACCAAATCTTAAATATGTAGTAGTAGGGATATGCCGATTGTAGACCAAATCTTAAATATGTAGTAGTAGGGATATGCCGATTGTAGACCAAATCTTAAATATGTAGTAGTAGGGATATGCCGATTGTAGACCAAATCTTAAAAAACTCAATTTGATCTGATAACAAAACAAACTCACATTTATTATTATGTAAAGGGAAAGAAGTGTGCAGTAGAAATAAACACCTGATGTGGGAACAAGCCCTCGAGTTAAATATGTAGTAGTAGGGATATGCCGATTATAGACCAAATCTTAAATATGTAGTAGTAGGGATATGCCGATTGTAGACCAAATCTTAAATATGTAGTAGTAGGGATATGCCGATTGTAGACCAAATCTTAAATATGTAGTAGTAGGGATATGCCGATTGTAGACCAAATCTTAAATATGTAGTAGTAGGGATATGCCGATTGTAGACCAAATCTTAAATATGTAGTAGTAGGGATATGCCGATTGTAGACCAAATCTTAAATATGTAGTAGTAGGGATATGCCGATTGTAGACCAAATCTTAAATATGTAGTAGTAGGGATATGCCGATTGTAGACCAAATCTTAAATATGTAGTAGTAGGGATATGCCGATTGTAGACCAAATCTTAAATATGTAGTAGTAGGGATATGCCGATTGTAGACCAAATCTTAAATATGTAGTAGTAGGGATATGCCGATTGTAGACCAAATCTTAAATATGTAGTAGTAGGGATATGCCGATTGTAGACCAAATCTTAAATATGTAGTAGTAGGGATATGCCGATTATAGACCAAATCTTAAATATGTAGTAGTAGGGATATGCCGATTGTAGACCAAATCTTAAATATGTAGTAGTAGGGATATGCCGATTGTAGACCAAATCTTAAATATGTAGTAGTAGGGATATGCCGATTGTAGACCAAATCTTAAATATGTAGTAGTAGGGATATGCCGATTGTAGACCAAATCTTAAATATGTAGTAGTAGGGATATGCCGATTGTAGACCAAATCTTAAATATGTAGTAGTAGGGATATGCCGATTGTAGACCAAATCTTAAATATGTAGTAGTAGGGATATGCCGATTGCAGACCAAATCTTAAATATGTAGTAGTAGGGATATGCCGCTTGTAGACCAAATCTTAAATATGTAGTAGTAGGGATATGCCGATTGTAGACCAAATCTTAAATATGTAGTAGTAGGGATATGCCGATTGTAGACCAAATCTTAAATATGTAGTAGTAGGGATATGCCGATTGTAGACCAAATCTTAAAAAACTCAATTTGATCTGATAACAAAACAAACTCACATTTATTATTATGTAAAGGGAAAGAAGTGTGCAGTAGAAATAAACACCTGATGTGGGAACAAGCCCTCGAGTTAAATATGTAGTAGTAGGGATATGCCGATTGTAGACCAAATCTTAAATATGTAGTAGTAGGGATATGCCGATTGTAGACCAAATCTTAAATATGTAGTAGTAGGGATATGCCGATTGTAGACCAAATCTTAAATATGTAGTAGTAGGGATATGCCGATTGTAGACCAAATCTTAATTATGTAGTAGTAGGGATATGCCGATTGTAGACCAAATCTTAAATATGTAGTAGTAGGGATATGCCGATTGTAGACCAAATCTTAAATATGTAGTAGTAGGGATATGCCGATTGTAGACCAAATCTTAAATATGTAGTAGTAGGGATATGCCGATTGTAGACCAAATCTTAAATATGTAGTAGTAGGGATATGCCGATTGTAGACCAAATCTTAAATATGTAGTAGTAGGGATATGCCGATTGTAGACCAAATCTTAAATATGTAGTAGTAGGGATATGCCGATTGTAGACCAAATCTTAAATATGTAGTAGTAGGGATATGCCGATTGTAGACCAAATCTTAAATATGTAGTAGTAGGGATATGCCGATTGTAGACCAAATCTTAAATATGTAGTAGTAGGGATAATGCCGATTGTAGACCAAATCTTAAATATGTAGTAGTAGGGATATGCCGATTGTAGACCAAATCTTAAATATGTAGTAGTAGGGATATGCCGATTGTAGACCAAATCTTAAATATGTAGTAGTAGGGATATGCCGATTGTAGACCAAATCTTAAATATGTAGTAGTAGGGATATGCCGATTGTAGACAAATCTTAAATATGTAGTAGTAGGGATATGCCGATTGTAGACCAAATCTTAAATATGTAGTAGTAGGGATATGCCGATTGTAGACCAAATCTTAAAAAACTCAATTTGATCTGATAACAAAACAAACTCACATGTATTATTATGTAAAGGGAAAGAAGTGTGCAGTAGAAATAAACACCTGATGTGGGAACAAGCCCTCGAGTTAAATATGTAAAGGGAAAGAAGTGTGCAGTATAAATAGACACCTGATGTGGGAACAAGCCCTCGAGTTAAATATGTAGTAGTAGGGATATGCCGATTGTAGACCAAATCTTAAAAAAATCTATTTGATCTGATAACAAAACAAACTCACATTTATTATTATGTAAAGGGTAAAAAGTGTGCAGTAGAAATAAACACCTGATGTGGGAACAAG
Organism: Crossaster papposus; assembly: GCA_037893245.1. Taxonomy (NCBI): domain Eukaryota; kingdom Metazoa; phylum Echinodermata; class Asteroidea; order Velatida; family Solasteridae; genus Crossaster; species Crossaster papposus. Next base: position 32,099 of record JBAIAA010001170.1, on the reverse strand, counting down.
CCCTCGTGTTAAATATGTAAAGAGAAAGAAGTGTGCAGTATAAATAAACACCTGATGTGGGAACAAGCCCTCGAGTTAAATATGTAGTAGTAGGGATATGCCGATTGTAGACCAAATCTTAAATATGTAGTAGTAGGGATATGCCGATTGTAGACCAAATCTGAAATATGTAGTAGTAGGGATATGCCGATTGTAGACCAAATCTGAAATATGTAGTAGTAGTAGGGATATGCCGATTGTAGACCAAATCTGAACTATGTAGTAGTAGGGATATGCCGATTGTAGACCAAATCTTAAATATGTAGTAGTAGGGATATGCCGATTGTAGACCAAATCTTAAATATGTAGTAGTGGGGATATGCCGATTGTAGACCAAATCTTAAATATGTAGTAGTAGGGATATGCCGATTGTAGACCAAATCTTAAATATGTAGTAGTAGGGATATGCCGATTGTAGACCAAATCTTAAATATGTAGTAGTAGGGATATGCCGATTGTAGACCAAATCTTAAAAAACTCAATTTGATCTGATAACAAAACAAACTCACATTTATTATTATGTAAAGGGAAAGAAGTGTGCAGTAGAAATAAACACCTGATGTGGGAACAAGCCCTCGAGTTAAATATGTAGTAGTAGGGATATGCCGATTGTAGACCAAATCTTAAATATGTAGTAGTAGGGATATGCCGATTGTAGACCAAATCTTAAATATGTAGTAGTAGGGATATGCCGATTGTAGACCAAATCTTAAATATGTAGTAGTAGGGATATGCCGATTGTAGACCAAATCTTAAATATGTAGTAGTAGGGATATGCCGATTGTAGACCAAATCTTAAATATGTAGTAGTAGGGATATGCCGATTGTAGACCAAATCTTAAATATGTAGTAGTAGGGATATGCCGATTGTAGACCAAATCTTAAATATGTAGTAGTAGGGATATGCCGATTGTAGACCAAATCTTAAATATGTAGTAGTAGGGATATGCCGATTGTAGACCAAATCTTAAATATGTAGTAGTAGGGATATGCCGATTGTAGACCAAATCTTAAATATGTAGTAGTAGGGATATGCCGCTTGTAGACCAAATCTTAAATATGTAGTAGTAGGGATATGCCGATTGTAGACCAAATCTTAAATATGTAGTAGTAGGGATATGCCGATTGTAGACCAAATCTTAAATATGTAGTAGTAGGGATATGCCGATTGTAGACCAAATCTTAAAAAACTCAATTTGATCTGATAACAAAACAAACTCACATTTATTATTATGTAAAGGGAAAGAAGTGTGCAGTAGAAATAAACACCTGATGTGGGAACAAGCCCTCGAGTTAAATATGTAGTAGTAGGGATATGCCGATTGTAGACCAAATCTTAAATATGTAGTAGTAGGGATATGCCGATTGTAGACCAAATCTTAAATATGTAGTAGTAGGGATATGCCGATTGTAGACCAAATCTTAAATATGTAGTAGTAGGGATATGCCGATTGTAGACCAAATCTTAAATATGTAGTAGTAGGGATATGCCGATTGTAGACCAAATCTTAAATATGTAGTAGTAGGGATATGCCGATTGTAGACCAAATCTTAAATATGTAGTAGTAGGGATATGCCGATTGTAGACCAAATCTTAAATATGTAGTAGTAGGGATATGCCGATTGTAGACCAAATCTTAAATATGTAGTAGTAGGGATATGCCGATTGTAGACCAAATCTTAAATATGTAGTAGTAGGGATATGCCGATTGTAGACCAAATCTTAAATATGTAGTAGTAGGGATATGCCGATTGTAGACCAAATCTTAAATATGTAGTAGTAGGGATATGCCGATTGTAGACCAAATCTTAAATATGTAGTAGTAGGGATATGCCGATTGTAGACCAAATCTTAAATATGTAGTAGTAGGGATATGACGATTGTAGACCAAATCTTAAATATGTAGTAGTAGGGATATGCCGATTGTTGACCAAATCTTAAATATGTAGTAGTAGGGATATGCCGATTGTAGACCAAATCTTAAATATGTAGTAGTAGGGATATGCCGATTGTAGACAAATCTTAAATATGTAGTAGTAGGGATATGCCGATTGTAGACCAAATCTTAAATATGTAGTAGTAGGGATATGCCGATTGTAGACCAAATCTTAAAAAACTCAATTTGATCTGATAACAAAACAAACTCACATGTATTATTATGTAAAGGGAAAGAAGTGTGCAGTAGAAATAAACACCTGATGTGGGAACAAGCCCTCGAGTTAAATATGTAAAGCGAAAGAAGTGTGCAGTATAAATAGACACCTGATGTGGGAACAAGCCCTCGAGTTAAATATGTAGTAGTAGGGATATGCCGATTGTAGACCAAATCTTAAAAAAATCTATTTGATCTGATAACAAAACAAACTCACATTTATTATTATGTAAAGGGTAAAAAGTGTGCAGTAGAAATAAACACCTGATGTGGGAACAAGCCCTCGTGTTAAATATGTAAAGAGAAAGAAGTGTGCAGTATAAATAAACACCTGATGTGGGAACAAGCCCTCGAGTTAAATATGTAGTAGTAGGGATATGCCGATTGTAGACCAAATCTTAAATATGTAGTAGTAGGGATATGCCGATTGTAGACCAAATCTGAAATATGTAGTAGTAGGGATATGCCGATTGTAGACCAAATCTGAAATATGTAGTAGTAGTAGGGATATGCCGATTGTAGACCAAATCTGAACTATGTAGTAGTAGGGATATGCCGATTGTAGACCAAATCTTAAATATGTAGTAGTAGGGATATGCCGATTGTAGACCAAATCTTAAATATGTAGTAGTGGGGATATGCCGATTGTAGACCAAATCTTAAATATGTAGTAGTAGGGATATGCCGATTGTAGACCAAATCTTAAATATGTAGTAGTAGGGATATGCCGATTGTAGACCAAATCTTAAATATGTAGTAGTAGGGATATGCCGATTGTAGACCAAATCTTAAAAAACTCAATTTGATCTGATAACAAAATAAACTCACATTTATTATTATGTAAAGGGAAAGAAGTGTGCAGTAGAAATAAACACCTGATGTGGGAACAAGCCCTCGAGTTAAATATGTAGTAGTAGGGATATGCCGATTGTAGACCAAATCTTAAATATGTAGTAGTAGGGATATGCCGATTGTAGACCAAATCTTAAATATGTAGTAGTAGGGATATGCCGATTGAAGACCAAATCTTAAATATGTAGTAGTAGGGATATGCCGATTGTAGACCAAATCTTAAATATGTAGTAGTAGGGATATGCCGATTGTAGACCAAATCTTAAATATGTAGTAGTAGGGATATGCCGATTGTAGACCAAATCTTAAATATGTAGTAGTAGGGATATGCCGATTGTAGACCAAATCTTAAATATGTAGTAGTAGGGATATGCCGATTGTAGACCAAATCTTAAATATGTAGTAGTAGGGATATGCCGATTGTAGAACAAATCTTAAATATGTAGTAGTAGGGATATGCCGATTGTAGACCAAATCTTAAATATGTAGTAGTAGGGATATGCCGATTGTAGACCAAATCTTAAATATGTAGTAGTAGGGATATGCCGATTGTAGACAAAATCTTAAATATGTAGTAGTAGGAATATGCCGATTGTAGACCAAATCTTAAATATGTAGTAGTAGTAGGGATATGCCGATTGTAGACCAAATCTTAAATATGTAGTAGTAGGGATATGCCGATTGTAGACCAAATCTTAAATATGTAGTAGTAGGGATATGCCGATTGTAGACCAAATCTTAAATATGTAGTAGTATGGATATGCCGATTGTAGACCAAATCTTAAATATGTAGTAGTAGGGATATGCCGATTGTAGACCAAATCTTAAATATGTAGTAGTAGTAGGGATATGTCGATTGTAGACCAAATCTTAAATATGCAGTAGTAGGGATATGCCGATTGTAGACCAAATCTTAAATATGTAGTAGTAGGGATATGCCGATTGTAGACCAAATCTTAAATATGTATTAGTAGGGATATGCCGATTGTAGACCAAATCTTAAATATGTAGTAGTAGGGATATGCCGATTGTAGAACAAATCTTAAATATGTAGTAGTAGGGATATGCCGATTGTAGACCAAATCTTAAATATGTAGTAGTAGGGATATGCCGATTGTAGACCAAATCTTAAATATGTAGTAGTAGAGATATGCCGATTGTAGACCAAATCTTAAATATGTAGTAGTAGGGATATGCCGATTGTAGACCAAATCTTAAATATGTAGTAGTAGGGATATGCCGATTGTAGACCAAATCTTAAATATGTAGTAGTAGGGTTATGCCGATTGTAGACCAAATCTTAAATATGTAGTAGTAGTAGGGATATGCCGATTGTAGACCAAATCTTAAATATGTAGTAGTAGGGATATGCCGATTGTAGACCAAATCTTAAATATGTAGTAGTAGAGATATGCCGATTGTAGACCAAATCTTAAATATGTAGTAGTAGGGATATGCCGATTGTAGACCAAATCTTAAATATGTAGTAGTAGGGATATGCCGATTGTAGACCAAATCTTAAATATGTAGTAGTAGGGTTATGCCGATTGTAGACCAAATCTTAAATATGTAGTAGTAGTAGGGATATGCCGATTGTAGACCAAATCTTAAATATGTAGTAGTAGGGATATGCCGATTGTAGACCAAATCTTGAATATGTAGTAGTAGGGATATGCCGATTGTAGACCAAATCTTAAATATGTAGTAGTAGGGATATGCCGATTGTAGACCAAATCTTATATATGTAGTAGTAGGGATATGCCGATTGTAGACCAAATCTTAAATATGTAGTAGTAGGGATATGCCGATTGTAGACCAAATCTTAAACATGTAGTAGTAGGGATATGCCGATTGTAGACCAAATCTTAAATATGTAGTAGTAGGGATATGCCGATTGTAGACCAAATCTTAAATATGTAGTAGTAGGGATATGCCGATTGTAGACCAAATCTTAAATATGTAGTAGTAGGGATATGCCGATTGTAGACCAAATCTTAAAAAACTCAATTTGATCTGATAACAAAACAAACTCACATTTATTATTATGTAAAGGGAAATAAGTGTGCAGTAGAAATAAACACCTGATGTGGGAACAAGCCCTCGAGTTAAATATGTAAAGGGAAAGAAGTGTGCAGTAGAAATAAACACCTGATGTGGGAACAAGCCCTCGAGTTAAATATGTAAAGGGAAAGAAGTGTGCAGTAGAAATAAACACCTGATGTGGGAACAAGCCCTCGAGTTAAATATGCAGTAGTAGGGATATGCCGATTGTAGACCAAATTTTAAATATGTAGTAGTAGGGATATGCCGATTGTAGACCAAATCTTAAATATGTAGTAGTAGGGATATGCCGATTGTAGACCAAATCTTAAATATGTTGTAGTAGGGATATGCCGATTGTAGACCAAATCTTAAATATGTAGTAGTAGGGATATGCCGATTGTAGAACAAATCTTAAATATGTAGTAGTAGGGATATGCCGATTGTAGACCAAATCTTAAATATGTAGTAGTAGGGATATGCCGATTGTAGACCAAATCTTAAATATGTAGTAGTAGAGATATGCCGATTGTAGACCAAATCTTAAATATGTAGTAGTAGGGATATGCCGATTGTAGACCAAATCTTAAATATGTAGTAGTAGGGATATGCCGATTGTAGACCAAATCTTAAATATGTAGTAGTAGGGTTATGCCGATTGTAGACCAAATCTTAAATATGTAGTAGTAGTAGGGATATGCCGATTGTAGACCAAATCTTAAATATGTAGTAGTAGGGATATGCCGATTGTAGACCAAATCTTAAATATGTAGTAGTAGGGATATGCCGATTGTAGACCAAATCTTAAATATGTAGTAGTAGGGATATGCCGATTGTAGACCAAATCTTAAATATGTAGTAGTAGAGATATGCCGATTGTAGACCAAATCTTAAATATGTAGTAGTAGGGATATGCCGATTGTAGACCAAATCTTAAATATGTAGTAGTAGGGTTATGCCGATTGTAGACCAAATCTTAAATATGTAGTAGTAGTAGGGATATGCTGATTGTAGACCTAATCTTAAATATGTAGTAGTAGGGATATGCCGATTGTAGACCAAATCTTAAATATGTAGTAGTAGGGATATGCCGATTGTAGACCAAATCTTAAATATGTAGTAGTAGGGATATGCCGATTGTAGACCAAATCTTAAAAATGTAGTAGTAGGGATATGCCGATTGTAGACCAAATCTTAAATATGTAGTAGTAGGGATATGCCGATTGTAGACCAAATCTTAAATATGTAGTAGTAGGGATATGCCGATTGTAGACCAAATCTTAAATATGTAGTAGTAGGGATATGCCGATTGTAGACCAAATCTTAAATATGTAGTAGTAGGGATATGCCGATTGTAGACCAAATCTTAAATATGTAGTAGTAGGGATATGCCGATTGTAGACCAAATCTTAAATATGTAGTAGTAGGGATATGCCGATTGTAGACCAAATCTTAAATATGTAGTAGTAGGGTTATGCCGATTGTAGACCAAATCTTAAATATGTAGTAGTAGGGATATGCCGATTGTAGACCAAATCTTAAATATGTAGTAGTAGGGATATGCCGATTGTAGACCAAATCTTAAATATGTAGTAGTAGGGATATGCCGATTGTAGACCAAATCTTAAATATGTAGTAGTAGGGATATGCCGATTGTAGACCAAATCTTAAAAAACTCAATTTGATCTGATAACAAAACAAACTCACATTTATTATTATGTAAAGGGAAAGAAGTGTGCAGTAGAAATAAACACCTGATGTGGGAACAAGCCCTCGAGTTAAATATGTAGTAGTAGGGATATGCCGATTGTAGACCAAATCTTAAAAAACTCAATTTGATCTGATAACAAAACAAACTCACATTTATTATTATGTAAAGGGAAAGAAGTGTGCAGTAGAAATAAACACCTGATGTGGGAGCAAGCCCTCGAGTTAAATATGTAGTAGTAGGGATATGTCGATTGTAGACCAAATCTTAAATATGTAGTAGTAGGGATATGCCGATTGTAGACCAAATCTTAAATATGTAGTAGTAGGGATATGCCGATTGTAGACCAAATCTTAAAAAACTCAATTTGATCTGATAACAAAACAAACTCACATTTATTATTATGTAAAGGGAAAGAAGTGTGCAGTAGAAATAAACACCTGATGTGGGAACAAGCCCTCGAGTTAAATATGTAGTAGTAGGGATATGCCGATTGTAGACCAAATCTTAAAAAAATCAATTTGATCTGATAACAAAACAAACTCACATTTATTAGTATGTAAAGGGAAAGAAGTGTGCAGTAGAAATAAACACCTGATGTGGGAACAAGCCCTCGAGTTAAATATTTAAAAGGAAAGAAGTGTGCAGTAGAAATAAACACCTGATGTGGGAACAAGCCCTCGAGTTAAATATGTAGTAGTAGGGATATGCCGATTGTAGACCAAATCTTAAAAAACTCAATTTGATCTGATAACAAAACAAACTCACATTTATTATTATGTAAAGGGAAAGAAGTGTGCAGTAGAAATAAACACCTGATGTGGGAACAGGCCCTCGAGTTAAATATGTAGTAGTAGGGATATGCCGATTGTAGACCAAATCTTAAAAAACTCAATTTGATCTGATAACAAAACAAACTCACATTTATTATTATGTAAAGGGAAAGAAGTGTGCAGTAGAAATAACACCTGATGTGGGAACAAGCCCTCGAGTTAAATATGTAGTAGTAGGGATATGCCGATTGTAGACCAAATCTTAAATATGTAGTAGTAGTAGGGATATGCCGATTGTAGACCAAATCTTAAATATGTAGTAGTAGGGATATGCCGATTGTAGACCAAATCTTAAATATGTAGTAGTAGGGATATGCCGATTGTAGACCAAATCTTAAAAAACTCAATTTGATCTGATAACAAAACAAACTCACATGTATTATTATGTAAAGGGAAAGAAGTGTGCAGTAGAAATAAACACCTGATGTGGGAACAAGCCCTCGAGTTAAATATGTAGTAGTAGGGATATGCCGATTGTAGACCAAATCTTAAATATGTAGTAGTAGGGATATGCCGATTGTAGACCAAATCTTAAATATGTAGTAGTAGGGATATGCCGATTGTAGACCAAATCTTAAATATGTAGTAGTAGAGATATGCCGATTGTAGACCAAATCTTAAATATGTAGTAGTAGGGATATGCCGATTGTAGACCAAATCTTAAATATGTAGTAGTAGGGATATGCCGATTGTAGACCAAATCTTAAATATGTAGTAGTAGGGATATGCCGATTGTAGACCAAATCTTAAATATGTAGTAGTAGGGATATGCCGATTGTAGACCAAATCTTAAATATGTAGTAGTAGGGATATGCCGATTGTAGACCAAATCTTAAATATGTAGTAGTAGGGATAGGCCGATTGTAGACCAAATCTTAAATATGTAGTAGTAGGGATATGCCGATTGTAGACCAAATCTTAAATATGTAGTAGTAGGGATATGCCGATTGTAGACCAAATCTTAAATATGTAGTAGTAGGGATATGCCGATTGTAGACCAAATCTTGAATATGTAGTAGTAGGGATATGCCGATTGTAGACCAAATCTTAAATATGTAGTAGTAGGGATATGCCGATTGTAGACCAAATCTTATATATGTAGTAGTAGGGATATGCCGATTGTAGACCAAATCTTAAATATGTAGTAGTAGGGATATGCCGATTGTAGACCAAATCTTAAACATGTAGTAGTAGGGATATGCCGATTGTAGACCAAATCTTAAATATGTAGTAGTAGGGATATGCCGATTGTAGACCAAATCTTAAATATGTAGTAGTAGGGATATGCCGATTGTAGACCAAATCTTAAATATGTAGTAGTAGGGATATGCCGATTGTAGACCAAATCTTAAAAAACTCAATTTGATCTGATAACAAAACAAACTCACATTTATTATTATGTAAAGGGAAATAAGTGTGCAGTAGAAATAAACACCTGATGTGGGAACAAGCCCTCGAGTTAAATATGTAAAGGGAAAGAAGTGTGCAGTAGAAATAAACACCTGATGTGGGAACAAGCCCTCGAGTTAAATATGTAAAGGGAAAGAAGTGTGCAGTAGAAATAAACACCTGATGTGGGAACAAGCCCTCGAGTTAAATATGCAGTAGTAGGGATATGCCGATTGTAGACCAAATTTTAAATATGTAGTAGTAGGGATATGCCGATTGTAGACCAAATCTTAAATATGTAGTAGTAGGGATATGCCGATTGTAGACCAAATCTTAAATATGTTGTAGTAGGGATATGCCGATTGTAGACCAAATCTTAAATATGTAGTAGTAGGGATATGCCGATTGTAGAACAAATCTTAAATATGTAGTAGTAGGGATATGCCGATTGTAGACCAAATCTTAAATATGTAGTAGTAGGGATATGCCGATTGTAGACCAAATCTTAAATATGTAGTAGTAGAGATATGCCGATTGTAGACCAAATCTTAAATATGTAGTAGTAGGGATATGCCGATTGTAGACCAAATCTTAAATATGTAGTAGTAGGGATATGCCGATTGTAGACCAAATCTTAAATATGTAGTAGTAGGGTTATGCCGATTGTAGACCAAATCTTAAATATGTAGTAGTAGTAGGGATATGCCGATTGTAGACCAAATCTTAAATATGTAGTAGTAGGGATATGCCGATTGTAGACCAAATCTTAAATATGTAGTAGTAGGGATATGCCGATTGTAGACCAAATCTTAAATATGTAGTAGTAGGGATATGCCGATTGTAGACCAAATCTTAAATATGTAGTAGTAGAGATATGCCGATTGTAGACCAAATCTTAAATATGTAGTAGTAGGGATATGCCGATTGTAGACCAAATCTTAAATATGTAGTAGTAGGGTTATGCCGATTGTAGACCAAATCTTAAATATGTAGTAGTAGTAGGGATATGCCGATTGTAGACCTAATCTTAAATATGTAGTAGTAGGGATATGCCGATTGTAGACCAAATCTTAAATATGTAGTAGTAGGGATATGCCGATTGTAGACCAAATCTTAAATATGTAGTAGTAGGGATATGCCGATTGTAGACCAAATCTTAAAAATGTAGTAGTAGGGATATGCCGATTGTAGACCAAATCTTAAATATGTAGTAGTAGGGATATGCCGATTGTAGACCAAATCTTAAATATGTAGTAGTAGGGATATGCCGATTGTAGACCAAATCTTAAATATGTAGTAGTAGGGATATGCCGATTGTAGACCAAATCTTAAATATGTAGTAGTAGGGATATGCCGATTGTAGACCAAATCTTAAATATGTAGTAGTAGGGATATGCCGATTGTAGACCAAATCTTAAATATGTAGTAGTAGGGATATGCCGATTGTAGACCAAATCTTAAATATGTAGTAGTAGGGTTATGCCGATTGTAGACCAAATCTTAAATATGTAGTAGTAGGGATATGCCGATTGTAGACCAAATCTTAAATATGTAGTAGTAGGGATATGCCGATTGTAGACCAAATCTTAAATATGTAGTAGTAGGGATATGCCGATTGTAGACCAAATCTTAAATATGTAGTAGTAGGGATATGCCGATTGTAGACCAAATCTTAAATATGTAGTAGTAGGGATATGCCGATTGTAGACCAAATCTTAAATATGTAGTAGTAGGGATATGCCGATTGTAGACCAAATCTTAAATATGTAGTAGTAGGGATATGCCGATTGTAGACCAAATCTTAAATATGTAGTAGTAGGGATATGCCGATTGTAGACCAAATCTTAAATATGTAGTAGTAGGGATATGCCGATTGTAGACCAAATCTTAAATATGTAGTAGTAGGGATATGCCGATTGTAGACCAAATCTTAAATATGTAGTAGTAGGGATATGCCGATTGTAGACCAAATCTTAAATATGTAGTAGTAGGGATATGCCGATTGTAGACCAAATCTTAAATATGTAGTAGTAGTAGGGATATGCCGATTGTAGACCAATTCTTAAATATGTAGTAGTAGGGATATGCCGATTGTAGACCAAATCTTAAATATGTAGTAGTAGGGATATGCCGATTGTAGACCAAATCATAAATATGTAGTAGTAGGGATATGCCGATTGTAGACCAAATCTTAAATATGTAGTAGTAGGGATATGCCGATTGTAGACCAAATCTTAAATATGTAGTAGTAGGGATATGCCGATTGTAGACCAAATCTTAAATATGTAGTAGTAGGGATATGCCGATTGTAGACCAAATCTTAAATATGTAGTAGTAGGGATAGGCCGATTGTAGACCAAATCTTAAATATGTAGTAGTAGGGATATGCCGATTGTAGACCAAATCTTAAATATGTAGTAGTAGGGATATGCCGATTGTAGACCAAATCTTAAATATGTAGTAGTAGGGATATGCCGATTGTAGACCAAATCTTAAATATGTAGTAGTAGGGATATGCCGATTGTAGACCAAATCTTAAATATGTAGTAGTAGGGATATGCCGATTGTAGACCAAATCTTAAATATGTAGTAGTAGGGATATGCAGATTGTAGACCAAATCTTAAATATGTAGTAGTAGGGATATGCCGATTGTAGACCAAATCTTAAATATGTAGTAGTAGGGATATGCCGATTGTAGTCAAAATCTTAAATATGTAGTAGTATGGATATGCCGATTGTAGACCAAATCTTAAATATGTAGTAGTAGGGATATGCCGATTGTAGACCAAATCTTAAATATGTAGTAGTAGGGATATGCCGATTGTAGACCAAATCTTAAATATGTAGTAGTAGGGATATGCCGATTGTAGACCAAATCTTAAATATGTAGTAGTAGGGATATGCCGATTGTAGACCAAATCTTAAGTATGTAGTAGTAGTAGTAGGGATATGCCGATTGTAGACTAAATCTTAAATATGTAGTAGTAGGGATATGCCGATTGTAGACCAAATCTTAAATATGTAGTAGTAGGGATATGCCGATTGTATACCAAATCTTAAAAAACTCAATTTGATCTGATAACAAAACAAACTCACATTTATTATGATGTAAAGGGAAAGAAGTGTGCAGTATAAATAAACACCCGATGTGGGAACAAGCCCTCGAGTTAAATATGTAGTAGTAGGGATATGCCGATTGTAAACCAAATCTTAAAAAACTCAATTTGATCTGATAACAAAACAAACTCACATTTATTATTATGTAAAGGGAAAGAAGTGTGCAGTAGAAATAAACACCTGATGTGGGAGCAAGCCCTCGAGTTAAATATGTAGTAGTAGGGATATGTCGATTGTAGACCAAATCTTAAATATGTAGTAGTAGGGATATGCCGATTGTAGACCAAATCTTAAATATGTAGTAGTAGGGATATGCCGATTGTAGACCAAATCTTAAAAAACTCAATTTGATCTGATAACAAAACAAACTCACATTTATTATTATGTAAAGGGAAAGAAGTGTGCAGTAGAAATAAACACCTGATGTGGGAACAAGCCCTCGAGTTAAATATGTAGTAGTAGGGATATGCCGATTGTAGACCAAATCTTAAAAAACTCAATTTGATCTGATAACAAAACAAACTCACATTTATTATTATGTAAAGGGAAAGAAGTGTGCAGTAGAAATAAACACCTGATGTGGGAACAAGCCCTCGAGTTAAATATTTAAAGGGAAAGAAGTGTGCAGTAGAAATAAACACCTGATGTGGGAACAAGCCCTCGAGTTAAATATGTAGTAGTAGGGATATGCCGATTGTAGACCAAATCTTAAAAAACTCAATTTGATCTGATAACAAAACAAACTCACATTTATTATTATGTAAAGGGAAAGAAGTGTGCAGTAGAAATAAACACCTGATGTGGGAACAAGCCCTCGAGTTAAATATGTAGTAGTAGGGATATGCCGATTGTAGACCAAATCTTAAAAAACTCAATTTGATCTGATAACAAAACAAACTCACATTTATTATTATGTAAAGGGAAAGAAGTGTGCAGTAGAAATAAACACCTGATGTGGGAGCAAGCCCTCGAGTTAAATATGTAGTAGTAGGGATATGTCGATTGTAGACCAAATCTTAAATATGTAGTAGTAGGGATATGCCGATTGTAGACCAAATCTTAAATATGTAGTAGTAGGGATATGCCGATTGTAGACCAAATCTTAAAAAACTCAATTTGATCTGATAACAAAACAAACTCACATTTATTATTATGTAAAGGGAAAGAAGTGTGCAGTAGAAATAAACACCTGATGTGGGAACAAGCCCTCGAGTTAAATATGTAGTAGTAGGGATATGCCGATTGTAGACCAAATCTTAAAAAAATCAATTTGATCTGATAACAAAACAAACTCACATTTATTAGTATGTAAAGGGAAAGAAGTGTGCAGTAGAAATAAACACCTGATGTGGGAACAAGCCCTCGAGTTAAATATTTAAAAGGAAAGAAGTGTGCAGTAGAAATAAACACCTGATGTGGGAACAAGCCCTCGAGTTAAATATGTAGTAGTAGGGATATGCCGATTGTAGACCAAATCTTAAAAAACTCAATTTGATCTGATAACAAAACAAACTCACATTTATTATTATGTAAAGGGAAAGAAGTGTGCAGTAGAAATAAACACCTGATGTGGGAACAGGCCCTCGAGTTAAATATGTAGTAGTAGGGATATGCCGATTGTAGACCAAATCTTAAAAAACTCAATTTGATCTGATAACAAAACAAACTCACATTTATTATTATGTAAAGGGAAAGAAGTGTGCAGTAGAAATAACACCTGATGTGGGAACAAGCCCTCGAGTTAAATATGTAGTAGTAGGGATATGCCGATTGTAGACCAAATCTTAAATATGTAGTAGTAGTAGGGATATGCCGATTGTAGACCAAATCTTAAATATGTAGTAGTAGGGATATGCCGATTGTAGACCAAATCTTAAATATGTAGTAGTAGGGATATGCCGATTGTAGACCAAATCTTAAAAAACTCAATTTGATCTGATAACAAAACAAACTCACATGTATTATTATGTAAAGGGAAAGAAGTGTGCAGTAGAAATAAACACCTGATGTGGGAACAAGCCCTCGAGTTAAATATGTAGTAGTAGGGATATGCCGATTGTAGACCAAATCTTAAATATGTAGTAGTAGGGATATGCCGATTGTAGACCAAATCTTAAATATGTAGTAGTAGGGATATGCCGATTGTAGACCAAATCTTAAATATGTAGTAGTAGAGATATGCCGATTGTAGACCAAATCTTAAATATGTAGTAGTAGGGATATGCCGATTGTAGACCAAATCTTAAATATGTAGTAGTAGGGATATGCCGATTGTAGACCAAATCTTAAATATGTAGTAGTAGGGATATGCCGATTGTAGACCAAATCTTAAATATGTAGTAGTAGGGATATGCCGATTGTAGACCAAATCTTAAATATGTAGTAGTAGGGATATGCCGATTGTAGACCAAATCTTAAATATGTAGTAGTAGGGATAGGCCGATTGTAGACCAAATCTTAAATATGTAGTAGTAGGGATATGCCGATTGTAGACCAAATCTTAAATATGTAGTAGTAGGGATATGCCGATTGTAGACCAAATCTTAAATATGTAGTAGTAGGGATATGCCGATTGTAGATTAAATCTTAAATATGTAGTAGTAGGGATATGCCGATTGTAGACCAAATCTTAAATATGTAGTAGTAGGGATATGCCGATTGTAGACCAAATCTTAAATATGTAGTAGTAGGGATATGCCGATTGTAGACCAAATCTTAAATATGTAGTAGTAGGGATATGCCGATTGTAGACCAAATCTTAAATATGTAGTAGTAGTAGGGATATGCCGATTGTAGACCAATTCTTAAATATGTAGTAGTAGGGATATGCCGATTGTAGACCAAATCTTAAATATGTAGTAGTAGGGATATGCCGATTGTAGACCAAATCATAAATATGTAGTAGTAGGGATATGCCGATTGTAGACCAAATCTTAAATATGTAGTAGTAGGGATATGCCGATTGTAGACCAAATCTTAAATATGTAGTAGTAGGGATATGCCGATTGTAGACCAAATCTTAAATATGTAGTAGTAGGGATATGCCGATTGTAGACCAAATCTTAAATATGTAGTAGTAGGGATAGGCCGATTGTAGACCAAATCTTAAATATGTAGTAGTAGGGATATGCCGATTGTAGACCAAATCTTAAATATGTAGTAGTAGGGATATGCCGATTGTAGACCAAATCTTAAATATGTAGTAGTAGGGATATGCCGATTGTAGACCAAATCTTAAATATGTAGTAGTAGAGATATGCCGATTGTAGACCAAATCTTAAATATGTAGTAGTAGGGATATGCCGATTGTAGACCAAATCTTAAATATGTAGTAGTAGGGATATGCCGATTGTAGTCAAAATCTTAAATATGTAGTAGTATGGATATGCCGATTGTAGACCAAATCTTAAATATGTAGTAGTAGGGATATGCCGATTGTAGACCAAATCTTAAGTATGTAGTAGTAGTAGTAGGGATATGCCGATTGTAGACTAAATCTTAAATATGTAGTAGTAGGGATATGCCGATTGTAGACCAAATCTTAAATATGTAGTAGTAGTAGGGATATGCCGATTGTATACCAAATCTTAAAAAACTCAATTTGATCTGATAACAAAACAAACTCACATTTATTATGATGTAAAGGGAAAAAAGTGTGCAGTAGAAATAAACACCCGATGTGGGAACAAGCCCTCGAGTTAAATATGTAGTAGTAGGGATATGCCGATTGTAGACCAAATCTTAAAAAACTCAATTTGATCTGATAACAAAACAAACTCACATTTATTATTATGTAAAGGGAAAGAAGTGTGCAGTAGAAATAAACACCTGATGTGGGAGCAAGCCCTCGAGTTAAATATGTAGTAGTAGGGATATGTCGATTGTAGACCAAATCTTAAATATGTAGTAGTAGGGATATGCCGATTGTAGACCAAATCTTAAATATGTAGTAGTAGGGATATGCCGATTGTAGACCAAATCTTAAAAAACTCAATTTGATCTGATAACAAAACAAACTCACATTTATTATTATGTAAAGGGAAAGAAGTGTGCAGTAGAAATAAACACCTGATGTGGGAACAAGCCCTCGAGTTAAATATGTAGTAGTAGGTATATGCCGATTGTAGACCAAATCTTAAAAAACTCAATTTGATCTGATAACAAAACAAACTCACATTTATTATTATGTAAAGGGAAAGAAGTGTGCAGTAGAAATAAACACCTGATGTGGGAACAAGCCCTCGAGTTAAATATTTAAAGGGAAAGAAGTGTGCAGTAGAAATAAACACCTGATGTGGGAACAAGCCCTCGAGTTAAATATGTAGTAGTAGGGATATGCCGATTGTAGACCAAATCTTAAAAAACTCAATTTGATCTGATAACAAAACAAACTCACATTTATTATTATGTAAAGGGAAAGAAGTGTGCAGTAGAAATAAACACCTGATGTGGGAACAAGCCCTCGAGTTAAATATGTAGTAGTAGGGATATGCCGATTGTAGACCAAATCTTAAAAAACTCAATTTGATCTGATAACAAAACAAACTCACATTTATTATTATGTAAAGGGAAAGAAGTGTGCAGTAGAAATAAACACCTGATGTGGGAACAAGCCCTCGAGTTAAATATGTAGTAGTAGGGATATGCCGATTGTAGACCAAATCTTAAATATGTAGTAGTAGTAGGGATATGCCGATTGTAGACCAAATCTTAAATATGTAGTAGTAGGGATATGCCGATTGTAGACCAAATCTTAAAAAACTCAATTTGATCTAATAACAAAACAAACTCACATTTATTATTATGTAAAGGGAAAGAAGTGTGCAGTAGAAATAAACACCTGATGTGGGAGCAAGCCCTCGAGTTAAATATGTAGTAGTAGGGATATGTCGATTGTAGACCAAATCTTAAATATGTAGTAGTAGGGATATGCCGATTGTAGACCAAATCTTAAATATGTAGTAGTAGGGATATGCCGATTGTAGACCAAATCTTAAAAAACTCAATTTGATCTGATAACAAAACAAACTCACATTTATTATTATGTAAAGGGAAAGAAGTGTGCAGTAGAAATAAACACCTGATGTGGGAACAAGCCCTCGAGTTAAATATGTAGTAGTAGGGATATGCCGATTGTAGACCAAATCTTAAAAAAATCAATTTGATCTGATAACAAAACAAACTCACATTTATTAGTATGTAAAGGGAAAGAAGTGTGCAGTAGAAATAAACACCTGATGTGGGAACAAGCCCTCGAGTTAAATATTTAAAGGGAAAGAAGTGTGCAGTAGAAATAAACACCTGATGTGGGAACAAGCCCTCGAGTTAAATATGTAGTAGTAGGGATATGCCGATTGTAGACCAAATCTTAAAAAACTCAATTTGATCTGATAACAAAACAAACTCACATTTATTATTATGTAAAGGGAAAGAAGTGTGCAGTAGAAATAAACACCTGATGTGGGAACAGGCCCTCGAGTTAAATATGTAGTAGTAGGGATATGCCGATTGTAGACCAAATCTTAAAAAACTCAATTTGATCTGATAACAAAACAAACTCACATTTATTATTATGTAAAGGGAAAGAAGTGTGCAGTAGAAATAACACCTGATGTGGGAACAAGCCCTCGAGTTAAATATGTAGTAGTATGGATATGCCGATTGTAGACCAAATCTTAAATATGTAGTAGTAGTAGGGATATGCCGATTGTAGACCAAATCTTAAATATGTAGTAGTAGGGATATGCCGATTGTAGACCAAATCTTAAATATGTAGTAGTAGGGATATGCCGATTGTAGACCAAATCTTAACAAACTCAATTTGATCTGATAACAAAATAAACTCACATTTATTATTATGTAAAGGAAAAGAAGTGTGCAGTAGAAATAAACACGTTATGTGGGAACAAGCCCTCGAGTTAAATATGTAAAGGGAAAGAAGTGTGCAGTAGAAATAAACACCTGATGTGGGAACAAGCCCTCGAGTTAAATATGTAGTAGTAGGGATATGCCGATTGTAGACCAAATCTTAAATATGTAGTAGTATGGATATGCCGATTGTAGACCAAATCTTAAATATGTAGTAGTAGGGATATGCCGATTGTAGACCAAATCATAAATATGTAGTAGTAGGGATATGCCGATTGTAGACCAAATCTTAAATATGTAGTAGTAGGGATATGCCGATTGTAGACCAAATCTTAAATATGTAGTAGTAGGGATATGCCGATTGTAGACCAAATCTTAAATATGTAGTAGTAGGGATATGCCGATTGTAGACCAAATCTTAAATATGTAGTAGTAGGGATATGCCGATTGTAGACCAAATCTTAAATATGTAGTAGTAGGGATATGCCGATTGTAGACCAAATCTTAAATATGTAGTAGTAGGGATATGCCGCTTGTAGACCAAATCTTAAATATGTAGTAGTAGGGATATGCCGATTGTAGACCAAATCTTAAATATGTAGTAGTAGGGATATGCCGATTGTAGACCAAATCTTAAATATGTAGTAGTAGGTATATGCCGATTGTAGACCAAATCTTAAAAAACTCAATTTGATCTGATAACAAAACAAACTCACATTTATTATTATGTAAAGGGAAAGAAGTGTGCAGTAGAAATAAACACCTGATGTGGGAACAAGCCCTCGAGTTAAATATTTAAAGGGAAAGAAGTGTGCAGTAGAAATAAACACCTGATGTGGGAACAAGCCCTCGAGTTAAATATGTAGTAGTAGGGATATGCCGATTGTAGACCAAATCTTAAAAAACTCAATTTGATCTGATAACAAAACAAACTCACATTTATTATTATGTAAAGGGAAAGAAGTGTGCAGTAGAAATAAACACCTGATGTGGGAACAAGCCCTCGAGTTAAATATGTAGTAGTAGGGATATGCCGATTGTAGACCAAATCTTAAAAAACTCAATTTGATCTGATAACAAAACAAACTCACATTTATTATTATGTAAAGGGAAAGAAGTGTGCAGTAGAAATAAACACCTGATGTGGGAACAAGCCCTCGAGTTAAATATGTAGTAGTAGGGATATGCCGATTGTAGACCAAATCTTAAATATGTAGTAGTAGTAGGGATATGCCGATTGTAGACCAAATCTTAAATATGTAGTAGTAGGGATATGCCGATTGTAGACCAAATCTTAAAAAACTCAATTTGATCTAATAACAAAACAAACTCACATTTATTATTATGTAAAGGGAAAGAAGTGTGCAGTAGAAATAAACACCTGATGTGGGAGCAAGCCCTCGAGTTAAATATGTAGTAGTAGGGATATGTCGATTGTAGACCAAATCTTAAATATGTAGTAGTAGGGATATGCCGATTGTAGACCAAATCTTAAATATGTAGTAGTAGGGATATGCCGATTGTAGACCAAATCTTAAAAAACTCAATTTGATCTGATAACAAAACAAACTCACATTTATTATTATGTAAAGGGAAAGAAGTGTGCAGTAGAAATAAACACCTGATGTGGGAACAAGCCCTCGAGTTAAATATGTAGTAGTAGGGATATGCCGATTGTAGACCAAATCTTAAAAAAATCAATTTGATCTGATAACAAAACAAACTCACATTTATTAGTATGTAAAGGGAAAGAAGTGTGCAGTAGAAATAAACACCTGATGTGGGAACAAGCCCTCGAGTTAAATATTTAAAGGGAAAGAAGTGTGCAGTAGAAATAAACACCTGATGTGGGAACAAGCCCTCGAGTTAAATATGTAGTAGTAGGGATATGCCGATTGTAGACCAAATCTTAAAAAACTCAATTTGATCTGATAACAAAACAAACTCACATTTATTATTATGTAAAGGGAAAGAAGTGTGCAGTAGAAATAAACACCTGATGTGGGAACAGGCCCTCGAGTTAAATATGTAGTAGTAGGGATATGCCGATTGTAGACCAAATCTTAAAAAACTCAATTTGATCTGATAACAAAACAAACTCACATTTATTATTATGTAAAGGGAAAGAAGTGTGCAGTAGAAATAACACCTGATGTGGGAACAAGCCCTCGAGTTAAATATGTAGTAGTATGGATATGCCGATTGTAGACCAAATCTTAAATATGTAGTAGTAGTAGGGATATGCCGATTGTAGACCAAATCTTAAATATGTAGTAGTAGGGATATGCCGATTGTAGACCAAATCTTAAATATGTAGTAGTAGGGATATGCCGATTGTAGACCAAATCTTAACAAACTCAATTTGATCTGATAACAAAATAAACTCACATTTATTATTATGTAAAGGAAAAGAAGTGTGCAGTAGAAATAAACACGTTATGTGGGAACAAGCCCTCGAGTTAAATATGTAAAGGGAAAGAAGTGTGCAGTAGAAATAAACACCTGATGTGGGAACAAGCCCTCGAGTTAAATATGTAGTAGTAGGGATATGCCGATTGTAGACCAAATCTTAAATATGTAGTAGTATGGATATGCCGATTGTAGACCAAATCTTAAATATGTAGTAGTAGGGATATGCCGATTGTAGACCAAATCATAAATATGTAGTAGTAGGGATATGCCGATTGTAGACCAAATCTTAAATATGTAGTAGTAGGGATATGCCGATTGTAGACCAAATCTTAAATATGTAGTAGTAGGGATATGCCGATTGTAGACCAAATCTTAAATATGTAGTAGTAGGGATATGCCGATTGTAGACCAAATCTTAAATATGTAGTAGTAGGGATATGCCGATTGTAGACCAAATCTTAAATATGTAGTAGTAGGGATATGCCGATTGTAGACCAAATCTTAAATATGTAGTAGTAGGGATATGCCGCTTGTAGACCAAATCTTAAATATGTAGTAGTAGGGATATGCCGATTGTAGACCAAATCTTAAATATGTAGTAGTAGGGATATGCCGATTGTAGACCAAATCTTAAATATGTAGTAGTAGGGATATGCCGATTGTAGACCAAATCTTAAAAAACTCAATTTGATCTGATAACAAAACAAACTCACATGTATTATTATGTAAAGGGAAAGAAGTGTGCAGTAGAAATAAACACCTGATGTGGGAACAAGCCCTCGAGTTAAATATGTAAAGGGAAAGAAGTTTGCAGTATAAATAAACACCTGATGTGGGAACAAGCCCTCGAGTTAAATATGTAGTAGTAGGGATATGCCGATTGTAGACCAAATCTTAAAAAAATCAATTTGATCTGATAACAAAACAAACTCACATTTATTATTATGTAAAGGGTAAAAAGTGTGCAGTAGAAATAAACACCTGATGTGGGAACAAGCCCTCGAGTTAAATATGTAAAGGGAAAGAAGTGTGCAGTATAAATAAACACCTGATGTGGGAACAAGCCCTCGAGTTAAATATGTAGTAGTAGGGATATGCCGATTGTAGACCAAATCTTAAAAAAATCAATTTGATCTGATAACAAAACAAACTCACATTTATTATTATGTAAAGGGTAAAAAGTGTGCAGTAGAAATAAACACCTGATGTGGGAACAAGCCCTCGAGTTAAATATGTAAAGGGAAAGAAGTGTGCAGTATAAATAAGCACCTGATGTGGGAACAAGCCCTCGAGTTAAATATGTAGTAGTAGGGATATGCCGATTGTAGACCAAATCTTAAAAAACTCAATTTGATCTGATAACAAAACAAACTCACATTTATTATTATGTAAAGGGAAAGAAGTGTGCAGTAGAAATAAACACCTGATGTGGGAACAAGCCCTCGAGTTAAATATGTAGTAGTAGGGATATGCCGATTGTAGACCAAATCTTAAATATGTAGTAGTAGTAGGGATATGCCGATTGTAGACCAAATCTTAAATATGTAGTAGTAGGGATATGCCGATTGTAGACCAAATCTTAAAAAACTCAATTTGATCTGATAACAAAACAAACTCACATTTATTATTATGTAAAGGGAAAGAAGTGTGCAGTAGAAATAAACACCTGATGTGGGAACAAGCCCTCGAGTTAAATATGTAGTAGTAGGGATATGCCGATTGTAGACCAAATCTTAAAAAAATCAATTTGATCTGATAACAAAACAAACTCACATTTATTAGTATGTAAAGGGAAAGAAGTGTGCAGTAGAAATAAACACCTGATGTGGGAACACGCCCTCGAGTTAAATAGTTAAAGGGAAAGAAGTGTGCAGTAGAAATAAACACCTGATGTGGGAACAAGCCCTCGAGTTAAATATGTAGTAGTAGGGATATGCCGATTGTAGACCAAATCTTAAAAAACTCAATTTGATCTGATAACAAAACAAACTCACATTTATTATTATGTAAAGGGAAAGAAGTGTGCAGTAGAAATAAACACCTGATGTGGGAACAGGCCCTCGAGTTAAATATGTAGTAGTAGGGATATGCCGATTGTAGACCAAATCTTAAAAAACTCAATTTGATCTGATAACAAAACAAACTCACATTTATTATTATGTAAAGGGGAAGAAGTGTGCAGTAGAAATAACACCTGATGTGGGAACAAGCCCTCGAGTTAAATATGTAGTAGTATGGATATGCCGATTGTAGACCAAATCTTAAATATGTAGTAGTAGTAGGGATATGCCGATTGTAGACCAAATCTTAAATATGTAGTAGTAGGGATATGCCGATTGTAGACCAAATCTTAAATATGTAGTAGTAGGGATATGCCGATTGTAGACCAAATCTTAAATATGTAGTAGTAGGGATATGCCGATTGTAGACCAAATCTTAACAAACTCAATTTGATCTGATAACAAAACAAACTCACATTTATTATTATGTAAAGGGAAAGAAGTGTGCAGTAGAAATAAACACGTTATGTGGGAACAAGCCCTCGAGTTAAATATGTAAAGGGAAAGAAGTGTGCAGTAGAAATAAACACCTGATGTGGGAACAAGCCCTCGAGTTAAATATGTAGTAGTAGGGATATGCCGATTGTAGACCAAATCTTAAATATGTAGTAGTATGGATATGCCGATTGTAGACCAAATCTTAAATATGTAGTAGTAGGGATATGCCGATTGTAGACCAAATCATAAATATGTAGTAGTAGGGATATGCCGATTGTAGACCAAATCTTCAATATGTAGTAGTAGGGATATGCCGATTGTAGACCAAATCTTAAATATGTAGTAGTAGGGATATGCCGATTGTAGACCAAATCTTAAATATGTAGTAGTAGGGATATGCCGATTGTAGACCAAATCTTAAATATGTAGTAGTAGGGATATGCCGATTGTAGACCAAATCTTAAATATGTAGTAGTAGGGATATGCCGCTTGTAGACCAAATCTTAAATATGTAGTAGTAGGGATATGCCGCTTGTAGACCAAATCTTAAATATGTAGTAGTAGGGATATGCCGATTGTAGACCAAATCTTAAATATGTAGTAGTAGGGATATGCCGATTGTAGACCAAATCTTAAAAAACTCAATTTGATCTGATAACAAAACAAACTCACATGTATTATTATGTAAAGGGAAAGAAGTGTGCAGTAGAAATAAACACCTGATGTGGGAACAAGCCCTCGAGTTAAATATGTAAAGGGAAAGAAGTTTGCAGTATAAATAAACACCTGATGTGGGAACAAGCCCTCGAGTTAAATATGTAGTAGTAGGGATATGCCGATTGTAGACCAAATCTTAAAAAAATCAATTTGATCTGATAACAAAACAAACTCACATTTATTATTATGTAAAGGGTAAAAAGTGTGCAGTAGAAATAAACACCTGATGTGGGAACAAGCCCTCGAGTTAAATATGTAAAGGGAAAGAAGTGTGCAGTAGAAATAAACACCTGATGTGGGAACAAGCCCTCGAGTTAAATATGTAGTAGTAGGGATATGCCGATTGTAGACCAAATCTTAAAAAACTCAATTTGATCTGATAACAAAACAAACTCACATTTATTATTATGTAAAGGGAAAGAAGTGTGCAGTAGAAATAAACACCTGATGTGGGAACAAGCCCTCGAGTTAAATATGTAGTAGTAGGGATATGCCGATTGTAGACCAAATCTTAAATATGTAGTAGTAGTAGGGATATGCCGATTGTAGACCAAATCTTAAATATGTAGTAGTAGGGATATGCCGATTGTAGACCAAATCTTAAAAAACTCAATTTGATCTAATAACAAAACAAACTCACATTTATTATTATGTAAAGGGAAAGAAGTGTGCAGTAGAAATAAACACCTGATGTGGGAGCAAGCCCTCGAGTTAAATATGTAGTAGTAGGGATATGCCGATTGTAGACCAAATCTTAAAAAACTCAATTTGATCTGATAACAAAACAAACTCACATTTATTATTATGTAAAGGGAAAGAAGTGTGCAGTAGAAATAAACACCTGATGTGGGAACAAGCCCTCGAGTTAAATATGTAGTAGTAGGGATATGCCGATTGTAGACCAAATCTTAAATATGTAGTAGTAGTAGGGATATGCCGATTGTAGACCAAATCTTAAATATGTAGTAGTAGGGATATGCCGATTGTAGACCAAATCTTAAAAAACTCAATTTGATCTGATAACAAAACAAACTCACATTTATTATTATGTAAAGGGAAAGAAGTGTGCAGTAGAAATAAACACCTGATGTGGGAACAAGCCCTCGAGTTAAATATGTAGTAGTAGGGATATGCCGATTGTAGACCAAATCTTAAAAAAATCAATTTGATCTGATAACAAAACAAACTCACATTTATTAGTATGTAAAGGGAAAGAAGTGTGCAGTAGAAATAAACACCTGATGTGGGAACACGCCCTCGAGTTAAATAGTTAAAGGGAAAGAAGTGTGCAGTAGAAATAAACACCTGATGTGGGAACAAGCCCTCGAGTTAAATATGTAGTAGTAGGGATATGCCGATTGTAGACCAAATCTTAAAAAACTCAATTTGATCTGATAACAAAACAAACTCACATTTATTATTATGTAAAGGGAAAGAAGTGTGCAGTAGAAATAAACACCTGATGTGGGAACAGGCCCTCGAGTTAAATATGTAGTAGTAGGGATATGCCGATTGTAGACCAAATCTTAAAAAACTCAATTTGATCTGATAACAAAACAAACTCACATTTATTATTATGTAAAGGGGAAGAAGTGTGCAGTAGAAATAACACCTGATGTGGGAACAAGCCCTCGAGTTAAATATGTAGTAGTATGGATATGCCGATTGTAGACCAAATCTTAAATATGTAGTAGTAGTAGGGATATGCCGATTGTAGACCAAATCTTAAATATGTAGTAGTAGGGATATGCCGATTGTAGACCAAATCTTAAATATGTAGTAGTAGGGATATGCCGATTGTAGACCAAATCTTAAATATGTAGTAGTAGGGATATGCCGATTGTAGACCAAATCTTAACAAACTCAATTTGATCTGATAACAAAACAAACTCACATTTATTATTATGTAAAGGGAAAGAAGTGTGCAGTAGAAATAAACACGTTATGTGGGAACAAGCCCTCGAGTTAAATATGTAAAGGGAAAGAAGTGTGCAGTAGAAATAAACACCTGATGTGGGAACAAGCCCTCGAGTTAAATATGTAGTAGTAGGGATATGCCGATTGTAGACCAAATCTTAAATATGTAGTAGTATGGATATGCCGATTGTAGACCAAATCTTAAATATGTAGTAGTAGGGATATGCCGATTGTAGACCAAATCATAAATATGTAGTAGTAGGGATATGCCGATTGTAGACCAAATCTTAAATATGTAGTAGTAGGGATATGCCGATTGTAGACCAAATCTTAAATATGTAGTAGTAGGGATATGCCGATTGTAGACCAAATCTTAAATATGTAGTAGTAGGGATATGCCGATTGTAGACCAAATCTTAAATATGTAGTAGTAGGGATATGCCGATTGTAGACCAAATCTTAAATATGTAGTAGTAGGGATATGCCGATTGTAGACCAAATCTTAAATATGTAGTAGTAGGGATATGCCGCTTGTAGACCAAATCTTAAATATGTAGTAGTAGGGATATGCCGATTGTAGACCAAATCTTAAATATGTAGTAGTAGGGATATGCCGATTGTAGACCAAATCTTAAATATGTAGTAGTAGGGATATGCCGATTGTAGACCAAATCTTAAAAAACTCAATTTGATCTGATAACAAAACAAACTCACATGTATTATTATGTAAAGGGAAAGAAGTGTGCAGTAGAAATAAACACCTGATGTGGGAACAAGCCCTCGAGTTAAATATGTAAAGGGAAAGAAGTTTGCAGTATAAATAAACACCTGATGTGGGAACAAGCCCTCGAGTTAAATATGTAGTAGTAGGGATATGCCGATTGTAGACCAAATCTTAAAAAAATCAATTTGATCTGATAACAAAACAAACTCACATTTATTATTATGTAAAGGGTAAAAAGTGTGCAGTAGAAATAAACACCTGATGTGGGAACAAGCCCTCGAGTTAAATATGTAAAGGGAAAGAAGTGTGCAGTAGAAATAAACACCTGATGTGGGAACAAGCCCTCGAGTTAAATATGTAGTAGTAGGGATATGCCGATTGTAGACCAAATCTTAAAAAACTCAATTTGATCTGATAACAAAACAAACTCACATTTATTATTATGTAAAGGGAAAGAAGTGTGCAGTAGAAATAAACACCTGATGTGGGAACAAGCCCTCGAGTTAAATATGTAGTAGTAGGGATATGCCGATTGTAGACCAAATCTTAAATATGTAGTAGTAGTAGGGATATGCCGATTGTAGACCAAATCTTAAATATGTAGTAGTAGGGATATGCCGATTGTAGACCAAATCTTAAAAAACTCAATTTGATCTAATAACAAAACAAACTCACATTTATTATTATGTAAAGGGAAAGAAGTGTGCAGTAGAAATAAACACCTGATGTGGGAGCAAGCCCTCGAGTTAAATATGTAGTACCGGTAGTAGGGATATGTCGATTGTAGACCAAATCTTAAATATGTAGTAGTAGGGATATGCCGATTGTAGACCAAATCTTAAATATGTAGTAGTAGGGATATGCCGATTGTAGACCAAATCTTAAAAAACTCAATTTGATCTGATAACAAAACAAACTCACATGTATTATTATGTAAAGGGAAAGAAGTGTGCAGTAGAAATAAACACCTGATGTGGGAACAAGCCCTCGAGTTAAATATGTAGTAGTAGGGATATGCCGATTGTAGACCAAATCTTAAAAAACTCAATTTGATCTGATAACAAAACAAACTCACATTTATTAGTATGTAAAGGGAAAGAAGTGTGCAGTATAAATAAACACCTGATGTGGGAACAAGCCCTCGAGTTAAATATTTAAAGGGAAAGAAGTGTGCAGTAGAAATAAACACCTGATGTGGGAACAAGCCCTCGAGTTAAATATGTAGTAGTAGGGATATGCCGATTGTAGACCAAATCTTAAAAAACTCAATTTGATCTGATAACAAAACAAACTCACATTTATTATTATGTAAAGGGAAAGAAGTGTGCAGTAGAAATAAACACCTGATGTGGGAACAGGCCCTCGAGTTAAATATGTAGTAGTAGGGATATGCCGATTGTAGACCAAATCTTAAAAAACTCAATTTGATCTGATAACAAAACAAACTCACATTTATTATTATGTAAAGGGAAAGAAGTGTGCAGTAGAAATAACACCTGATGTGGGAACAAGCCCTCGAGTTAAATATGTAGTAGTATGGATATGCCGATTGTAGACCAAATCTTAAATATGTAGTAGTAGTAGGGATATGCCGATTGTAGACCAAATCTTAAATATGTAGTAGTAGGGATATGCCGATTGTAGACCAAATCTTAAATATGTAGTAGTAGGGATATGCCGATTGTAGACCAAATCTTAACAAACTCAATTTGATCTGATAACAAAACAAACTCACATTTATTATTATGTAAAGGGAAAGAAGTGTGCAGTAGAAATAAACACGTTATGTGGGAACAAGCCCTCGAGTTAAATATGTAAAGGGAAAGAAGTGTGCAGTAGAAATAAACACCTGATGTGGGAACAAGCCCTCGAGTTAAATATGTAGTAGTAGGGATATGCCGATTGTAGACCAAATCTTAAATATGTAGTAGTATGGATATGCCGATTGTAGACCAAATCTTAAATATGTAGTAGTAGGGATATGCCGATTGTAGACCAAATCATAAATATGTAGTAGTAGGGATATGCCGATTGTAGACCAAATCTTAAAAAAATCAATTTGATCTGATAACAAAACAAACTCACATTTATTATTATGTAAAGGGTAAAAAGTGTGCAGTAGAAATAAACACCTGATGTGGGAACAAGCCCTCGAGTTAAATATGTAAAGGGAAAGAAGTGTGCAGTAGAAATAAACACCTGATGTGGGAACAAGCCCTCGAGTTAAATATGTAGTAGTAGGGATATGCCGATTGTAGACCAAATCTTAAAAAACTCAATTTGATCTGATAACAAAACAAACTCACATTTATTATTATGTAAAGGGAAAGAAGTGTGCAGTAGAAATAAACACCTGATGTGGGAACAAGCCCTCGAGTTAAATATGTAGTAGTAGGGATATGCCGATTGTAGACCAAATCTTAAATATGTAGTAGTAGTAGGGATATGCCGATTGTAGACCAAATCTTAAATATGTAGTAGTAGGGATATGCCGATTGTAGACCAAATCTTAAATATGTAGTAGTAGGGATATGCCGATTGTAGACCAAATCTTAAAAAACTCAATTTGATCTGATAACAAAACAAACTCACATTTATTATTATGTAAAGGGAAAGAAGTGTGCAGTAGAAATAAACACCTGATGTGGGAACAAGCCCTCGAGTTAAATATGTAGTAGTAGGGATATGCCGATTGTAGACCAAATCTTTAAAAAATCAATTTGATCTGATAACAAAACAAACTCACATTTATTAGTATGTAAAGGGAAAGAAGTGTGCAGTAGAAATAAACACCTGATGTGGGAACAAGCCCTCGAGTTAAATATTTAAAGGGAAAGAAGTGTGCAGTAGAAATAAACACCTGATGTGGGAACAAGCCCTCGAGTTAAATATGTAGTAGTAGGGATATGCCGATTGTAGACCAAATCTTAAAAAACTCAATTTGATCTGATAACAAAACAAACTCACATTTATTATTATGTAAAGGGAAAGAAGTGTGCAGTAGAAATAAACACCTGATGTGGGAACAGGCCCTCGAGTTAAATATGTAGTAGTAGGGATATGCCGATTGTAGACCAAATCTTAAAAAACTCAATTTGATCTGATAACAAAACAAACTCACATTTATTATTATGTAAAGGGAAAGAAGTGTGCAGTAGAAATAACACCTGATG
The DNA here is from genome assembly GCA_037893245.1 of Crossaster papposus. NCBI lineage: Eukaryota > Metazoa > Echinodermata > Asteroidea > Velatida > Solasteridae > Crossaster > Crossaster papposus. Next base: position 2,658 of record JBAIAA010001170.1, on the reverse strand, counting down.
TGGGAACAAGCCCTCGAGTTAAATATGTAGTAGTATGGATATGCCGATTGTAGACCAAATCTTAAATATGTAGTAGTAGTAGGGATATGCCGATTGTAGACCAAATCTTAAATATGTAGTAGTAGGGATATGCCGATTGTAGACCAAATCTTAAATATGTAGTAGTAGGGATATGCCGATTGTAGACCAAATCTTAACAAACTCAATTTGATCTGATAACAAAACAAACTCACATTTATTATTATGTAAAGGGAAAGAAGTGTGCAGTAGAAATAAACACGTTATGTGGGAACAAGCCCTCGAGTTAAATATGTAAAGGGAAAGAAGTGTGCAGTAGAAATAAACACCTGATGTGGGAACAAGCCCTCGAGTTAAATATGTAGTAGTAGGGATATGCCGATTGTAGACCAAATCTTAAATATGTAGTAGTATGGATATGCCGATTGTAGACCAAATCTTAAATATGTAGTAGTAGGGATATGCCGATTGTAGACCAAATCATAAATATGTAGTAGTAGGGATATGCCGATTGTAGACCAAATCTTAAAAAAATCAATTTGATCTGATAACAAAACAAACTCACATTTATTATTATGTAAAGGGTAAAAAGTGTGCAGTAGAAATAAACACCTGATGTGGGAACAAGCCCTCGAGTTAAATATGTAAAGGGAAAGAAGTGTGCAGTAGAAATAAACACCTGATGTGGGAACAAGCCCTCGAGTTAAATATGTAGTAGTAGGGATATGCCGATTGTAGACCAAATCTTAAAAAACTCAATTTGATCTGATAACAAAACAAACTCACATTTATTATTATGTAAAGGGAAAGAAGTGTGCAGTAGAAATAAACACCTGATGTGGGAACAAGCCCTCGAGTTAAATATGTAGTAGTAGGGATATGCCGATTGTAGACCAAATCTTAAATATGTAGTAGTAGTAGGGATATGCCGATTGTAGACCAAATCTTAAATATGTAGTAGTAGGGATATGCCGATTGTAGACCAAATCTTAAAAAACTCAATTTGATCTAATAACAAAACAAACTCACATTTATTATTATGTAAAGGGAAAGAAGTGTGCAGTAGAAATAAACACCTGATGTGGGAACAAGCCCTCGAGTTAAATATGTAGTAGTAGGGATATGCCGATTGTAGACCAAATCTTAAATATGTAGTAGTAGTAGGGATATGCCGATTGTAGACCAAATCTTAAATATGTAGTAGTAGGGATATGCCGATTGTAGACCAAATCTTAAAAAACTCAATTTGATCTGATAACAAAACAAACTCACATTTATTATTATGTAAAGGGAAAGAAGTGTGCAGTAGAAATAAACACCTGATGTGGGAACAAGCCCTCGAGTTAAATATGTAGTAGTAGGGATATGCCGATTGTAGACCAAATCTTAAAAAAATCAATTTGATCTGATAACAAAACAAACTCACATTTATTATTATGTAAAGGGAAAGAAGTGTGCAGTAGAAATAAACACCTGATGTGGGAACAGGCCCTCGAGTTAAATATGTAGTAGTAGGGATATGCCGATTGTAGACCAAATCTTAAAAAACTCAATTTGATCTGATAACAAAACAAACTCACATTTATTATTATGTAAAGGGAAAGAAGTGTGCAGTAGAAATAACACCTGATGTGGGAACAAGCCCTCGAGTTAAATATGTAGTAGTATGGATATGCCGATTGTAGACCAAATCTTAAATATGTAGTAGTAGTAGGGATATGCCGATTGTAGACCAAATCTTAAATATGTAGTAGTAGGGATATGCCGATTGTAGACCAAATCTTAAATATGTAGTAGTAGGGATATGCCGATTGTAGACCAAATCTTAACAAACTCAATTTGATCTGATAACAAAACAAACTCACATTTATTATTATGTAAAGGGAAAGAAGTGTGCAGTAGAAATAAACACGTTATGTGGGAACAAGCCCTCGAGTTAAATATGTAAAGGGAAAGAAGTGTGCAGTAGAAATAAACACCTGATGTGGGAACAAGCCCTCGAGTTAAATATGTAGTAGTAGGGATATGCCGATTGTAGACCAAATCTTAAATATGTAGTAGTATGGATATGCCGATTGTAGACCAAATCTTAAATATGTAGTAGTAGGGATATGCCGATTGTAGACCAAATCATAAATATGTAGTAGTAGGGATATGCCGATTGTAGACCAAATCTTAAAAAAATCAATTTGATCTGATAACAAAACAAACTCACATTTATTATTATGTAAAGGGTAAAAAGTGTGCAGTAGAAATAAACACCTGATGTGGGAACAAGCCCTCGAGTTAAATATGTAAAGGGAAAGAAGTGTGCAGTAGAAATAAACACCTGATGTGGGAACAAGCCCTCGAGTTAAATATGTAGTAGTAGGGATATGCCGATTGTAGACCAAATCTTAAAAAACTCAATTTGATCTGATAACAAAACAAACTCACATTTATTATTATGTAAAGGGAAAGAAGTGTGCAGTAGAAATAAACACCTGATGTGGGAACAAGCCCTCGAGTTAAATATGTAGTAGTAGGGATATGCCGATTGTAGACCAAATCTTAAATATGTAGTAGTAGTAGGGATATGCCGATTGTAGACCAAATCTTAAATATGTAGTAGTAGGGATATGCCGATTGTAGACCAAATCT
>JBAIAA010001169.1:0-59048 GCA_037893245.1 Crossaster papposus | reverse complement strand
TGCCGATTGTAGACCAAATCTTAAATATGTAGTAGTAGGGATATGCCGATTGTATACCAAATCTTAAATATGTAGTAGTAGGGATATGCCGATTGTAGACCAAATCTTAAATATGTAGTAGTAGGGATATGCCGATTGTAGACCAAATCTTAAATATGTAGTAGTAGGGATATGCCGATTGTAGACCAAATCTTAAATATGTAGTAGTAGGGATATGCCGATTGTATACCAAATCTTAAACAACTCAATTTGATCTGATAACAAAACAAACTCACATTTATTATTATGTAAAGGGAAAGAAGTGTGCAGTAGAAATAAACACCTGATGTGGGAACAAGCCCTCGAGTTAAATATGTAAAGGGAAAGAAGTGTGCAGTAGAAATAAACACCAGATGTGGGAACAAGCCCTCGAGTTAAATATGTAAAAGGAAAGAAGTGTGCAGTAGAAATAAACACCTGATGTGGGAACAAGCCCTCGAGTTAAATATGTAGTAGTAGGGATATGCCGATTGTAGACCAAATCTTAAATATGTAGTAGTAGGGATATGCCGATTGTAGACCAAATCTTAAATATGTAGTAGTAGGGATATGCCGATTGTAGACCAAATATTAAATATGCAGTAGTAGGGATATGCCGATTGTAGACCAAATCTTAAATATGTAGTAGTAGGGATATGCCGATTGTAGACCAAATCTTAAATATGTAGTAGTAGGGATATGCCGATTGTAGACCAAATCTTAAATATGTAGTAGTAGGGATATGCCGATTGTAGACAAAATCTTAAATATGTAGTAGTAGGGATATGCCGATTGTAGACCAAATCTTAAATATGTAGTAGTAGGGATATGCCGATTGTAGACCAAATCTTAAAAAACTAAATTTGATCTGATAACAAAACAAACTCACATTTATTATTATGTAAAGGGAAAGAAGTGTGCAGTAGAAATAAACACCTGATGTGGGAACAAGCCCTCGAGTTAAATATGTAGTAGTAGGGATATGCCGATTGTAGACCAAATCTTAAAAAACTCAATTTGATCTGAAAACAAAACAAACTCACATTTATTATTATGTAAAGGGAAAGAATTGTGCAGTAGAAATAAACACCTGATGTGGGAACAAGCCCTCGAGTTAAATATGTAAAGGGAAAGAAGTGTGCAGTAGAAATAAACACCTGATGTGGGAACAAGCCCTCGAGTTAAATATGTAGTAGTAGGGATATGCCGATTGTAGACCAAATCTTAAATATGTAGTAGTAGGGATATGCCGATTGTAGACCAAATCTTAAATATGTAGTAGTAGGGATATGCCGATTGTAGACCAACTCTTAAATATGTAGTAGTAGGGATATGCCGATTGTAGACCAAATCTTAACAAACTAAATTTGATCTGATAACAAAACAAACTCACATTTATTATTATGTAAAGGGAAAGAAGTGTGCAGTATAAATAAACACCTGATGTGGGAACAAGCCCTCGAGTTAAATATGTAAAGGGAAAGAAGTGTGCAGTAGAAATAAACACCTGATGTGGGAACAAGCCCTCGAGTTAAATATGTAGTAGTAGGGATATGCCGATTGTAGACCAAATCTTAAATATGTAGTAGTAGGGATATGCCGATTGTAGACCAAATCTTAAATATGTAGTAGTAGGGATATGCCGATTGTAGACCAAATCTTAAATATGTAGAAGTAGGGATATGCCGATTGTAGACCAAATCTTAAATATGTAGTAGTAGGGATATGCCGATTGTAGACCAAATCTTAAATATGTAGTAGTAGGGATATGCCGATTGTAGACCAAATCTTAAATATGTAGTAGTAGGGATATGCCGATTGTAGACCAAATCTTAAATATGTAGTAGTAGGGATATGCCGATTGTAGACCAAATCTTAAATATGTAGTAGTAGGGATATGCCGATTGTAGACCAAATCTTAAATATGTAGTAGTAGGGATATGCCGATTGTAGACCAAATCTTAAATATGTAGTAGTAGGGATATGCCGATTGTAGACCAAATCTTAAATATGTAGTAGTAGGGATATGCCGATTGTAGACCAAATCTTAAATATGTAGTAGTAGGGATATGCCGATTGTAGACCAAATCTTAAATATGTAGTAGTAGGGATATGCCGATTGTAGACCAAATCTTAAATATGTAGTAGTAGGGATATGCCGATTGTAGACCAAATCTTAAATATGTAGTAGTAGGGATATGCCGATTGTAGACCAAATCTTAAATATGTAGTAGTAGGGATATGCCGATTGTAGACCAAATCTTAAATATGTAGTAGTAGGGATATGCCGATTGTAGACCAAATCTTAAATATGTAGTAGTAGGGATATGCCGATTGTAGACCAAATCTTAAATATGTAGTAGTAGGGATATGCCGATTGTAGACAACATCTTAAATATGTAGTAGTAGGGATATGCCGATTGTAGACCAAATCTTAAAAAACTCAATTTGATCTGATAACAAAACAAACTCACATTTATTATTATGTAAAGGGAAAGAATTGGGCAGTAGAAATAAACACCTGATGTGGGAACAAGCCCTCGAGTTAAATATGTAAAGGGAAAGAAGTGTGCAGTAGAAATAAACACCTGATGTGGGAACAAGCCCTCGAGTTAAATATGTAGTAGTAGGGATATGCCGATTGTAGACCAAATCTTAAATATGTAGTAGTAGGGATATGCCGATTGTAGACCAAATCTTAAATATGTAGTAGTAGGGTTATGCCGATTGTAGACCAACTCTTAAATATGTAGTAGTAGGGATATGCCGATTGTAGACCAAATCTTAACAAACTAAATTTGATCTGATAACAAAACAAACTCACATTTATTATTAGAAATAAACACCTGATGTGGGAACAAGCCCTCGAGTTAAATATGTAAAGGGAAAGAAGTGTGCAGTAGAAATAAACACCTGATGTGGGAACAAGCCCTCGAGTTAAATATGTAAAAGGAAAGAAGTGTGCAGTAGAAATAAACACCTGATGTGGGAACAAGCCCTCGAGTTAAATATGTAGTAGTAGGGATATGCCGATTGTAGACCAAATCTTTAATATGTAGTAGTAGGGATATGCCGATTGTAGACCAAATCTTAAATATGTAGTAGTAGGGATATGCCGATTGTAGACCAAATATTAAATATGTAGTAGTAGGGATATGCCGATTGTAGACCAAATCTTAAATATGTAGTAGTAGGGATATGCCGATTGTAGACCAAATCTTAAATATGTAGTAGTAGGGATATGCCGATTGTAGACCAAATCTTAAATATGTAGTAGTAGGGATATGCCGATTGTAGACCAAATCTTAAATATGTAGTAGTAGGGATATGCCGATTGTAGACCAAATCTTAAAAAACTCAATTTGATCTGATAACAAAACAAACTCACATTTATTATTATGTAAAGGGAAAGAAGTGTGCAGTAGAAATAAACACCTGATGTGGGAACAAGCCCTCGAGTTAAATATGTAGTAGTATGGATATGCCGATTGTAGACCAAATCTTAAAAAACTAAATTTGATCTGATAACAAAACAAACTCACATTTATTATTATGTAAAGGGAAAGAAGTGTGCAGTAGAAATAAACACCTGATGTGGGAACAAGCCCTCGAGTTAAATATGTAGTAGTAGGGATATGCCGATTGTAGACCAAATCTTAAAAAACTCAATTTGATCTGAAAACAAAACAAACTCACATTTATTATTATGTAAAGGGAAAGAATTGTGCAGTAGAAATAAACACCTGATGTGGGAACAAGCCCTCGAGTTAAATATGTAAAGGGAAAGAAGTGTGCAGTAGAAATAAACACCTGATGTGGGAACAAGCCCTCGAGTTAAATATGTAAAAGGAAAGAAGTGTGCAGTATAAATAAACACCTGATGTGGGAACAAGCCCTCGAGTTAAATATGTAGTAGTAGGGATATGCCGATTGTAGACTAAATCTTAAATATGTAGTAGTAGGGATATGCCGATTGTAGACCAAATCTTAAATATGTAGTAGTAGTAGGGATATGCCGATTGTAGACCAAATCTTAAATATGTAGTAGTAGGGATATGCCGATTGTAGACCAAATCTTAAATATGTACTAGTAGGGATATGCCGATTGTAGACCAAATCTTAAATATGTAGTAGTAGGGATATGCCGATTGTATACCAAATCTTAAATATGTAGTAGTAGGGATATGCCGATTGTAGACCAAATCTTAAATATGTAGTAGTAGGGATATGCCGATTGTAGACCAAATCTTAAATATGTAGTAGTAGGGATATGCCGATTGTAGACCAAATCTTAAAAAACTCAATTTGATCTGATAACAAAACAAACTCACATTTATTATTATGTAAAGGGAAAGAAGTGTGCAGTAGAAATAAACACCTGATGTGGGAACAAGCCCTCGAGTTAAATATGTAGTAGTATGGATATGCCGATTGTAGACCAAATCTTAAAAAACTAAATTTGATCTGATAACAAAACAAACTCACATTTATTATTATGTAAAGGGAAAGAAGTGTGCAGTAGAAATAAACACCTGATGTGGGAACAAGCCCTCGAGTTAAATATGTAGTAGTAGGGATATGCCGATTGTAGACCAAATCTTAAATATGTAGTAGTAGGGATATGCCGATTGTAGACCAAATCTTAAATATGTAGTAGTAGGGATATGCCGATTGTAGACCAACTCTTAAATATGTAGTAGTAGGGATATGCCGATTGTAGACCAAATCTTAACAAACTAAATTTGATCTGATAACAAAACAAACTCACATTTATTATTATGTAAAGGGAAAGAAGTGTGCAGTATAAATAAACACCTGATGTGGGAACAAGCCCTCGAGTTAAATATGTAGTAGTAGGGATATGCCGATTGTAGACTAAATCTTAAATATGTAGTAGTAGGGATATGCCGATTGTAGACCAAATCTTAAATATGTAGTAGTAGTAGGGATATGCCGATTGTAGACCAAATCTTAAATATGTAGTAGTAGGGATATGCCGATTGTAGACCAAATCTTAAATATGTAGTAGTAGGGATATGCCGATTGTAGACCAAATCTTAAATATGTAGTAGTAGGGATATGCCGATTGTAGACCAAATCTTAAATATGTACTAGTAGGGATATGCCGATTGTAGACCAAATCTTAAATATGTAGTAGTAGGGATATGCCGATTGTATACCAAATCTTAAATATGTAGTAGTAGGGATATGCCGATTGTAGACCAAATCTTAAATATGAAGTAGTAGGGATATGCCGATTGTAGACCAAATCTTAAATATGTAGTAGTAGGGATATGCCGATTGTAGACCAAATCTTAAATATGTAGTAGTAGGGATATGCCGTTGTAGACCAAATCTTAAAAAACTCAATTTGATCTGATAACAACACAAACTCACATTTATGATTATGTAAAGGGAAAGAAGTGTGCAGTAGAAATAAACACCTGATGTGGGAACAAGCCCTCGAGTTAAATATGTAAAGGGAAAGAAGTGTGCAGTAGAAATAAACACCTGATGTGGGAACAAGCCCTCGAGTTAAATATGTAGTAGTTGGGATATGCCGATTGTAGACCAAATCTTAAAAAACTCAATTTGATCTGATAACAAAACAAACTCACATTTATTATTATGTAAAGGGAAAGAAGTGTGCACTAGAAATAAACACCTGATGTGGGAACAAGCCCTCGAGTTAAATATGTAGTAGTAGGGATATGCCGATTGTAGACCAAATCTTAAAAAACTCAATTTGATCTGATAACAAAACAAACTCATATTTATTATTATGTAAAGGGAAAGAAGTGTGCAGTAGAAATAAACACCTGATGTGGGAACAAGCCCTCGAGTTAAATATGTAAAGGAAAAGAAGTGTGCAGTAGAAATAAACACCTGATGTGGGAACAAGCCCTCGAGTTAAATATGTAGTAGTAGGGATATGCCGATTGTAGACCAAATCTTAAATATGTAGTAGTAGGGATATGCCGATTGTAGACCAAATCTTAAATATGTAGTAGTAGGGATATGCCGATTGTAGACCAACTCTTAAATATGTAGTAGTAGTAGGGATATGCCGATTGTATACCAAATCTTGAAAAACTAAATTTGATCTGATAACAAAACAAACTCACATTTATTATTATGTAAAGGGAAAGAAGTGTGCAGTAGAAATAAACACCTGATGTGGGAACAAGCCCTCGAGTTAAATATGTAAAGGGAAATAAGTGTGCAGTAGAAATAAACACCTGATGTGGGAACAAGCCCTCGAGTTAAATATGTAGTAGTAGGGATATGCCGATTGTATACCAAATCTTAAATATGTAGTAGTAGGGATATGCCGATTGTAGACCAAATCTTAAAAAACTCAATTTGATCTTATAACAAAACAAACTCACATGTATTATTATGTAAAGGGAAAGAAGTGTGCAGTAGAAATAAACACCTGATGTGGGAACAAGCCCTCGAGTTAAATATGTAAAGGGAAAGAAGTGTGCAGTAGAAATAAACACCTGATGTGGGAACAAGCCCTCGAGTTAAATATGTAGTAGTAGGGATATGCCGATTGTAGACCAAATCTTAAATATGTAGTAGTAGGGATATGCCGATTGTAGACCAAATCTTAAATATGTAGTAGTAGGGATATGCCGATTGTAGACCAAATCTTAAATATGTAGTAGTAGGGATATGCCGATTGTAGACCAAATCTTAAATATGTAGTAGTACGGATATGCCGATTGTAGACCAAATCTTAAATATGTAGTAGTAGGGATATGCCGATTGTATACCAAATCTTAAATATGTAGTAGTAGGGATATGCCGATTGTAGACCAAATCTTAAATATGTAGTGGTAGGGATATGCCGATTGTAGACCAAATCTTAAATATGTAGTAGTAGGGATATGCCGATTGTAGACCAAATCTTAAATATGTAGTAGTAGGGATATGCCGATTGTAGACCAAATCTTAAATATGTAGTAGTAGGGATATGCCGATTGTAGACCAAATCTTAAATATGTAGTAGTAGGGATATGCCGATTGTAGACCAAATCTTAAATATGTAGTAGTAGGGATATGCCGATTGTAGACCAAATCTTAAATATGTAGTAGTAGGGATATGCCGATTGTAGACCAAATCTTAAATATGTAGTAGTAGGGATATGCCGATTGTAGACCAAATCTTAAAAAACTCAATTTGATCTGATAACAAAACAAACTCACATTTATTATTATGTAAAGGGAAAGAAGTGTGCAGTAGAAATAAACACCTGATGTGGGAACAAGCCCTCGAGTTAAATATGTAAAGGGAAAGAAGTGTGCAGTAGAAATAAACACCTGATGTGGGAACAAGCCCTCGAGTTAAATATGTAGTAGTAGGGATATGCCGATTGTATACCAAATCTTAAATATGTAGTAGTAGGGATATGCCGATTGTAGACCAAATCTTAAAAAACTCAATTTGATCTGATAACAAAACAAACTCACATTTATTATTATGTAAAGGGAAATAAGTGTGCAGTAGAAATAAACACCTGATGTGGGAACAAGCCCTCGAGTTAAATATGTAAAGGGAAAGAAGTGTGCAGTAGAAATAAACACCTGATGTGGGAACAAGCCCTCGAGTTAAATATGTAGTAGTAGGGATATGCCGATTGTAGACCAAATCTTAAATATGTAGTAGTAGGGATATGCCGATTGTAGACCAAATCTTAAATATGTAGTAGTAGGGATATGCCGATTGTATACCAAATCTTAAATATGTAGTAGTAGGGATATGCCGATTGTAGACCAAATCTTAAATATGTAGTAGTACGGATATGCCGATTGTAGACCAAATCTTAAATATGTAGTAGTAGGGATATGCCGATTGTAGACCAAGTCTTAAATATGTAGTAGTAGGGATATGCCGATTGTAGACCAAATCTTAAATATGTAGTAGTAGGGATATGCCGATTGTAGACCAAATCTTAAATATGTAGTAGTAGGGATATGCCGATTGTAGACCAAATGTTAAATATGTAGTAGTAGGGATATGCCGATTGTAGACCAAATCTTAAATATGTAGTAGTAGGGATATGCCGATTGTAGACCAAATCTTAAATATGTAGTGGTAGGGATATGCCGATTGTAGACCAAATCTTAAATATGTAGTAGTAGGGATATGCCGATTGTAGACCAAATCGTAAATATGTAGTAGTAGGGATATGCCGATTGTAGACCAAATCTTAAATATGTAGTAGTAGGGATATGCCGATTGTAGACCAAATCTTAAATATGTAGTGGTAGGGATATGCCGATTGTAGACCAAATCTTAAATATGTAGTAGTAGGGATATGCCGATTGTAGACCAAATCTTAAAAAACTCAATTTGATCTGATAACAAAACAAACTCACATTTATTATTATGTAAAGGGAAAGAAGTGTGCAGTAGAAATAAACACCTGATGTGGGAACAAGCCCTCGAGTTAAATATGTAAAGGGAAAGAAGTGTGCAGTAGAAATAAACACCTGATGTGGGAACAAGCCCTCGAGTTAAATATGTAGTAGTAGGGATATGCCGATTGTAGACCAAATCTTAAATATGTAGTAGTAGGGATATGCCGATTGTAGACCAAATCTTAAAAAACTCAATTTGATCTGATAACAAAACAAACTCACATTTATTATTATGTAAAGGGAAAGAAGTGTGCAGTAGAAATAAACACCTGATGTGGGAACAAGCCCTCGAGTTAAATATGTAAAGGGAAAGAAGTGTGCAGTAGAAATAAACACCTGATGTGGGAACAAGCCCTCGAGTTAAATATGTAGTAGTAGGGATATGCCGATTGTAGACCAAATCTTAAATATGTAGTAGTAGGGATATGCCGATTGTAGACCAAATCTTAAATATGTAGTAGTAGGGATATGCCGATTGTAGACCAACTCTTAAATATGTAGTAGTAGTAGGGATATGCCGATTGTAGACCTAATCTTGAAAAACTAAATTTGATCTGATAACAAAACAAACTCACATTTATTATTATGTAAAGGGAAATAAGTGTGCAGTAGAAATAAACACCTGATGTGGGAACAAGCCCTCGAGTTAAATATGTAAAGGGAAAGAAGTGTGCAGTAGAAATAAACACCTGATGTCGGAACAAGCCCTCGAGTTAAATATGTAGTAGTAGGGATATGCCGATTGTAGACCAAATCTTAAATATGTAGTAGTAGGGATATGCCGATTGTAGACCAAATCTTAAATATGTAGTAGTAGGGATATGCCGATTGTATACCAAATCTTAAATATGTAGTAGTAGGGATATGCCGATTGTAGACCAAATCTTAAATATGTAGTAGTACGGATATGCCGATTGTAGACCAAATCTTAAATATGTAGTAGTAGGGATATGCCGATTGTAGACCAAGTCTTAAATATGTAGTAGTAGGGATATGCCGATTGTAGACCAAATCTTAAATATGTAGTAGTAGGGATATGCCGATTGTAGACCAAATCTTAAATATGTAGTAGTAGGGATATGCCGATTGTAGACCAAATGTTAAATATGTAGTAGTAGGGATATGCCGATTGTAGACCAAATCTTAAATATGTAGTAGTAGGGATATGCCGATTGTAGACCAAATCTTAAATATGTAGTGGTAGGGATATGCCGATTGTAGACCAAATCTTAAATATGTAGTAGTAGGGATATGCCGATTGTAGACCAAATCGTAAATATGTAGTAGTAGGGATATGCCGATTGTAGACCAAATCTTAAATATGTAGTAGTAGGGATATGCCGATTGTAGACCAAATCTTAAATATGTAGTGGTAGGGATATGCCGATTGTAGACCAAATCTTAAATATGTAGTAGTAGGGATATGCCGATTGTAGACCAAATCTTAAAAAACTCAATTTGATCTGATAACAAAACAAACTCACATTTATTATTATGTAAAGGGAAAGAAGTGTGCAGTAGAAATAAACACCTGATGTGGGAACAAGCCCTCGAGTTAAATATGTAAAGGGAAAGAAGTGTGCAGTAGAAATAAACACCTGATGTGGGAACAAGCCCTCGAGTTAAATATGTAGTAGTAGGGATATGCCGATTGTAGACCAAATCTTAAATATGTAGTAGTAGGGATATGCCGATTGTAGACCAAATCTTAAAAAACTCAATTTGATCTGATAACAAAACAAACTCACATTTATTATTATGTAAAGGGAAAGAAGTGTGCAGTAGAAATAAACACCTGATGTGGGAACAAGCCCTCGAGTTAAATATGTAAAGGGAAAGAAGTGTGCAGTAGAAATAAACACCTGATGTGGGAACAAGCCCTCGAGTTAAATATGTAGTAGTAGGGATATGCCGATTGTAGACCAAATCTTAAATATGTAGTAGTAGGGATATGCCGATTGTAGACCAAATCTTAAATATGTAGTAGTAGGGATATGCCGATTGTAGACCAACTCTTAAATATGTAGTAGTAGTAGGGATATGCCGATTGTAGACCTAATCTTGAAAAACTAAATTTGATCTGATAACAAAACAAACTCACATTTATTATTATGTAAAGGGAAATAAGTGTGCAGTAGAAATAAACACCTGATGTGGGAACAAGCCCTCGAGTTAAATATGTAAAGGGAAAGAAGTGTGCAGTAGAAATAAACACCTGATGTCGGAACAAGCCCTCGAGTTAAATATGTAGTAGTAGGGATATGCCGATTGTAGACCAAATCTTAAATATGTAGTAGTAGGGATATGCCGATTGTAGACCAAATCTTAAATATGTAGTAGTAGGGATATGCCGATTGTATACCAAATCTTAAATATGTAGTAGTAGGGATATGCCGATTGTAGACCAAATCTTAAATATGTAGTAGTACGGATATGCCGATTGTAGACCAAATCTTAAATATGTAGTAGTAGGGATATGCCGATTGTAGACCAAGTCTTAAATATGTAGTAGTAGGGATATGCCGATTGTAGACCAAATCTTAAATATGTAGTAGTAGGGATATGCCGATTGTAGACCAAATCTTAAATATGTAGTAGTAGGGATATGCCGATTGTAGACCAAATGTTAAATATGTAGTAGTAGGGATATGCCGATTGTAGACCAAATCTTAAATATGTAGTAGTAGGGATATGCCGATTGTAGACCAAATCTTAAATATGTAGTGGTAGGGATATGCCGATTGTAGACCAAATCTTAAATATGTAGTAGTAGGGATATGCCGATTGTAGACCAAATCGTAAATATGTAGTAGTAGGGATATGCCGATTGTAGACCAAATCTTAAATATGTAGTAGTAGGGATATGCCGATTGTAGACCAAATCTTAAATATGTAGTGGTAGGGATATGCCGATTGTAGACCAAATCTTAAATATGTAGTAGTAGGGATATGCCGATTGTAGACCAAATCTTAAAAAACTCAATTTGATCTGATAACAAAACAAACTCACATTTATTATTATGTAAAGGGAAAGAAGTGTGCAGTAGAAATAAACACCTGATGTGGGAACAAGCCCTCGAGTTAAATATGTAAAGGGAAAGAAGTGTGCAGTAGAAATAAACACCTGATGTGGGAACAAGCCCTCGAGTTAAATATGTAGTAGTAGGGATATGCCGATTGTAGACCAAATCTTAAATATGTAGTAGTAGGGATATGCCGATTGTAGACCAAATCTTAAAAAACTCAATTTGATCTGATAACAAAACAAACTCACATTTATTATTATGTAAAGGGAAAGAAGTGTGCAGTAGAAATAAACACCTGATGTGGGAACAAGCCCTCGAGTTAAATATGTAAAGGGAAAGAAGTGTGCAGTAGAAATAAACACCTGATGTGGGAACAAGCCCTCGAGTTAAATATGTAGTAGTAGGGATATGCCGATTGTAGACCAAATCTTAAATATGTAGTAGTAGGGATATGCCGATTGTAGACCAAATCTTAAATATGTAGTAGTAGGGATATGCCGATTGTAGACCAAATCTTAAATATGTAGTAGTAGGGATATGCCGATTGTAGACCAAATCTTAAATATGTAGTAGTAGGGATATGCCGATTGTAGACCAAATCTTAAAAAACTCAATTTGATCTGATAACAAAACAAACTCACATTTATTATTATGTAAAGGGAAAGAAGTGTGCAGTAGAAATAAACACCTGATGTGGGAACAAGCCCTCGAGTTAAATATGTAAAGGGAAAGAAGTGTGCAGTAGAAATAAACACCTGATGTGGGAACAAGCCCTCGAGTTAAATATGTAGTAGTAGGGATATGCCGATTGTATACCAAATCTTAAATATGTAGTAGTAGGGATATGCCGATTGTAGACCAAATCTTAAAAAACTCAATTTGATCTGATAACAAAACAAACTCACATTTATTATTATGTAAAGGGAAATAAGTGTGCAGTAGAAATAAACACCTGATGTGGGAACAAGCCCTCGAGTTAAATATGTAAAGGGAAAGAAGTGTGCAGTAGAAATAAACACCTGATGTGGGAACAAGCCCTCGAGTTAAATATGTAGTAGTAGGGATATGCCGATTGTAGACCAAATCTTAAATATGTAGTAGTAGGGATATGCCGATTGTAGACCAAATCTTAAATATGTAGTAGTAGGGATATGCCGATTGTATACCAAATCTTAAATATGTAGTAGTAGTAGGGATATGCCGATTGTAGACCAAATCTTAAATATGTAGTAGTACGGATATGCCGATTGTAGACCAAATCTTAAATATGTAGTAGTAGGGATATGCCGATTGTAGACCAAGTCTTAAATATGTAGTAGTAGGGATATGCCGATTGTAGACCAAATCTTAAATATGTAGTAGTAGGGATATGCCGATTGTAGACCAAATCTTAAATATGTAGTAGTAGGGATATGCCGATTGTAGACCAAATGTTAAATATGTAGTAGTAGGGATATGCCGATTGTAGACCAAATCTTAAATATGTAGTATTAGGGATATGCCGATTGTAGACCAAATCTTAAATATGTAGTGGTAGGGATATGCCGATTGTAGACCAAATCTTAAATATGTAGTAGTAGGGATATGCCGATTGTAGACCAAATCGTAAATATGTAGTAGTAGGGATATGCCGATTGTAGACCAAATCTTAAATATGTAGTAGTAGGGATATGCCGATTGTAGACCAAATCTTAAATATGTAGTGGTAGGGATATGCCGATTGTAGACCAAATCTTAAATATGTAGTAGTAGGGATATGCCGATTGTAGACCAAATCTTAAAAAACTCAATTTGATCTGATAACAAAACAAACTCACATTTATTATTATGTAAAGGGAAAGAAGTGTGCAGTAGAAATAAACACCTGATGTGGGAACAAGCCCTCGAGTTAAATATGTAAAGGGAAAGAAGTGTGCAGTAGAAATAAACACCTGATGTGGGAACAAGCCCTCGAGTTAAATATGTAGTAGTAGGGATATGCCGATTGTAGACCAAATCTTAAATATGTAGTAGTAGGGATATGCCGATTGTAGACCAAATCTTAAATATGTAGTAGTAGGGATATGCCGATTGTAGACCAACTCTTAAATATGTAGTAGTAGTAGGGATATGCCGATTGTAGACCTAATCTTGAAAAACTAAATTTGATCTGATAACAAAACAAACTCACATTTATTATTATGTAAAGGGAAATAAGTGTGCAGTAGAAATAAACACCTGATGTGGGAACAAGCCCTCGAGTTAAATATGTAAAGGGAAAGAAGTGTGCAGTAGAAATAAACACCTGATGTCGGAACAAGCCCTCGAGTTAAATATGTAGTAGTAGGGATATGCCGATTGTAGACCAAATCTTAAATATGTAGTAGTAGGGATATGCCGATTGTAGACCAAATCTTAAATATGTAGTAGTAGGGATATGCCGATTGTATACCAAATCTTAAATATGTAGTAGTAGGGATATGCCGATTGTAGACCAAATCTTAAATATGTAGTAGTACGGATATGCCGATTGTAGACCAAATCTTAAATATGTAGTAGTAGGGATATGCCGATTGTAGACCAAGTCTTAAATATGTAGTAGTAGGGATATGCCGATTGTAGACCAAATCTTAAATATGTAGTAGTAGGGATATGCCGATTGTAGACCAAATCTTAAATATGTAGTAGTAGGGATATGCCGATTGTAGACCAAATGTTAAATATGTAGTAGTAGGGATATGCCGATTGTAGACCAAATCTTAAATATGTAGTAGTAGGGATATGCCGATTGTAGACCAAATCTTAAATATGTAGTGGTAGGGATATGCCGATTGTAGACCAAATCTTAAATATGTAGTAGTAGGGATATGCCGATTGTAGACCAAATCGTAAATATGTAGTAGTAGGGATATGCCGATTGTAGACCAAATCTTAAATATGTAGTAGTAGGGATATGCCGATTGTAGACCAAATCTTAAATATGTAGTGGTAGGGATATGCCGATTGTAGACCAAATCTTAAATATGTAGTAGTAGGGATATGCCGATTGTAGACCAAATCTTAAAAAACTCAATTTGATCTGATAACAAAACAAACTCACATTTATTATTATGTAAAGGGAAAGAAGTGTGCAGTAGAAATAAACACCTGATGTGGGAACAAGCCCTCGAGTTAAATATGTAAAGGGAAAGAAGTGTGCAGTAGAAATAAACACCTGATGTGGGAACAAGCCCTCGAGTTAAATATGTAGTAGTAGGGATATGCCGATTGTAGACCAAATCTTAAATATGTAGTAGTAGGGATATGCCGATTGTAGACCAAATCTTAAAAAACTCAATTTGATCTGATAACAAAACAAACTCACATTTATTATTATGTAAAGGGAAAGAAGTGTGCAGTAGAAATAAACACCTGATGTGGGAACAAGCCCTCGAGTTAAATATGTAAAGGGAAAGAAGTGTGCAGTAGAAATAAACACCTGATGTGGGAACAAGCCCTCGAGTTAAATATGTAGTAGTAGGGATATGCCGATTGTAGACCAAATCTTAAATATGTAGTAGTAGGGATATGCCGATTGTAGACCAAATCTTAAATATGTAGTAGTAGGGATATGCCGATTGTAGACCAACTCTTAAATATGTAGTAGTAGTAGGGATATGCCGATTGTAGACCTAATCTTGAAAAACTAAATTTGATCTGATAACAAAACAAACTCACATTTATTATTATGTAAAGGGAAAGAAGTGTGCAGTAGAAATAAACACCTGATGTGGGAACAAGCCCTCGAGTTAAATATGTAAAGGGAAAGAAGTGTGCAGTAGAAATAAACACCTGTTGTGGGAACAAGCCCTCGAGTTAAATATGTAGTAGTAGGGATATGCCGATTGTAGACCAAATCTTAAATATGTAGTAGTAGGGATATGCCGATTGTAGACCAAATCTTAAAAAAACTCAATTTGATCTGATAACAAAACAAACTCACATTTATTATTATGTAAAGGGAAAGAAGTGTGCAGTAGAAATAAACACCTGATGTGGGAACAAGCCCTCGAGTTAAATATGTAAAGGGAAAGAAGTGTGCAGTAGAAATAAACACCTGATGTGGGAATAAGCCCTCGAGTTAAATATGTAGTAGTAGGGATATGCCGATTGTAGACCAAATCTTAAATATGTAGTAGTAGGGGTATGCCGATTGTAGACCAAATCTTAAATATGTAGTAGTAGGGATATGCCGATTGTAGACCAAATCTTAAATATGTAGTAGTACGGATATGCCGATTGTAGACCAAATCTTAAATATGTAGTAGTAGTAGGGATATGCCGATTGTAGACCAAATCTTAAATATGTAGTAGTAGGGATATGCCGATTGTAGACCAAATCTTAAATATGTAGTAGTAGGGATATGCCGATTGTAGACCAAATCTTAAATATGTAGTAGTAGGGATATGCCGATTGTAGACCAAATCTTAAATATGTACTAGTAGGGATATGCCGATTGTAGACCAAATCTTAAATATGTAGTAGTAGGGATATGCCGATTGTATACCAAATCTTAAATATGTAGTAGTAGGGATATGCCGATTGTAGACCAAATCTTAAATATGAAGTAGTAGGGATATGCCGATTGTAGACCAAATCTTAAATATGTAGTAGTAGGGATATGCCGATTGTAGACCAAATCTTAAATATGTAGTAGTAGGGATATGCCGTTGTAGACCAAATCTTAAAAAACTCAATTTGATCTGATAACAACACAAACTCACATTTATTATTATGTAAAGGGAAAGAAGTGTGCAGTATAAATAAACACCTGATGTGGGAACAAGCCCTCGAGTTAAATATGTAAAGGGAAAGAAGTGTGCAGTAGAAATAAACACCTGATGTGGGAACAAGCCCTCGAGTTAAATATGTAGTAGTTGGGATATGCCGATTGTAGACCAAATCTTAAAAAACTCAATTTGATCTGATAACAAAACAAACTCACATTTATTATTATGTAAAGGGAAAGAAGTGTGCACTAGAAATAAACACCTGATGTGGGAACAAGCCCTCGAGTTAAATATGTAGTAGTAGGGATATGCCGATTGTAGACCAAATCTTAAAAAACTCAATTTGATCTGATAACAAAACAAACTCATATTTATTATTATGTAAAGGGAAAGAAGTGTGCAGTAGAAATAAACACCTGATGTGGGAACAAGCCCTCGAGTTAAATATGTAAAGGAAAACAAGTGTGCAGTAGAAATAAACACCTGATGTGGGAACAAGCCCTCGAGTTAAATATGTAGTAGTAGGGATATGCCGATTGTAGACAAAATCTTAAATATGTAGTAGTAGGGATATGCCGATTGTAGACCAAATCTTAAATATGTAGTAGTAGGGATATGCCGATTGTAGACCAACTCTTAAATATGTAGTAGTAGTAGGGATATGCCGATTGTAGACCAAATCTTGAAAAACTAAATTTGATCTGATAACAAAACAAACTCACATTTATTATTATGTAAAGGGAAAGAAGTGTGCAGTAGAAATAAACACCTGATGTGGGAACAAGCCCTCGAGTTAAATATGTAAAGGGAAAGAAGTGTGCAGTAGAAATAAACACCTGATGTGGGAACAAGCCCTCGAGTTAAATATGTAGTAGTAGGGATATGCCGATTGTATACCAAATCTTAAATATGTAGTAGTAGGGATATGCCGATTGTAGACCAAATCTTAAAAAACTCAATTTGATCTTATAACAAAACAAACTCACATTTATTATTATGTAAAGGGAAAGAAGTGTGCAGTAGAAATAAACACCTGATGTGGGAACAAGCCCTCGAGTTAAATATGTAAAGGGAAAGAAGTGTGCAGTAGAAATAAACACCTGATGTGGGAACAAGCCCTCGAGTTAAATATGTAGTAGTAGGGATATGCCGATTGTAGACCAAATCTTAAATATGTAGTAGTAGGGATATGCCGATTGTAGACCAAATCTTAAATATGTAGTAGTAGGGATATGCCGATTGTAGACCAAATCTTAAATATGTAGTAGTAGGGATATGCCGATTGTAGACCAAATCTTAAATATGTAGTAGTACGGATATGCCGATTGTAGACCAAATCTTAAATATGTAGTAGTAGGGATATGCCGATTGTATACCAAATCTTAAATATGTAGTAGTAGGAATATGCCGATTGTAGACCAAATCTTAAATATGTAGTGGTAGGGATATGCCGATTGTAGACCAAATCTTAGATATGTAGTAGTAGGGATATGCCGATTGTAGACCAAATCTTAAATATGTAGTAGTAGGGATATGCCGATTGTAGACTAAATCTTAAATATGTAGTAGTAGGGATATGCCGATTGTAGACCAAATCTTAAATATGTAGTAGTAGGGATATGCCGATTGTAGACAAAATCTTAAATATGTAGTAGTAGGGATATGCCGATTGTAGACCAAATCTTAAATATGTAGTAGTAGGGATATGCCGATTGTAGACCAAATCTTAAATATGTAGTAGTAGGGATATGCCGATTGTAGACCAAATCTTAAAAAACTCAATTTGATCTGATAACAAAACAAACTCACATTTATTATTATGTAAAGGGAAAGAAGTGTGCAGTAGAAATAAACACCTGATGTGGGAACAAGCCCTCGAGTTAAATATGTAAAGGGAAAGAAGTGTGCAGTAGAAATAAACACCTGATGTGGGAACAAGCCCTCGAGTTAAATATGTAGTAGTAGGGATATGCCGATTGTATACCAAATCTTAAATATGTAGTAGTAGGGATATGCCGATTGTAGACAAATCTTAAAAAACTCAATTTGATCTGATAACAAAACAAACTCACATTTATTATTATGTAAAGGGAAATAAGTGTGCAGTAGAAATAAACACCTGATGTGGGAACAAGCCCTCGAGTTAAATATGTAAAGGGAAAGAAGTGTGCAGTAGAAATAAACACCTGATGTGGGAACAAGCCCTCGAGTTAAATATGTAGTAGTAGGGATATGCCGATTGTAGACCAAATCTTAAATATGTAGTAGTAGGGATATGCCGATTGTAGACCAAATCTTAAATATGTAGTAGTAGGGATATGCCGATTGTAGACCAAATCTTAAATATGTAGTAGTAGGGATATGCCGATTGTAGACCAAATGTTAAATATGTAGTAGTAGGGATATGCCGATTGTAGACCAAATCTTAAATATGTAGTAGTAGGGATATGCCGATTGTAGACCAAATCTTAAATATGTAGTGGTAGGGATATGCCGATTGTAGACCAAATCTTAAATATGTAGTAGTAGGGATATGCCGATTGTAGACCAAATCTTAAATATGTAGTAGTAGGGATATGCCGATTGTAGACCAAATCTTAAATATGTAGTAGTAGGGATATGCCGATTGTAGACCAAATCTTAAATATGTAGTGGTAGGGATATGCCGATTGTAGACCAAATCTTAAATATGTAGTAGTAGGGATATGCCGATTGTAGACCAAATCTTAAAAAACTCAATTTGATCTGATAACAAAACAAACTCACATTTATTATTATGTAAAGGGAAAGAAGTGTGCAGTAGAAATAAACACCTGATGTGGGAACAAGCCCTCGAGTTAAATATGTAAAGGGAAAGAAGTGTGCAGTAGAAATAAACACCTGATGTGGGAACAAGCCCTCGAGTTAAATATGTAGTAGTAGGGATATGCCGATTGTATACCAAATCTTAAATATGTAGTAGTAGGGATATGCCGATTGTAGACCAAATCTTAAAAAACTCAATTTGATCTGATAACAAAACAAACTCACATTTATTATTATGTAAAGAGAAATAAGTGTGCAGTAGAAATAAACACCTGATGTGGGAACAAGCCCTCGAGTTAAATATGTAAAGGGAAAGAAGTGTGCAGTAGAAATAAACACCTGATGTGGGAACAAGCCCTCGAGTTAAATATGTAGTAGTAGGGATATGCCGATTGTAGACCAAATCTTAAATATGTAGTAGTAGGGATATGCCGATTGTAGACCAAATCTTAAATATGTAGTAGTAGGGATATTCCGATTGTAGGCCAAATCTTAAATATGTAGTAGTAGGGATATGCCGATTGTAGACCAAATCTTAAATATGTAGTAGTACGGATATGCCGATTGTAGACCAAATCTTAAATATGTAGTAGTAGGGATATGCCGATTGTATACCAAATCTTAAATATGTAGTAGTAGGGATATGCCGATTGTAGACCAAGTCTTAAATATGTAGTAGTAGGGATATGCCGATTGTAGACCAAATCTTAAATATGTAGTAGTAGGGATATGCCGATTGTAGACCAAATCTTAAATATGTAGTAGTAGGGATATGCCGATTGTAGACCAAATGTTAAATATGTAGTAGTAGGGATATGCCGATTGTAGACCAAATCTTAAATATGTAGTAGTAGGGATATGCCGATTGTAGACCAAATCTTAAATATGTAGTAGTAGGGATATGCCGATTGTAGACCAAATCTTAAATATGTAGTAGTAGGGATATGCCGATTGTAGACCAAATCTTAAATATGTAGTAGTAGGGATATGCCGATTGTAGACCAAATCTTAAATATGTAGTAGTAGGGATATGCCGATTGTAGACCAAATCTTAAATATGTAGTAGTAGGGATATGCCGATTGTAGACCAAATCTTAAATATGTAGTAGTAGGGATATGCCGATTGTAGACCAAATCTTAAATATGTAGTAGTAGGGATATGCCGATTGTAGACCAAATCTTAAATATGTAGTAGTAGGGATATGCCGATTGTAGACCAAATCTTAAATATGTAGTGGTAGGGATATGCCGATTGTAGACCAAATCTTAAATATGTAGTAGTAGGGATATGCCGATTGTAGACCAAATCTTAAATATGTAGTGGTAGGGATATGCCGATTGTAGACCAAATCTTAAATATGTAGTAGTAGGGATATGCCGATTGTAGACCAAATCTTAAATATGTAGTAGTAGGGATATGCCGATTGTAGACCAAATCTTAAATATGTAGTAGTAGGGATATGCCGATTGTAGACCAAATCTTAAATATGTAGTAGTAGGGATATGCCGATTGTAGACCAAATCTTAAATATGTAGTAGTAGGGATATGCCGATTGTAGACCAAATCTTAAATATGTAGTAGTAGGGATATGCCGATTGTAGACCAAATCTTAAATATGTAGTAGTAGGGATATGCCGATTGTAGACCAAATCTTAAAAAACTCAATTTGATCTGATAACAAAACAAACTCACATTTATTATTATGTAAAGGGAAAGAAGTGTGCAGTAGAAATAAACACCTGATGTGGGAACAAGCCCTCGAGTTAAATATGTAAAGGGAAAGAAGTGTGCAGTAGAAATAAACACCTGATGTGGGAACAAGCCCTCGAGTTAAATATGTAGTAGTAGGGATATGCCGATTGTAGACCAAATCTTAAATATGTAGTAGTAGGGATATGCCGATTGTAGACCAAATCTTAAATATGTAGTAGTAGGGATATGCCGATTGTAGACCAACTCTTAAATATGTAGTAGTAGTAGGGATATGCCGATTGTAGACCTAATCTTGAAAAACTAAATTTGATCTGATAACAAAACAAACTCACATTTATTATTATGTAAAGGGAAAGAAGTGTGCAGTAGAAATAAACACCTGATGTGGGAACAAGCCCTCGAGTTAAATATGTAAAGGGAAAGAAGTGTGCAGTAGAAATAAACACCTGATGTGGGAATAAGCCCTCGAGTTAAATATGTAGTAGTAGGGATATGCCGATTGTAGACCAAATCTTAAATATGTAGTAGTAGGGATATGCCGATTGTAGACCAAATCTTAAATATGTAGTAGTAGGGATATGCCGATTGTAGACCAAATATTAAATATGTAGTAGTAGGGATATGCCGATTGTAGACCAAATCTTAAATATGTAGTAGTAGGGATATGCCGATTGTAGACCAAATCTTAAATATGTAGTAGTAGGGATATGCCGATTGTAGACCAAATCTTAAATATGTAGTAGTAGGGATATGCCGATTGTAGACCAAATCTTAAATATGTAGTAGTAGGGATATGCCGATTGTAGACCAAATCTTAAATATGTAGTAGTAGGGATATGCCGATTGTAGACCAAATCTTAAATATGTAGTGGTAGGGATATGCCGATTGTAGACCAAATCTTAAATATGTAGTAGTAGGGATATGCCGATTGTAGACCAAATCTTAAATATGTAGTAGTAGGGATATGCCGATTGTAGACCAAATCTTAAATATGTAGTAGTAGGGATATGCCGATTGTAGACCAAATCTTAAATATGTAGTGGTAGGGATATGCCGATTGTAGACCAAATCTTAAATATGTAGTAGTAGGGATATGCCGATTGTAGACCAAATCTTAAATATGTAGTAGTAGGGACATGCCGATTGTAGACCAAATCTTAAATATGTAGTAGTAGGGATATGCCGATTGTAGACCAAATCTTAAATATGTAGTAGTAGGGATATGCCGATTGTAGACCAAATCTTAAATATGTAGTAGTAGGGATATGCCGATTGTAGACCAAATCTTAAATATGTAGTAGTAGGGATATGCCGATTGTAGACCAAATCTTAAATATGTAGTAGTAGGGATATGCCGATTGTAGACCAAATCTTAAATATGTAGTAGTAGGGATATGCCGATTGTAGACCAAATCTTAAAAAACTCAATTTGATCTGATAACAAAACAAACTCACATTTATTATTATGTAAAGGGAAAGAAGTGTGCAGTAGAAATAAACACCTGATGTGGGAACAAGCCCTCGAGTTAAATATGTAAAGGGAAAGAAGTGTGGAGTAGAAATAAACACCTGATGTGGGAACAAGCCCTCGAGTTAAATATGTAGTAGTAGGGATATGCCGATTGTAGACCAAATCTTAAATATGTAGTAGTAGGGATATGCCGATTGTAGACCAAATCTTAAATATGTAGTAGTAGGGATATGCCGATTGTAGACCAACTCTTAAATATGTAGTAGTAGTAGGGATATGCTGATTGTAGACCTAATCTTGAAAAACTAAATTTGATCTGATAACAAAACAAACTCACATTTAATATTATGTAAAGGGAAAGAAGTGTGCAGTAGAAATAAACACCTGATGTGGGAACAAGCCCTCGAGTTAAATATGTAAAGGGAAAGAAGTGTGCAGTAGAAATAAACACCTGTTGTGGGAACAAGCCCTCGAGTTAAATATGTAGTAGTAGGGATATGCCGATTGTAGACCAAATCTTAAATATGTAGTAGTAGGGATATGCCGATTGTAGACCAAATCTTAAAAAAACTCAATTTGATCTAATAACAAAACAAACTCACATTTATTATTATGTAAAGGGAAAGAAGTGTGCAGTAGAAATAAACACCTGATGTGGGAACAAGCCCTCGAGTTAAATATGTAAAGGGAAAGAAGTGTGCAGTAGAAATAAACACCTGATGTGGGAATAAGCCCTCGAGTTAAATATGTAGTAGTAGGGATATGCCGATTGTAGACCAAATCTTAAATATGTAGTAGTAGGGATATGCCGATTGTAGACCAAATCTTAAATATGTAGTAGTAGGGATATGCCGATTGTAGACCAAATCTTAAATATGTAGTAGTAGGGATATGCCGATTGTAGACCAAATCTTAAATATGTAGTAGTAGGGATATGCCGATTGTAGACCAAATCTTAAATATGTAGTAGTAGGGATATGCCGATTGTAGACCAAATCTTAAATATGTAGTAGTAGGGATATGCCGATTGTAGACCAAATCTTAAATATGTAGTAGTAGGGATATGCCGATTGTAGACCAAATCTTAAATATGTAGTAGTATGGATATGCCGATTGTAGACCAAATCTTAAATATGTAGTAGTAGGGATATGCCGATTGTAGACCAAATCTTAAATATGTAGTAGTAGGGATATGCCGATTGTAGACCAAATCTTAAATATGTAGTAGTAGGGATATGCCGATTGTAGACCAAATCTTAAATATGTAGTAGTAGGGATATGCCGATTGTAGACCAAATCTTAAATATGTAGTAGTAGGGATATGCCGATTGTAGACCAAATCTTAAATATGTAGTAGTAGGGATATGCCGATTGTAGACCAAATCTTAAATATGTAGTAGTAGGGATATGCCGATTGTAGACCAAATCTTAAATATGTAGTAGTAGGGATATGCCGATTGTAAACCAAATCTTAAAAAAATCAATTTGATCTGATAACAAAACAAACTCACATTTATTATTATGTAAAGGGAAAGAAGTGTGCAGTAGAAATAAACACCTGATGTGGGAACAAGCCCTCGAGTTAAATATGTAAAGGGAAAGAAGTGTGCAGTAGAAATAAACACCTGATGTGGGAACAAGCCCTCGAGTTAAATATGTAGTAGTAGGGATATGCCGATTGTAGACCAAATCTTAAATATGTAGTAGTAGGGATATGCCGATTGTAGACCAAATCTTTAAAAAAATCAATTTGATCTGATAACAAAACAAACTCACATTTATTATTATGTAAAGGGAAAGAAGTGTGCAGTAGAAATAAACACCTGATGTGGGAACAAGCCCTCGAGTTAAATATGTAAAGGGAAAGAAGTGTGCAGTAGAAATAAACACCTGATGTGGGAACAAGCCCTCGAGTTAAATATGTAGTAGTAGGGATATGCCGATTGTAGACCAAATCTTAAATATGTAGTAGTAGGGATATGCCGATTGTAGACCAAATCTTAAATATGTAGTAGTAGGGATATGCCGATTGTAGACCAAATCTTAAATATGTAGTAGTAGGGATATGCCGATTGTAGACCAAATCTTAAATATGTATTAGTAGGGATATGCCGATTGTAGACCAAATCTTAAATATGTAGTAGTAGGGATATGCCGATTGTAGACCAAATCTTAAATATGTAGTAGTAGGGATATGCCGATTGTAGACCAAATCTTAAAAAACTCAATTTGATCTGATAACAAAACAAACTCACATTTATTATTATGTAAAGGGAAAGAAGTGTGCAGTAGAAATAAACACCTGATGTGGGAACAAGCCCTCGAGTTAAATATGTAAAGGTAAAGAAGTGTGCAATAGAAATAAACACCTGATGTGGGAACAAGCCCTCGAGTTAAATATGTAGTAGTAGGGATATGCCGATTGTAGACCAAATCTTAAAAAACTCAATTTGATCTGATAACAAAACAAACTCATATTTATTATTATGTAAAGGGAAAGAAGTGTGCAGTAGAAATAAACACCTGATGTGGGAACAAGCCCTCGAGTTAAATATGTAAAGGGAAAGAAGTGTGCAGTAGAAATAAACACCTGATGTGGGAACAAGCCCTCGAGTTAAATATGTAGTAGTAGGGATATGCCGATGGTAGACCAAATCTTAAATATGTAGTAGTAGGGATATGCCGATTGTAGACCAAATCTTAAATATGTAGTACTAGGGATATGCCGATTGTAGACCAACTCTTAAATATGTAGTAGTAGTAGGGATATGCCGATTGTAGACCAAATCTTGAAAAACTAAATTTGATCTGATAACAAAACAAACTCACATTTATTATTATGTAAAGGGAAAGAAGTGTGCAGTAGAAATAAACACCTGATGTGGGAACAAGCCCTCGAGTTAAATATGTAAAGGGAAAGAAGTGTGCAGTAGAAATAAACACCTGATGTGGGAACAAGCCCTCGAGTTAAATATGTAGTAGTAGGGATATGCCGATTGTAGACCAAATCTTAAATATGTAGTAGTAGGGATATGCCGATTGTAGACCAAATCTTAAAAAACTCAATTTGATCTGATAACAAAACAAACTCACATTTATTATTATGTAAAGGGAAAGAAGTGTGCAGTAGAAATAAACACCGGATGTGGGAACAAGCCCTCGAGTTAAATATGTAAAGGGAAAGAAGTGTGCAGTAGAAATAAACACCGGATGTGGGAACAAGCCCTCGAGTTAAATATGTAAAGGGAAAGAAGTGTGCAGTAGAAATAAACACCTGATGTGGGAACAAGCCCTCGAGTTAAATATGTAGTAGTAGGGATATGCCGATTGTAGACCAAATCTTAAATATGTAGTAGTAGGGATATGCCGATTGTAGACCAAATCTTAAATATGTAGTAGTAGGGATATGCCGATTGTAGACCAAATCTTAAATATGTAGTAGTAGGGATATGCCGATTGTAGACCAAATCTTAAATATGTAGTAGTAGGGATATGCCGATTGTAGACCAAATCTTAAATATGTAGTAGTAGGGATATGCCGATTGTAGACCAAATCTTAAATATGTAGTAGTAGGGATATGCCGATTGTAGACCAAATCTTAAATATGTAGTACTAGGGATATGCCGATTGTAGACCAAATCTTAAATATGTAGTAGTAGGGATATGCCGATTGTAGACCAAATCTTAAATATGTAGTAGTAGGGATATGCCGATTGTAGACCAAATCTTAAATATGTAGTAGTAGGGATATGCCGATTGTAGACCAAATCTTAAATATGTAGTAGTAGGGATATGCCGATTGTAGACCAAATCTTAAATATGTAGTAGTAGGGATATGCCGATTGTAGACCAAATCTTAAATATGTAGTAGTAGGGATATGCCGATTGTAGACCAAATCTTAAATATGTAGTAGTAGGGATATGCCGATTGTAGACCAAATCTTAAATATGTAGTAGTAGGGATATGCCGATTGTAGACCAAATCTTAAATATGTAGTAGTAGGGATATGCCGATTGTAGACCAAATCTTAAATATGTAGTAGTAGGGATATGCCGATTGTAGACCAAATCTTAAATATGTAGTAGTAAGGGATATGCCGATTGTAGACCAAATCTTAAATATGTAGTAGTAGGGATATGCCGATTGTAGACCAAATCTTAAATATGTAGTAGTAGGGATATGCCGATTGTAGACCAAATCTTAAATATGTAGTAGTAGGGATATGCCGATTGTAGACCAAATCTTAAATATGTAGTAGTAGGGATATGCCGATTGTAGACCAAATCTTAAATATGTAGTAGTAGGGATATGCCGATTGTAGACCAAATCTTAAATATGTAGTAGTAGGGATATGCCGATTGTAGACCAAATCTTAAATATGTAGTAGTAGGGATATGCCGATTGTAGACCAAATCTTAAATATGTAGCAGTAGGGATATGCCGATTGTAGACCAAATCTTAAATATGTAGCAGTAGGGATATGCCGATTGTAGACCAAATCTTAAATATGTAGTAGTAGGGATATGCCGATTGTAGAACAAATCTTAAATATGTAGTAGTAGGGATATGCCGATTGTAGACCAAATCTTAAATATGTAGTAGTAGGAATATGCCGATTGTAGACCAAATCTTAAATATGTAGTAGTAGGGATATGCCGATTGTAGACCAAATCTTAAATATGTAGTAGTAGGGATATGCCGATTGTAGACCAAATCTTAAATATGTAGTAGTAGGGATATGCCGATTGTAGACCAAATCTTAAATATGTAGTAGTAGGGTTATGCCGATTGTAGACCAAATCTTAAATATGTAGTAGTAGGGATATGCCGATTGTAGACCAAATCTTAAATATGTAGTAGTAGGGATATGCCGATTGTAGACCAAATCTTAAATATGTAGTAGTAGGGATATGCCGATTGTAGACCAAATCTTAAATATGTAGTAGTAGGGATATGCTCGATTGTAGACCAAATCTTAAATATGTAGTAGTAGGGATATGCCGATTGTAGACCAAATCTTAAATATGTAGTAGTAGTGATATGCCGATTGTAGACCAAATCTTAAATATGTAGTAGTAGGGATATGCCGATTGTAGACCAAATCTTAAATATGTAGTAGTAGGGGATATGCCGATTGTAGACCAAATCTTAAATATGTAGTCGTAGGGATATGCCGATTGTAGACCAAATCTTAAATATGTAGTAGTAGGGATATGCCGATTGTAGACCAAATCTTAAATATGTAGTAGTAGGGATATGCCGATTGTAGACCAAATCTTAAATATGTAGTAGTAGGGATATGCCGATTGTAGACCAAATCTTAAATATGTAGTAGTAGGGATATGCCGATTGTAGACCAAATCTTAAATATATGTAGTAGTAGGGATATGCCGATTGTATAACAAATCTTAAATATATGTAGTAGTAGGGATATGCCGATTGTAGAACAAATCTTAAATATGTAGTAGTAGGGAATGATGCCGATTGTAGACCAAATCTTAAATATGTAGTAGTAGGGATATGCCGATTGTAGACCAAATCTTAAATATGTAGTAGTAGGGATATGCCGATTGTAGACCAAATCTTAAATATGTAGTAGTAGGGATATGCCGATTGTAGACCAAATCTTAAATATGTAGTAGTAGGGATATGCCGATTGTAGACCAAATCTTAAATATGTAGTAGTAGGGATATGCCGATTGTAGACCAAATCTTAAATATGTAGTAGTAGGGATATGCCGATTGTAGACCAAATCTTAAATATGTAGTAGTAGGGATATGCCGATTGTAGACCAAATCTTAAATATGTAGTAGTAGGGATATGCCGATTGTAGACCAAATCTTAAATATGTAGTAGTAGGGATATGCCGATTGTAGACCAAATCTTAAATATGTAGTAGTAGGGATATGCCGATTGTAGACCAAATCTTAAATATGTAGTAGTAGGGATATGCCGATTGTAGACCAAATCTTAAATATGTAGTAGTAGGGATATGCCGATTGTAGACCAAATCTTAAATATGTAGTAGTAGGGATATGCCGATTGTAGACCAAATCTTAAATATGTAGTAGTAGGGATATGCCGATTGTAGACCAAATCTTAAATATGTAGTAGTAGGGATATGCCGATTGTAGACCAAATCTTAAATATGTAGTAGTAGGGATATGCCGATTGTAGACCAAATCTTAAATATGTAGTAGTAGGGATATGCCGATTGTAGACCAAATCTTAAATATGTAGTAGTAGGGATATGCCGATTGTAGACCAAATCTTAAATATGTAGTAGTAGGGATATGCCGATTGTAGACCAAATCTTAAATATGTAGTAGTAGGGATATGCCGATTGTAGACCAAATCTTAAATATGTAGTAGTAGGGATATGCCGATTGTAGACCAAATCTTAAATATGTAGTAGTAGGGATATGCCGATTGTAGACCAAATCTTAAATATGTAGTAGTAGGGATATGCCGATTGTAGACCAAATCTGTAGTAGTAGGGATATGCCGATTGTAGACCAAATCTTAAATATGTAGTAGTAGGGATATGCCGATTGTAGACCAAATCTTAAATATGTAGTAGTAGGGATATGCCGATTGTAGACCAAATCTTAAATATGTAGTAGTAGGGATATGCCGATTGTAGACCAAATCTTAAATATGTAGTAGTAGGGATATGCCGATTGTAGACCAAATCTTAAATATGTAGTAGTAGGGATATGCCGATTGTAGACCAAATCTTAAATATGTAGTAGTAGGGATATGCCGATTGTAGACCAAATCTTAAATATGTAGTAGTAGGGATATGCCGATTGTAGACCAAATCTTAAATATGTAGTAGTAGGGATATGCCGATTGTAGACCAAATCTTAAATATGTAGTAGTAGGGATATGCCGATTGTAGACCAAATCTTAAATATGTAGTAGTAGGGATATGCCGATTGTAGACCAAATCTTAAATATGTAGTAGTAGGGATATGCCGATTGTAGACCAAATCTTAAATATGTAGTAGTAGGGATATGCCGATTGTAGACCAAATCTTAAATATGTAGTAGTAGGGATATGCCGATTGTAGACCAAATCTTAAATATGTAGTAGTAGGGATATGCCGATTGTAGACCAAATCTTAAATATGTAGTAGTAGGGATATGCCGATTGTAGACCAAATCTTAAATATGTAGTAGTAGGGATATGCCGATTGTAGACCAAATCTTAAATATGTAGTAGTAGGGATATGCCGATTGTAGACCAAATCTTAAATATGTAGTAGTAGGGATATGCCGATTGTAGACCAAATCTTAAATATGTAGTAGTAGGGATATGCCGATTGTAGACCAAATCTTAAATATGTAGTAGTAGGGATATGCCGATTGTAGACCAAATCTTAAATATGTAGTAGTAGGGATATGCCGATTGTAGACCAAATCTTAAATATGTAGTAGTAGGGATATGCCGATTGTAGACCAAATCTTAAATATGTAGTAGTAGGGATATGCCGATTGTAGACCAAATCTTAAATATGTAGTAGTAGGGATATGCCGATTGTAGACCAAATCTTAAATATGTAGTAGTAGGGATATGCCGATTGTAGACCAAATCTTAAATATGTAGTAGTAGGGATATGCCGATTGTAGACCAAATCTTAAATATGTAGTAGTAGGGATATGCCGATTGTAGACCAAATCTTAAATATGTAGTAGTAGGGATATGCCGATTGTAGACCAAATCTTAAATATGTAGTAGTAGGGATATGCCGATTGTAGACCAAATCTTAAATATGTAGTAGTAGGGATATGCCGATTGTAGACCAAATCTTAAATATGTAGTAGTAGGGATATGCCGATTGTAGACCAAATCTTAAATATGTAGTAGTAGGGATATGCCGATTGTAGACCAAATCTTAAATATGTAGTAGTAGGGATATGCCGATTGTAGACCAAATCTTAAATATGTAGTAGTAGGGATATGCCGATTGTAGACCAAATCTTAAATATGTAGTAGTAGGGATATGCCGATTGTAGACCAAATCTTAAATATGTAGTAGTAGGGATATGCCGATTGTAGACCAAATCTTAAATATGTAGTAGTAGGGATATGCCGATTGTAGACCAAATCTTAAATATGTAGTAGTAGGGATATGCCGATTGTAGACCAAATCTTAAATATGTAGTAGTAGGGATATGCCGATTGTAGACCAAATCTTAAATATGTAGTAGTAGGGATATGCCGATTGTAGACCAAATCTTAAATATGTAGTAGTAGGGATATGCCGATTGTAGACCAAATCTTAAATATGTAGTAGTAGGGATATGCCGATTGTAGACCAAATCTTAAATATGTAGTAGTAGGGATATGCCGATTGTAGACCAAATCTTAAATATGTAGTAGTAGGGATATGCCGATTGTAGACCAAATCTTAAATATGTAGTAGTAGGGATATGCCGATTGTAGACCAAATCTTAAATATGTAGTAGTAGGGATATGCCGATTGTAGACCAAATCTTAAATATGTAGTAGTAGGGATATGCCGATTGTAGACCAAATCTTAAATATGTAGTAGTAGGGATATGCCGATTGTAGACCAAATCTTAAATATGTAGTAGTAGGGATATGCCGATTGTAGACCAAATCTTAAATATGTAGTAGTAGGGATATGCCGATTGTAGACCAAATCTTAAATATGTAGTAGTAGGGATATGCCGATTGTAGACCAAATCTTAAATATGTAGTAGTAGGGATATGCCGATTGTAGACCAAATCTTAAATATGTAGTAGTAGGGATATGCCGATTGTAGACCAAATCTTAAATATGTAGTAGTAGGGATATGCCGATTGTAGACCAAATCTTAAATATGTAGTAGTAGGGATATGCCGATTGTAGACCAAATCTTAAATATGTAGTAGTAGGGATATGCCGATTGTAGACCAAATCTTAAATATGTAGTAGTAGGGATATGCCGATTGTAGACCAAATCTTAAATATGTAGTAGTAGGGATATGCCGATTGTAGACCAAATCTTAAATATGTAGTAGTAGGGATATGCCGATTGTAGACCAAATCTTAAATATGTAGTAGTAGGGATATGCCGATTGTAGACCAAATCTTAAATATGTAGTAGTAGGGATATGCCGATTGTAGACCAAATCTTAAATATGTAGTAGTAGGGATATGCCGATTGTAGACCAAATCTTAAATATGTAGTAGTAGGGATATGCCGATTGTAGACCAAATCTTAAATATGTAGTAGTAGGGATATGCCGATTGTAGACCAAATCTTAAATATGTAGTAGTAGGGATATGCCGATTGTAGACCAAATCTTAAATATGTAGTAGTAGGGATATGCCGATTGTAGACCAAATCTTAAATATGTAGTAGTAGGGATATGCCGATTGTAGACCAAATCTTAAATATGTAGTAGTAGGGATATGCCGATTGTAGACCAAATCTTAAATATGTAGTAGTAGGGATATGCCGATTGTAGACCAAATCTTAAATATGTAGTAGTAGGGATATGCCGATTGTAGACCAAATCTTAAATATGTAGTAGTAGGGATATGCCGATTGTAGACCAAATCTTAAATATGTAGTAGTAGGGATATGCCGATTGTAGACCAAATCTTAAATATGTAGTAGTAGGGATATGCCGATTGTAGACCAAATCTTAAATATGTAGTAGTAGGGATATGCCGATTGTAGACCAAATCTTAAATATGTAGTAGTAGGGATATGCCGATTGTAGACCAAATCTTAAATATGTAGTAGTAGGGATATGCCGATTGTAGACCAAATCTTAAATATGTAGTAGTAGGGATATGCCGATTGTAGACCAAATCTTAAATATGTAGTAGTAGGGATATGCCGATTGTAGACCAAATCTTAAATATGTAGTAGTAGGGATATGCCGATTGTAGACCAAATCTTAAATATGTAGTAGTAGGGATATGCCGATTGTAGACCAAATCTTAAATATGTAGTAGTAGGGATATGCCGATTGTAGACCAAATCTTAAATATGTAGTAGTAGGGATATGCCGATTGTAGACCAAATCTTAAATATGTAGTAGTAGGGATATGCCGATTGTAGACCAAATCTTAAATATGTAGTAGTAGGGATATGCCGATTGTAGACCAAATCTTAAATATGTAGTAGTAGGGATATGCCGATTGTAGACCAAATCTTAAATATGTAGTAGTAGGGATATGCCGATTGTAGACCAAATCTTAAATATGTAGTAGTAGGGATATGCCGATTGTAGACCAAATCTTAAATATGTAGTAGTAGGGATATGCCGATTGTAGACCAAATCTTAAATATGTAGTAGTAGGGATATGCCGATTGTAGACCAAATCTTAAATATGTAGTAGTAGGGATATGCCGATTGTAGACCAAATCTTAAATATGTAGTAGTAGGGATATGCCGATTGTAGACCAAATCTTAAATATGTAGTAGTAGGGATATGCCGATTGTAGACCAAATCTTAAATATGTAGTAGTAGGGATATGCCGATTGTAGACCAAATCTTAAATATGTAGTAGTAGGGATATGCCGATTGTAGACCAAATCTTAAATATGTAGTAGTAGGGATATGCCGATTGTAGACCAAATCTTAAATATGTAGTAGTAGGGATATGCCGATTGTAGACCAAATCTTAAATATGTAGTAGTAGGGATATGCCGATTGTAGACCAAATCTTAAATATGTAGTAGTAGGGATATGCCGATTGTAGACCAAATCTTAAATATGTAGTAGTAGGGATATGCCGATTGTAGACCAAATCTTAAATATGTAGTAGTAGGGATATGCCGATTGTAGACCAAATCTTAAATATGTAGTAGTAGGGATATGCCGATTGTAGACCAAATCTTAAATATGTAGTAGTAGGGATATGCCGATTGTAGACCAAATCTTAAATATGTAGTAGTAGGGATATGCCGATTGTAGACCAAATCTTAAATATGTAGTAGTAGGGATATGCCGATTGTAGACCAAATCTTAAATATGTAGTAGTAGGGATATGCCGATTGTAGACCAAATCTTAAATATGTAGTAGTAGGGATATGCCGATTGTAGACCAAATCTTAAATATGTAGTAGTAGGGATATGCCGATTGTAGACCAAATCTTAAATATGTAGTAGTAGGGATATGCCGATTGTAGACCAAATCTTAAATATGTAGTAGTAGGGATATGCCGATTGTAGACCAAATCTTAAATATGTAGTAGTAGGGATATGCCGATTGTAGACCAAATCTTAAATATGTAGTAGTAGGGATATGCCGATTGTAGACCAAATCTTAAATATGTAGTAGTAGGGATATGCCGATTGTAGACCAAATCTTAAATATGTAGTAGTAGGGATATGCCGATTGTAGACCAAATCTTAAATATGTAGTAGTAGGGATATGCCGATTGTAGACCAAATCTTAAATATGTAGTTAGTAGGGATATGCCGATTGTAGACCAAATCTTAAATATGTAGTAGTAGGGATATGCCGATTGTAGACCAAATCTTAAATATGTAGTAGTAGGGATATGCCGATTGTAGACCAAATCTTAAATATGTAGTAGTAGGGATATGCCGATTGTAGACCAAATCTTAAATATGTAGTAGTAGGGATATGCCGATTGTAGACCAAATCTTAAATATGTAGTAGTAGGGATATGCCGATTGTAGACCAAATCTTAAATATGTAGTAGTAGGGATATGCCGATTGTAGACCAAATCTTAAATATGTAGTAGTAGGGATATGCCGATTGTAGACCAAATCTTAAATATGTAGTAGTAGGGATATGCCGATTGTAGACCAAATCTTAAATATGTAGTAGTAGGGATATGCCGATTGTAGACCAAATCTTAAATATGTAGTAGTAGGGATATGCCGATTGTAGACCAAATCTAAATATGTAGTAGTAGGGATATGCCGATTGTAGACCAAATCTTAAATATGTAGTAGTAGGATATGCCGATTGTAGACCAAATCTTAAATATGTAGTAGTAGGGATATGCGATTGTAGACCAAATCTTAAATATGTAGTAGTAGGGATATGCCGATTGTAGACCAAATCTTAAATATGTAGTAGTAGGGATATGCCGATTGTAGACCAAATCTTAAATATGTAGTAGTAGGGATATGCCGATTGTAGACCAAATCTTAAATATGTAGTAGTAGGGATATGCCGATTGTAGACCAAATCTTAAATATGTAGTAGTAGGGATATGCCGATTGTAGACCAAATCTTAAATATGTAGTAGTAGGGATATGCCGATTGTAGACCAAATCTTAAATATGTAGTAGTAGGGATATGCCGATTGTAGACCAAATCTTAAATATGTAGTAGTAGGGATATGCCGATTGTAGACCAAATCTTAAATATGTAGTAGTAGGGATATGCCGATTGTAGACCAAATCTTAAATATGTAGTAGTAGGGATATGCCGATTGTAGACCAAATCTTAAATATGTAGTAGTAGGGATATGCCGATTGTAGACCAAATCTTAAATATGTAGTAGTAGGGATATGCCGATTGTAGACCAAATCTTAAATATGTAGTAGTAGGGATATGCCGATTGTAGACCAAATCTTAAATATGTAGTAGTAGTGATATGCCGATTGTAGACCAAATCTTAATATGTAGTAGTAGGGATATGCCGATTGTAGACCAAATCTTAAATATGTAGTAGTAGGGATATGCCGATTGTAGACCAAATCTTAAATATGTAGTAGTAGGGATATGCCGATTGTAGACCAAATCTTAAATATGTAGTAGTAGGGATATGCCGATTGTAGACCAAATCTTAAATATGTAGTAGTAGGGATATGCCGATTGTAGACCAAATCTTAAATATGTAGTAGTAGGGATATGCCGATTGTAGACCAAATCTTAAATATGTAGTAGTAGGGATATGCCGATTGTAGACCAAATCTTAAATATGTAGTAGTAGTAGGGATATGCGATTGTAGACCAATCTTAAATATGTAGTAGTAGGGATATGCCGATTGTAGACCAAATCTTAAATATGTAGTAGTAGGGATATGCCGATTGTAGACCAAATCTTAAATATGTAGTAGTTAGGGATATGCCGATTGTAGACCAAATCTTAAATATGTAGTAGTAGGGATATGCCGATTGTAGACCAAATCTTAAATATGTAGTAGTAGTAGGGATATGCCGATTGTAGACCAAATCTTAAATATGTAGTAGTAGTGATATGCCGATTGTAGACCAAATCTTAAATATGTAGTAGTAGTGATATGCCGATTGTAGACCAAATCTTAAATATGTAGTAGTAGGGATATGCCGATTGTAGACCAAATCTTAAATATGTAGTAGTAGGGATATGCCGATTGTAGACCAAATCTTAAATATTGTAGTAGTAGGGATATGCCGATTGTAGACCAAATCTTAAATAGTAGTAGTAGGGATATGCCGATTGTAGACCAAATCTTAAATATGTAGTTAGTAGGGATATGCCGATTGTAGACCAAAT
This sequence comes from Crossaster papposus, assembly GCA_037893245.1. Taxonomy (NCBI): domain Eukaryota; kingdom Metazoa; phylum Echinodermata; class Asteroidea; order Velatida; family Solasteridae; genus Crossaster; species Crossaster papposus. The sequence continues at coordinate 23,344 of JBAIAA010001169.1, read as the reverse complement.
CTTAAATATGTAGTAGTAGGGATATGCCGATTGTAGACCAAATCTTAAATATGTAGTAGTAGGGATATGCCGATTGTAGACCAAATCTTAAATATGTAAGTAGTAGGGATATGCCGATTGTAGACCAAATCTTAAATATGTAGTAGTAGGGATATGCCGATTGTAGACCAAATCTTAAATATGTAGTAGTAGGGATATGCCGATTGTAGACCAAATCTTAAATATGTAGTAGTAGGGATATGCCGATTGTAGACCAAATCTTAAATATGTAGTAGTAGGGATATGCCGATTGTAGACCAAATCTTAAATATGTAGTAGTAGGGATATGCCGATTGTAGACCAAATCTTAAATATGTAGTAGTAGTAGGGATATGCCGATTGTAGACCAAATCTTAAATATGTAGTAGTAGTGATATGCCGATTGTAGACCAAATCCTTAAATATGTAGTAGTAGGGATATGCCGATTGTAGACCAAATCTTAAATATGTAGTAGTAGGGATATGCCGATTGTAGACCAAATCTTAAATATGTAGTAGTAGGGATATGCCGATTGTAGACCAAATCTTAAATATGTAGTAGTAGGGATATGCCGATTGTAGACCAATCTTAAATATGTAGTAGTAGGGATATGCCGATTGTAGACCAAAATCTTAAATATGTAGTAGTAGGGATATGCCGATTGTAGACCAAATCTTAAATATGTAGTAGTAGGGATATGCCGATTGTAGACCAAATCTTAAATAGTAGTAGGGATATGCCGATGTAGACCAAATCTTAATATGTAGTAGTAGGGATATGCCGATTGTAGACCAAATCTTAAATATGTAGTAGTAGGGATATGCCGATTGTAGACCAAATCTTAAATATGTAGTAGTAGGGATATGGCCGATTGTAGACCAAATCTTAAATATGTAGTAGTAGGGGATATGCCGATTGTAGACCCAAATCTTAAATATGTAGTAGTAGGGATATGCCGATTGTAGACCAAATCTTAAATATGTAGTAGTAGGGATATGCCGATTGTAGACCAAATCCTCTACTAATTATTAAGATATGGTCTACAGTAGGCAAACTACATATTAGTTAGTCATCGGATATCGATAATTTAAGATTGTCTACAATCGCGCATTATCCCTACTCTTACATATTAAGATTGTAGACCAAATCTTAAATATGTAGTAGTAGGGATATGCCGATTGTAGACCAAATCTTAAATATGTAGTAGTAGGGATATGCCGATTGTAGACCAAATCTTAAATATGTAGTAGTAGGGATATGCCGATTGTAGACCAAATCTTAAATATTGTAGTAGTAGGGATATGCCGATTGTAGACCAAATCTTAAATATGTAGTAGTAGGGATATGCCGATTGTAGACCAAATCTTAAATATGTAGTAGTAGGGATATGCCGATTGTAGACCAAATCTTAAATATGTAGTAGTAGGGATATGCCGATTGTAGACCAAATCTTAAATATGTAGTAGTAGGGATATGCCGATTGTAGACCAAATCTTAATATGTAGTAGTAGGGATATGCCGATTGTAGACCAAATCTTAAATATGTAGTAGTAGGGATATGCCGATTGTAGACCAAATCTTAAATATGTAGTAGTAGGGATAATGTCGATTGTAGACCAAATCTTAAATATGTAGTAGTAGGGATATGCCGATTGTAGACCAAGTCTTAAATATGTAGTAATATGCCGATTGTAGACCAAATCTTAAATATGTAGTAGTAGGGATATGCCGATTGTAGACCAAATCTTAAATATGTAGTAGTAGGGATATGCCGATTGTAGACCAAATCTTAAATATGTAGTAGTAGGGATATGCCGATTGTAGACCAAATCTTAAATATGTAGTAGTAGGGATATGCCGATTGTAGACCAAATCTTAAATATGTAGTAGTAGGGATATGCCGATTGTAGACCAAATCTTAAATATGTAGTAGTAGGGATATGCCGATTGTAGACCAAATCTTAAATATGTAGTAGTAGGGATATGCCGATTGTAGACCAAATCTTAAATATGTAGTAGTAGGGATATGCCGATTGTAGACCAAATCTTAAATATGTAGTAGTAGGGATATGCCGATTGTAGACCAAATCTTAAATATGTAGTAGTAGGGATATGCCGATTGTAGACCAAATCTTAAATATGTAGTAGTAGGGATATGCCGATTGTAGACCAAATCTTAAATATGTAGTAGTAGGGATATGCCGATTGTAGACCAAATCTTAAATATGTAGTAGTAGGGATATGCCGATTGTAGACCAAATCTTAAATATGTAGTAGTAGGGATATGCCGATTGTAGACCAAATCTTAAATATGTAGTAGTAGGGATATGCCGATTGTAGACCAAATCTTAAATATGTAGTAGTAGGGATATGCCGATTGTAGACCAAATCTTAAATATGTAGTAGTAGGGATATGCCGATTGTAGACCAAATCTTAAATATGTAGTAGTAGGGATATGCCGATTGTAGACCAAATCTTAAATATGTAGTAGTAGGGATATGCCGATTGTAGACCAAATCTTAAATATGTAGTAGTAGGGATATGCCGATTGTAGACCAAATCTTAAATATGTAGTAGTAGGGATATGCCGATTGTAGACCAAATCTTAAATATGTAGTAGTAGGGATATGCCGATTGTAGACCAAATCTTAAATATGTAGTAGTAGGGATATGCCGATTGTAGACCAAATCTTAAATATGTAGTAGTAGGGATATGCCGATTGTAGACCAAATCTTAAATATGTAGTAGTAGGGATATGCCGATTGTAGACCAAATCTTAAATATGTAGTAGTAGGGATATGCCGATTGTAGACCAAATCTTAAATATGTAGTAGTAGGGATATGCCGATTGTAGACCAAATCTTAAATATGTAGTAGTAGGGATATGCCGATTGTAGACCAAATCTTAAATATGTAGTAGTAGGGATATGCCGATTGTAGACCAAATCTTAAATATGTAGTAGTAGGGATATGCCGATTGTAGACCAAATCTTAAATATGTAGTAGTAGGGATATGCCGATTGTAGACCAAATCTTAAATATGTAGTAGTAGGGATATGCCGATTGTAGACCAAATCTTAAATATGTAGTAGTAGGGATATGCCGATTGTAGACCAAATCTTAAATATGTAGTAGTAGGGATATGCCGATTGTAGACCAAATCTTAAATATGTAGTAGTAGGGATATGCCGATTGTAGACCAAATCTTAAATATGTAGTAGTAGGGATATGCCGATTGTAGACCAAATCTTAAATATGTAGTAGTAGGGATATGCCGATTGTAGACCAAATCTTAAATATGTAGTAGTAGGGATATGCCGATTGTAGACCAAATCTTAAATATGTAGTAGTAGGGATATGCCGATTGTAGACCAAATCTTAAATATGTAGTAGTAGGGATATGCCGATTGTAGACCAAATCTTAAATATGTAGTAGTAGGGATATGCCGATTGTAGACCAAATCTTAAATATGTAGTAGTAGGGATATGCCGATTGTAGACCAAATCTTAAATATGTAGTAGTAGGGATATGCCGATTGTAGACCAAATCTTAAATATGTAGTAGTAGGGATATGCCGATTGTAGACCAAATCTTAAATATGTAGTAGTAGGGATATGCCGATTGTAGACCAAATCTTAAATATGTAGTAGTAGGGATATGCCGATTGTAGACCAAATCTTAAATATGTAGTAGTAGGGATATGCCGATTGTAGACCAAATCTTAAATATGTAGTAGTAGGGATATGCCGATTGTAGACCAAATCTTAAATATGTAGTAGTAGGGATATGCCGATTGTAGACCAAATCTTAAATATGTAGTAGTAGGGATATGCCGATTGTAGACCAAATCTTAAATATGTAGTAGTAGGGATATGCCGATTGTAGACCAAATCTTAAATATGTAGTAGTAGGGATATGCCGATTGTAGACCAAATCTTAAATATGTAGTAGTAGGGATATGCCGATTGTAGACCAAATCTTAAATATGTAGTAGTAGGGATATGCCGATTGTAGACCAAATCTTAAATATGTAGTAGTAGGGATATGCCGATTGTAGACCAAATCTTAAATATGTAGTAGTAGGGATATGCCGATTGTAGACCAAATCTTAAATATGTAGTAGTAGGGATATGCCGATTGTAGACCAAATCTTAAATATGTAGTAGTAGGGATATGCCGATTGTAGACCAAATCTTAAATATGTAGTAGTAGGGATATGCCGATTGTAGACCAAATCTTAAATATGTAGTAGTAGGGATATGCCGATTGTAGACCAAATCTTAAATATGTAGTAGTAGGGATATGCCGATTGTAGACCAAATCTTAAATATGTAGTAGTAGGGATATGCCGATTGTAGACCAAATCTTAAATATGTAGTAGTAGGGATATGCCGATTGTAGACCAAATCTTAAATATGTAGTAGTAGGGATATGCCGATTGTAGACCAAATCTTAAATATGTAGTAGTAGGGATATGCCGATTGTAGACCAAATCTTAAATATGTAGTAGTAGGGATATGCCGATTGTAGACCAAATCTTAAATATGTAGTAGTAGGGATATGCCGATTGTAGACCAAATCTTAAATATGTAGTAGTAGGGATATGCCGATTGTAGACCAAATCTTAAATATGTAGTAGTAGGGATATGCCGATTGTAGACCAAATCTTAAATATGTAGTAGTAGGGATATGCCGATTGTAGACCAAATCTTAAATATGTAGTAGTAGGGATATGCCGATTGTAGACCAAATCTTAAATATGTAGTAGTAGGGATATGCCGATTGTAGACCAAATCTTAAATATGTAGTAGTAGGGATATGCCGATTGTAGACCAAATCTTAAATATGTAGTAGTAGGGATATGCCGATTGTAGACCAAATCTTAAATATGTAGTAGTAGGGATATGCCGATTGTAGACCAAATCTTAAATATGTAGTAGTAGGGATATGCCGATTGTAGACCAAATCTTAAATATGTAGTAGTAGGGATATGCCGATTGTAGACCAAATCTTAAATATGTAGTAGTAGGGATATGCCGATTGTAGACCAAATCTTAAATATGTAGTAGTAGGGATATGCCGATTGTAGACCAAATCTTAAATATGTAGTAGTAGGGATATGCCGATTGTAGACCAAATCTTAAATATGTAGTAGTAGGGATATGCCGATTGTAGACCAAATCTTAAATATGTAGTAGTAGGGATATGCCGATTGTAGACCAAATCTTAAATATGTAGTAGTAGGGATATGCCGATTGTAGACCAAATCTTAAATATGTAGTAGTAGGGATATGCCGATTGTAGACCAAATCTTAAATATGTAGTAGTAGGGATATGCCGATTGTAGACCAAATCTTAAATATGTAGTAGTAGGGATATGCCGATTGTAGACCAAATCTTAAATATGTAGTAGTAGGGATATGCCGATTGTAGACCAAATCTTAAATATGTAGTAGTAGGGATATGCCGATTGTAGACCAAATCTTAAATATGTAGTAGTAGGGATATGCCGATTGTAGACCAAATCTTAAATATGTAGTAGTAGGGATATGCCGATTGTAGACCAAATCTTAAATATGTAGTAGTAGGGATATGCCGATTGTAGACCAAATCTTAAATATGTAGTAGTAGGGATATGCCGATTGTAGACCAAATCTTAAATATGTAGTAGTAGGGATATGCCGATTGTAGACCAAATCTTAAATATGTAGTAGTAGGGATATGCCGATTGTAGACCAAATCTTAAATATGTAGTAGTAGGGATATGCCGATTGTAGACCAAATCTTAAATATGTAGTAGTAGGGATATGCCGATTGTAGACCAAATCTTAAATATGTAGTAGTAGGGATATGCCGATTGTAGACCAAATCTTAAATATGTAGTAGTAGGGATATGCCGATTGTAGACCAAATCTTAAATATGTAGTAGTAGGGATATGCCGATTGTAGACCAAATCTTAAATATGTAGTAGTAGGGATATGCCGATTGTAGACCAAATCTTAAATATGTAGTAGTAGGGATATGCCGATTGTAGACCAAATCTTAAATATGTAGTAGTAGGGATATGCCGATTGTAGACCAAATCTTAAATATGTAGTAGTAGGGATATGCCGATTGTAGACCAAATCTTAAATATGTAGTAGTAGGGATATGCCGATTGTAGACCAAATCTTAAATATGTAGTAGTAGGGATATGCCGATTGTAGACCAAATCTTAAATATGTAGTAGTAGGGATATGCCGATTGTAGACCAAATCTTAAATATGTAGTAGTAGGGATATGCCGATTGTAGACCAAATCTTAAATATGTAGTAGTAGGGATATGCCGATTGTAGACCAAATCTTAAATATGTAGTAGTAGGGATATGCCGATTGTAGACCAAATCTTAAATATGTAGTAGTAGGGATATGCCGATTGTAGACCAAATCTTAAATATGTAGTAGTAGGGATATGCCGATTGTAGACCAAATCTTAAATATGTAGTAGTAGGGATATGCCGATTGTAGACCAAATCTTAAATATGTAGTAGTAGGGATATGCCGATTGTAGACCAAATCTTAAATATGTAGTAGTAGGGATATGCCGATTGTAGACCAAATCTTAAATATGTAGTAGTAGGGATATGCCGATTGTAGACCAAATCTTAAATATGTAGTAGTAGGGATATGCCGATTGTAGACCAAATCTTAAATATGTAGTAGTAGGGATATGCCGATTGTAGACCAAATCTTAAATATGTAGTAGTAGGGATATGCCGATTGTAGACCAAATCTTAAATATGTAGTAGTAGGGATATGCCGATTGTAGACCAAATCTTAAATATGTAGTAGTAGGGATATGCCGATTGTAGACCAAATCTTAAATATGTAGTAGTAGGGATATGCCGATTGTAGACCAAATCTTAAATATGTAGTAGTAGGGATATGCCGATTGTAGACCAAATCTTAAATATGTAGTAGTAGGGATATGCCGATTGTAGACCAAATCTTAAATATGTAGTAGTAGGGATATGCCGATTGTAGACCAAATCTTAAATATGTAGTAGTAGGGATATGCCGATTGTAGACCAAATCTTAAATATGTAGTAGTAGGGATATGCCGATTGTAGACCAAATCTTAAATATGTAGTAGTAGGGATATGCCGATTGTAGACCAAATCTTAAATATGTAGTAGTAGGGATATGCCGATTGTAGACCAAATCTTAAATATGTAGTAGTAGGGATATGCCGATTGTAGACCAAATCTTAAATATGTAGTAGTAGGGATATGCCGATTGTAGACCAAATCTTAAATATGTAGTAGTAGGGATATGCCGATTGTAGACCAAATCTTAAATATGTAGTAGTAGGGATATGCCGATTGTAGACCAAATCTTAAATATGTAGTAGTAGGGATATGCCGATTGTAGACCAAATCTTAAATATGTAGTAGTAGGGATATGCCGATTGTAGACCAAATCTTAAATATGTAGTAGTAGGGATATGCCGATTGTAGACCAAATCTTAAATATGTAGTAGTAGGGATATGCCGATTGTAGACCAAATCTTAAATATGTAGTAGTAGGGATATGCCGATTGTAGACCAAATCTTAAATATGTAGTAGTAGGGATATGCCGATTGTAGACCAAATCTTAAATATGTAGTAGTAGGGATATGCCGATTGTAGACCAAATCTTAAATATGTAGTAGTAGGGATATGCCGATTGTAGACCAAATCTTAAATATGTAGTAGTAGGGATATGCCGATTGTAGACCAAATCTTAAATATGTAGTAGTAGGGATATGCCGATTGTAGACCAAATCTTAAATATGTAGTAGTAGGGATATGCCGATTGTAGACCAAATCTTAAATATGTAGTAGTAGGGATATGCCGATTGTAGACCAAATCTTAAATATGTAGTAGTAGGGATATGCCGATTGTAGACCAAATCTTAAATATGTAGTAGTAGGGATATGCCGATTGTAGACCAAATCTTAAATATGTAGTAGTAGGGATATGCCGATTGTAGACCAAATCTTAAATATGTAGTAGTAGGGATATGCCGATTGTAGACCAAATCTTAAATATGTAGTAGTAGGGATATGCCGATTGTAGACCAAATCTTAAATATGTAGTAGTAGGGATATGCCGATTGTAGACCAAATCTTAAATATGTAGTAGTAGGGATATGCCGATTGTAGACCAAATCTTAAATATGTAGTAGTAGGGATATGCCGATTGTAGACCAAATCTTAAATATGTAGTAGTAGGGATATGCCGATTGTAGACCAAATCTTAAATATGTAGTAGTAGGGATATGCCGATTGTAGACCAAATCTTAAATATGTAGTAGTAGGGATATGCCGATTGTAGACCAAATCTTAAATATGTAGTAGTAGGGATATGCCGATTGTAGACCAAATCTTAAATATGTAGTAGTAGGGATATGCCGATTGTAGACCAAATCTTAAATATGTAGTAGTAGGGATATGCCGATTGTAGACCAAATCTTAAATATGTAGTAGTAGGGATATGCCGATTGTAGACCAAATCTTAAATATGTAGTAGTAGGGATATGCCGATTGTAGACCAAATCTTAAATATGTAGTAGTAGGGATATGCCGATTGTAGACCAAATCTTAAATATGTAGTAGTAGGGATATGCCGATTGTAGACCAAATCTTAAATATGTAGTAGTAGGGATATGCCGATTGTAGACCAAATCTTAAATATGTAGTAGTAGGGATATGCCGATTGTAGACCAAATCTTAAATATGTAGTAGTAGGGATATGCCGATTGTAGACCAAATCTTAAATATGTAGTAGTAGGGATATGCCGATTGTAGACCAAATCTTAAATATGTAGTAGTAGGGATATGCCGATTGTAGACCAAATCTTAAATATGTAGTAGTAGGGATATGCCGATTGTAGACCAAATCTTAAATATGTAGTAGTAGGGATATGCCGATTGTAGACCAAATCTTAAATATGTAGTAGTAGGGATATGCCGATTGTAGACCAAATCTTAAATATGTAGTAGTAGGGATATGCCGATTGTAGACCAAATCTTAAATATGTAGTAGTAGGGATATGCCGATTGTAGACCAAATCTTAAATATGTAGTAGTAGGGATATGCCGATTGTAGACCAAATCTTAAATATGTAGTAGTAGGGATATGCCGATTGTAGACCAAATCTTAAATATGTAGTAGTAGGGATATGCCGATTGTAGACCAAATCTTAAATATGTAGTAGTAGGGATATGCCGATTGTAGACCAAATCTTAAATATGTAGTAGTAGGGATATGCCGATTGTAGACCAAATCTTAAATATGTAGTAGTAGGGATATGCCGATTGTAGACCAAATCTTAAATATGTAGTAGTAGGGATATGCCGATTGTAGACCAAATCTTAAATATGTAGTAGTAGGGATATGCCGATTGTAGACCAAATCTTAAATATGTAGTAGTAGGGATATGCCGATTGTAGACCAAATCTTAAATATGTAGTAGTAGGGATATGCCGATTGTAGACCAAATCTTAAATATGTAGTAGTAGGGATATGCCGATTGTAGACCAAATCTTAAATATGTAGTAGTAGGGATATGCCGATTGTAGACCAAATCTTAAATATGTAGTAGTAGGGATATGCCGATTGTAGACCAAATCTTAAATATGTAGTAGTAGGGATATGCCGATTGTAGACCAAATCTTAAATATGTAGTAGTAGGGATATGCCGATTGTAGACCAAATCTTAAATATGTAGTAGTAGGGATATGCCGATTGTAGACCAAATCTTAAATATGTAGTAGTAGGGATATGCCGATTGTAGACCAAATCTTAAATATGTAGTAGTAGGGATATGCCGATTGTAGACCAAATCTTAAATATGTAGTAGTAGGGATATGCCGATTGTAGACCAAATCTTAAATATGTAGTAGTAGGGATATGCCGATTGTAGACCAAATCTTAAATATGTAGTAGTAGGGATATGCCGATTGTAGACCAAATCTTAAATATGTAGTAGTAGGGATATGCCGATTGTAGACCAAATCTTAAATATGTAGTAGTAGGGATATGCCGATTGTAGACCAAATCTTAAATATGTAGTAGTAGGGATATGCCGATTGTAGACCAAATCTTAAATATGTAGTAGTAGGGATATGCCGATTGTAGACCAAATCTTAAATATGTAGTAGTAGGGATATGCCGATTGTAGACCAAATCTTAAATATGTAGTAGTAGGGATATGCCGATTGTAGACCAAATCTTAAATATGTAGTAGTAGGGATATGCCGATTGTAGACCAAATCTTAAATATGTAGTAGTAGGGATATGCCGATTGTAGACCAAATCTTAAATATGTAGTAGTAGGGATATGCCGATTGTAGACCAAATCTTAAATATGTAGTAGTAGGGATATGCCGATTGTAGACCAAATCTTAAATATGTAGTAGTAGGGATATGCCGATTGTAGACCAAATCTTAAATATGTAGTAGTAGGGATATGCCGATTGTAGACCAAATCTTAAATATGTAGTAGTAGGGATATGCCGATTGTAGACCAAATCTTAAATATGTAGTAGTAGGGATATGCCGATTGTAGACCAAATCTTAAATATGTAGTAGTAGGGATATGCCGATTGTAGACCAAATCTTAAATATGTAGTAGTAGGGATATGCCGATTGTAGACCAAATCTTAAATATGTAGTAGTAGGGATATGCCGATTGTAGACCAAATCTTAAATATGTAGTAGTAGGGATATGCCGATTGTAGACCAAATCTTAAATATGTAGTAGTAGGGATATGCCGATTGTAGACCAAATCTTAAATATGTAGTAGTAGGGATATGCCGATTGTAGACCAAATCTTAAATATGTAGTAGTAGGGATATGCCGATTGTAGACCAAATCTTAAATATGTAGTAGTAGGGATATGCCGATTGTAGACCAAATCTTAAATATGTAGTAGTAGGGATATGCCGATTGTAGACCAAATCTTAAATATGTAGTAGTAGGGATATGCCGATTGTAGACCAAATCTTAAATATGTAGTAGTAGGGATATGCCGATTGTAGACCAAATCTTAAATATGTAGTAGTAGGGATATGCCGATTGTAGACCAAATCTTAAATATGTAGTAGTAGGGATATGCCGATTGTAGACCAAATCTTAAATATGTAGTAGTAGGGATATGCCGATTGTAGACCAAATCTTAAATATGTAGTAGTAGGGATATGCCGATTGTAGACCAAATCTTAAATATGTAGTAGTAGGGATATGCCGATTGTAGACCAAATCTTAAATATGTAGTAGTAGGGATATGCCGATTGTAGACCAAATCTTAAATATGTAGTAGTAGGGATATGCCGATTGTAGACCAAATCTTAAATATGTAGTAGTAGGGATATGCCGATTGTAGACCAAATCTTAAATATGTAGTAGTAGGGATATGCCGATTGTAGACCAAATCTTAAATATGTAGTAGTAGGGATATGCCGATTGTAGACCAAATCTTAAATATGTAGTAGTAGGGATATGCCGATTGTAGACCAAATCTTAAATATGTAGTAGTAGGGATATGCCGATTGTAGACCAAATCTTAAATATGTAGTAGTAGGGATATGCCGATTGTAGACCAAATCTTAAATATGTAGTAGTAGGGATATGCCGATTGTAGACCAAATCTTAAATATGTAGTAGTAGGGATATGCCGATTGTAGACCAAATCTTAAATATGTAGTAGTAGGGATATGCCGATTGTAGACCAAATCTTAAATATGTAGTAGTAGGGATATGCCGATTGTAGACCAAATCTTAAATATGTAGTAGTAGGGATATGCCGATTGTAGACCAAATCTTAAATATGTAGTAGTAGGGATATGCCGATTGTAGACCAAATCTTAAATATGTAGTAGTAGGGATATGCCGATTGTAGACCAAATCTTAAATATGTAGTAGTAGGGATATGCCGATTGTAGACCAAATCTTAAATATGTAGTAGTAGGGATATGCCGATTGTAGACCAAATCTTAAATATGTAGTAGTAGGGATATGCCGATTGTAGACCAAATCTTAAATATGTAGTAGTAGGGATATGCCGATTGTAGACCAAATCTTAAATATGTAGTAGTAGGGATATGCCGATTGTAGACCAAATCTTAAATATGTAGTAGTAGGGATATGCCGATTGTAGACCAAATCTTAAATATGTAGTAGTAGGGATATGCCGATTGTAGACCAAATCTTAAATATGTAGTAGTAGGGATATGCCGATTGTAGACCAAATCTTAAATATGTAGTAGTAGGGATATGCCGATTGTAGACCAAATCTTAAATATGTAGTAGTAGGGATATGCCGATTGTAGACCAAATCTTAAATATGTAGTAGTAGGGATATGCCGATTGTAGACCAAATCTTAAATATGTAGTAGTAGGGATATGCCGATTGTAGACCAAATCTTAAATATGTAGTAGTAGGGATATGCCGATTGTAGACCAAATCTTAAATATGTAGTAGTAGGGATATGCCGATTGTAGACCAAATCTTAAATATGTAGTAGTAGGGATATGCCGATTGTAGACCAAATCTTAAATATGTAGTAGTAGGGATATGCCGATTGTAGACCAAATCTTAAATATGTAGTAGTAGGGATATGCCGATTGTAGACCAAATCTTAAATATGTAGTAGTAGGGATATGCCGATTGTAGACCAAATCTTAAATATGTAGTAGTAGGGATATGCCGATTGTAGACCAAATCTTAAATATGTAGTAGTAGGGATATGCCGATTGTAGACCAAATCTTAAATATGTAGTAGTAGGGATATGCCGATTGTAGACCAAATCTTAAATATGTAGTAGTAGGGATATGCCGATTGTAGACCAAATCTTAAATATGTAGTAGTAGGGATATGCCGATTGTAGACCAAATCTTAAATATGTAGTAGTAGGGATATGCCGATTGTAGACCAAATCTTAAATATGTAGTAGTAGGGATATGCCGATTGTAGACCAAATCTTAAATATGTAGTAGTAGGGATATGCCGATTGTAGACCAAATCTTAAATATGTAGTAGTAGGGATATGCCGATTGTAGACCAAATCTTAAATATGTAGTAGTAGGGATATGCCGATTGTAGACCAAATCTTAAATATGTAGTAGTAGGGATATGCCGATTGTAGACCAAATCTTAAATATGTAGTAGTAGGGATATGCCGATTGTAGACCAAATCTTAAATATGTAGTAGTAGGGATATGCCGATTGTAGACCAAATCTTAAATATGTAGTAGTAGGGATATGCCGATTGTAGACCAAATCTTAAATATGTAGTAGTAGGGATATGCCGATTGTAGACCAAATCTTAAATATGTAGTAGTAGGGATATGCCGATTGTAGACCAAATCTTAAATATGTAGTAGTAGGGATATGCCGATTGTAGACCAAATCTTAAATATGTAGTAGTAGGGATATGCCGATTGTAGACCAAATCTTAAATATGTAGTAGTAGGGATATGCCGATTGTAGACCAAATCTTAAATATGTAGTAGTAGGGATATGCCGATTGTAGACCAAATCTTAAATATGTAGTAGTAGGGATATGCCGATTGTAGACCAAATCTTAAATATGTAGTAGTAGGGATATGCCGATTGTAGACCAAATCTTAAATATGTAGTAGTAGGGATATGCCGATTGTAGACCAAATCTTAAATATGTAGTAGTAGGGATATGCCGATTGTAGACCAAATCTTAAATATGTAGTAGTAGGGATATGCCGATTGTAGACCAAATCTTAAATATGTAGTAGTAGGGATATGCCGATTGTAGACCAAATCTTAAATATGTAGTAGTAGGGATATGCCGATTGTAGACCAAATCTTAAATATGTAGTAGTAGGGATATGCCGATTGTAGACCAAATCTTAAATATGTAGTAGTAGGGATATGCCGATTGTAGACCAAATCTTAAATATGTAGTAGTAGGGATATGCCGATTGTAGACCAAATCTTAAATATGTAGTAGTAGGGATATGCCGATTGTAGACCAAATCTTAAATATGTAGTAGTAGGGATATGCCGATTGTAGACCAAATCTTAAATATGTAGTAGTAGGGATATGCCGATTGTAGACCAAATCTTAAATATGTAGTAGTAGGGATATGCCGATTGTAGACCAAATCTTAAATATGTAGTAGTAGGGATATGCCGATTGTAGACCAAATCTTAAATATGTAGTAGTAGGGATATGCCGATTGTAGACCAAATCTTAAATATGTAGTAGTAGGGATATGCCGATTGTAGACCAAATCTTAAATATGTAGTAGTAGGGATATGCCGATTGTAGACCAAATCTTAAATATGTAGTAGTAGGGATATGCCGATTGTAGACCAAATCTTAAATATGTAGTAGTAGGGATATGCCGATTGTAGACCAAATCTTAAATATGTAGTAGTAGGGATATGCCGATTGTAGACCAAATCTTAAATATGTAGTAGTAGGGATATGCCGATTGTAGACCAAATCTTAAATATGTAGTAGTAGGGATATGCCGATTGTAGACCAAATCTTAAATATGTAGTAGTAGGGATATGCCGATTGTAGACCAAATCTTAAATATGTAGTAGTAGGGATATGCCGATTGTAGACCAAATCTTAAATATGTAGTAGTAGGGATATGCCGATTGTAGACCAAATCTTAAATATGTAGTAGTAGGGATATGCCGATTGTAGACCAAATCTTAAATATGTAGTAGTAGGGATATGCCGATTGTAGACCAAATCTTAAATATGTAGTAGTAGGGATATGCCGATTGTAGACCAAATCTTAAATATGTAGTAGTAGGGATATGCCGATTGTAGACCAAATCTTAAATATGTAGTAGTAGGGATATGCCGATTGTAGACCAAATCTTAAATATGTAGTAGTAGGGATATGCCGATTGTAGACCAAATCTTAAATATGTAGTAGTAGGGATATGCCGATTGTAGACCAAATCTTAAATATGTAGTAGTAGGGATATGCCGATTGTAGACCAAATCTTAAATATGTAGTAGTAGGGATATGCCGATTGTAGACCAAATCTTAAATATGTAGTAGTAGGGATATGCCGATTGTAGACCAAATCTTAAATATGTAGTAGTAGGGATATGCCGATTGTAGACCAAATCTTAAATATGTAGTAGTAGGGATATGCCGATTGTAGACCAAATCTTAAATATGTAGTAGTAGGGATATGCCGATTGTAGACCAAATCTTAAATATGTAGTAGTAGGGATATGCCGATTGTAGACCAAATCTTAAATATGTAGTAGTAGGGATATGCCGATTGTAGACCAAATCTTAAATATGTAGTAGTAGGGATATGCCGATTGTAGACCAAATCTTAAATATGTAGTAGTAGGGATATGCCGATTGTAGACCAAATCTTAAATATGTAGTAGTAGGGATATGCCGATTGTAGACCAAATCTTAAATATGTAGTAGTAGGGATATGCCGATTGTAGACCAAATCTTAAATATGTAGTAGTAGGGATATGCCGATTGTAGACCAAATCTTAAATATGTAGTAGTAGGGATATGCCGATTGTAGACCAAATCTTAAATATGTAGTAGTAGGGATATGCCGATTGTAGACCAAATCTTAAATATGTAGTAGTAGGGATATGCCGATTGTAGACCAAATCTTAAATATGTAGTAGTAGGGATATGCCGATTGTAGACCAAATCTTAAATATGTAGTAGTAGGGATATGCCGATTGTAGACCAAATCTTAAATATGTAGTAGTAGGGATATGCCGATTGTAGACCAAATCTTAAATATGTAGTAGTAGGGATATGCCGATTGTAGACCAAATCTTAAATATGTAGTAGTAGGGATATGCCGATTGTAGACCAAATCTTAAATATGTAGTAGTAGGGATATGCCGATTGTAGACCAAATCTTAAATATGTAGTAGTAGGGATATGCCGATTGTAGACCAAATCTTAAATATGTAGTAGTAGGGATATGCCGATTGTAGACCAAATCTTAAATATGTAGTAGTAGGGATATGCCGATTGTAGACCAAATCTTAAATATGTAGTAGTAGGGATATGCCGATTGTAGACCAAATCTTAAATATGTAGTAGTAGGGATATGCCGATTGTAGACCAAATCTTAAATATGTAGTAGTAGGGATATGCCGATTGTAGACCAAATCTTAAATATGTAGTAGTAGGGATATGCCGATTGTAGACCAAATCTTAAATATGTAGTAGTAGGGATATGCCGATTGTAGACCAAATCTTAAATATGTAGTAGTAGGGATATGCCGATTGTAGACCAAATCTTAAATATGTAGTAGTAGGGATATGCCGATTGTAGACCAAATCTTAAATATGTAGTAGTAGGGATATGCCGATTGTAGACCAAATCTTAAATATGTAGTAGTAGGGATATGCCGATTGTAGACCAAATCTTAAATATGTAGTAGTAGGGATATGCCGATTGTAGACCAAATCTTAAATATGTAGTAGTAGGGATATGCCGATTGTAGACCAAATCTTAAATATGTAGTAGTAGGGATATGCCGATTGTAGACCAAATCTTAAATATGTAGTAGTAGGGATATGCCGATTGTAGACCAAATCTTAAATATGTAGTAGTAGGGATATGCCGATTGTAGACCAAATCTTAAATATGTAGTAGTAGGGATATGCCGATTGTAGACCAAATCTTAAATATGTAGTAGTAGGGATATGCCGATTGTAGACCAAATCTTAAATATGTAGTAGTAGGGATATGCCGATTGTAGACCAAATCTTAAATATGTAGTAGTAGGGATATGCCGATTGTAGACCAAATCTTAAATATGTAGTAGTAGGGATATGCCGATTGTAGACCAAATCTTAAATATGTAGTAGTAGGGATATGCCGATTGTAGACCAAATCTTAAATATGTAGTAGTAGGGATATGCCGATTGTAGACCAAATCTTAAATATGTAGTAGTAGGGATATGCCGATTGTAGACCAAATCTTAAATATGTAGTAGTAGGGATATGCCGATTGTAGACCAAATCTTAAATATGTAGTAGTAGGGATATGCCGATTGTAGACCAAATCTTAAATATGTAGTAGTAGGGATATGCCGATTGTAGACCAAATCTTAAATATGTAGTAGTAGGGATATGCCGATTGTAGACCAAATCTTAAATATGTAGTAGTAGGGATATGCCGATTGTAGACCAAATCTTAAATATGTAGTAGTAGGGATATGCCGATTGTAGACCAAATCTTAAATATGTAGTAGTAGGGATATGCCGATTGTAGACCAAATCTTAAATATGTAGTAGTAGGGATATGCCGATTGTAGACCAAATCTTAAATATGTAGTAGTAGGGATATGCCGATTGTAGACCAAATCTTAAATATGTAGTAGTAGGGATATGCCGATTGTAGACCAAATCTTAAATATGTAGTAGTAGGGATATGCCGATTGTAGACCAAATCTTAAATATGTAGTAGTAGGGATATGCCGATTGTAGACCAAATCTTAAATATGTAGTAGTAGGGATATGCCGATTGTAGACCAAATCTTAAATATGTAGTAGTAGGGATATGCCGATTGTAGACCAAATCTTAAATATGTAGTAGTAGGGATATGCCGATTGTAGACCAAATCTTAAATATGTAGTAGTAGGGATATGCCGATTGTAGACCAAATCTTAAATATGTAGTAGTAGGGATATGCCGATTGTAGACCAAATCTTAAATATGTAGTAGTAGGGATATGCCGATTGTAGACCAAATCTTAAATATGTAGTAGTAGGGATATGCCGATTGTAGACCAAATCTTAAATATGTAGTAGTAGGGATATGCCGATTGTAGACCAAATCTTAAATATGTAGTAGTAGGGATATGCCGATTGTAGACCAAATCTTAAATATGTAGTAGTAGGGATATGCCGATTGTAGACCAAATCTTAAATATGTAGTAGTAGGGATATGCCGATTGTAGACCAAATCTTAAATATGTAGTAGTAGGGATATGCCGATTGTAGACCAAATCTTAAATATGTAGTAGTAGGGATATGCCGATTGTAGACCAAATCTTAAATATGTAGTAGTAGGGATATGCCGATTGTAGACCAAATCTTAAATATGTAGTAGTAGGGATATGCCGATTGTAGACCAAATCTTAAATATGTAGTAGTAGGGATATGCCGATTGTAGACCAAATCTTAAATATGTAGTAGTAGGGATATGCCGATTGTAGACCAAATCTTAAATATGTAGTAGTAGGGATATGCCGATTGTAGACCAAATCTTAAATATGTAGTAGTAGGGATATGCCGATTGTAGACCAAATCTTAAATATGTAGTAGTAGGGATATGCCGATTGTAGACCAAATCTTAAATATGTAGTAGTAGGGATATGCCGATTGTAGACCAAATCTTAAATATGTAGTAGTAGGGATATGCCGATTAGATTGTAGACCAAATCTTAAATATGTAGTAGTAGGGATATGCCGATTGTAGACCAAATCTTAAATATGTAGTAGTAGGGATATGCCGATTGTAGACCAAATCTTAAATATGTAGTAGTAGGGATATGCCGATTGTAGACCAAATCTTAAATATGTAGTAGTAGGGATATGCCGATTGTAGACCAAATCTTAAATATGTAGTAGTAGGGATATGCCGATTGTAGACCAAATCTTAAATATGTAGTAGTAGGGATATGCCGATTGTAGACCAAATCTTAAATATGTAGTAGTAGGGATATGCCGATTGTAGACCAAATCTTAAATATGTAGTAGTAGGGATATGCCGATTGTAGACCAAATCTTAAATATGTAGTAGTAGGGATATGCCGATTGTAGACCAAATCTTAAATATGTAGTAGTAGGGATATGCCGATTGTAGACCAAATCTTAAATATGTAGTAGTAGGGATATGCCGATTGTAGACCAAATCTTAAATATGTAGTAGTAGGGATATGCAGTAGTAGGATATGCCGATTGTAGACCAAAACTTAAATATGTAGTAGTAGGGATATGCCGATTGTAGACCAAATCTTAAATATGTAGTAGTAGGATATGCCGATTGTAGACCAAATCTTAAATGTGTAGTAGTAGGGATATGCCGATTGTAGACCAAATCTTAAATATGTAGTAGTAGGGATATGCCGATTGTAGACCAAATCTTAAAATATGTAGTAGTAGGGATATGCCGATTGTAGACCAAATCTTAAATATGTAGTAGTAGGGATATGCCGATTGTAGACCAAATCTTTAATATGTAGTAGTAGGGATATGCCGATTGTAGACCAAATCTTAAATATGTAGTAGTAGGGATATGCCGATTGTAGACCAAATCTTAAATATGCAGTAGTAGGGATATGCCGATTGTAGACCAAAACTTAAATATGTAGTAGTAGGGATATGCCGATTGTAGACCAAATCTTAAATATGTAGTAGTAGGGATATGCCGATTGTAGACCAAATCTTAAATGTGTAGTAGTAGGGATATGCCGATTGTAGACCAAATCTTAAATATGTAGTAGTAGGGATATGCCGATTGTAGACCAAATCTTAAATATGTAGTAGTAGGGATATGCCGATTGTAGACCAAATCTTAAATATGTAGTAGTAGGGGATATGCCGATTGTAGACCAAATCTTAAATATGTAGTAGTAGGGATATGCCGATTGTAGACCAAATCTTAAATATGTAGTAGTAGGGATATGCCGATTGTAGACCAAATCTTAAATATGTAGTAGTAGGGATATGCCGATTGTAGACCAAATCTTAAATATGTAGTAGTAGGGATATACCGATTGTAGACCAAATCTTAAATATGTAGTAGTATGGATATGCCGATTGTAGGACCAAATCTTAAATATGTAGTAGTACGGGATATGCCGATTGTAGACCAAATCTTAAATATGTAGTAGTAGGAATATGCCGATTGTAGACCAAATCTTAAATATGTAGTAGTAGGGATATGCCGATTGTAGACCAAATCTTAAATATGTAGTAGTAGGGATATGCCGATTGTAGACAAATCTTAAATATGTAGTAGTAGGGATATGCCGATTGTAGACCAAATCTTAAATATGTAGTAGTAGGGATATGCCGATTGTAGACCAAATCTTAAATATGTAGTTAGTAGGGATATGCCGATTGTAGACCAAATCTTAAATATGTAGTAGTAGGAATATGCCGATTGTAGACCAAATCTTAAATGTGTAGTAGTAGGGATATGCCGATTGTAGACCAAATCTTAAATATGTAGTAGTAGGGATATGCCGATTGTAGACCAAATCTTAAATATGTAGTAGTAGGGATATGCCGATTGTAGACCAAATCTTAAATATGTAGTAGTAGGGATATGCCGATTGTAGACCCAAATCTTAATATGTAGTAGTAGGGATATGCCGATTGTAGACCAAATCTTAAATATGTAGTAGTAGGGATATGCCGATTGTAGACCAAATCTTTAATATGTAGTAGTAGGGATATGCCGATTGTAGACCAAATCTTAAATATGTAGTAGTAGGGATATGGCCCGATTGTAGACCAAATCTTAAATATGTAGTAGTAGGGATATGCCGATTGTAGACCAAATCTTAAATATGTAGTAGTAGGGATATGCCGATTGTAGACCAAATCTTAATATGCAGTAGTAGGATATGCCGATTGTAGACAAAACTTAAATATTAGTAGTAGGGATATGCCGATTGTAGACCAAATCTAAATATGTAGTAGTATGGGGATATGCCGATTGTAGACCAAATCTTAAATATGTAGTAGTAGGGATATGCCGATTGTAGACCAAATCTTAAATATGTAGTAGTAGGGATATGCCGATTGTAGACCCAAATCTAAATATGTAGTAGTAGGGATATTGCCGATTGTAGACCAAATCTTAAATATGTAGTAGTTAGGGATATGCCGATTGTAGACCAAATCTTAATATGTAGTAGTAGGGATATGGCCGATTGTAGAACCAAATCTTAAATATGTTAGTATGTAGGGATATGCCGATTGTAGAATTGTAGACCAAATCTTAAATATGTAGTAGTAGGGATATGCCGATTGTAGACCAAATCTTAAATATGTAGTAGTAGGGATATGCCGATTGTAGACCAAATCTTAAATATGTAGTAGTAGGGATATGCCGATTGTAGACCAAATCTTAAATATGTAGTAGTAGGGATATGCCGATTGTAGACCAAATCTTAAATATGTAGTAGTAGGGATATGCCGATTGTAGACCAAATCTTAAATATGTAGTAGTAGGGATATGCCGATTGTAGACCAAATCTTAAATATGTAGTAGTAGGGATATGCCGATTGTAGACCAAATCTTAAATATGTAGTAGTAGGGATATGCCGATTGTAGACCAAATCTTAAATATGTAGTAGTAGGGATATGCCGATTGTAGACCAAATCTTAAATATGTAGTAGTAGGGATATGCCGATTGTAGACCAAATCTTAAATATGTAGTAGTAGGGATATGCCGATTGTAGACCAAATCTTAAATATGTAGTAGTAGGGATATGCCGATTGTAGACCAAATCTTAAATATGTAGTAGTAGGGATATGCCGATTGTAGACCAAATCTTAAATATGTAGTAGTAGGGATATGCCGATTGTAGACCAAATCTTAAATATGTAGTAGTAGGGATATGCCGATTGTAGACCAAATCTTAAATATGTAGTAGTAGGGATATGCCGATTGTAGACCAAATCTTAAATATGTAGTAGTAGGGATATGCCGATTGTAGACCAAATCTTAAATATGTAGTAGTAGGGATATGCCGATTGTAGACCAAATCTTAAATATGTAGTAGTAGGGATATGCCGATTGTAGACCAAATCTTAAATATGTAGTAGTAGGGATATGCCGATTGTAGACCAAATCTTAAATATGTAGTAGTAGGGATATGCCGATTGTAGACCAAATCTTAAATATGTAGTAGTAGGGATATGCCGATTGTAGACCAAATCTTAAATATGTAGTAGTAGGGATATGCCGATTGTAGACCAAATCTTAAATATGTAGTAGTAGGGATATGCCGATTGTAGACCAAATCTTAAATATGTAGTAGTAGGGATATGCCGATTGTAGACCAAATCTTAAATATGTAGTAGTAGGGATATGCCGATTGTAGACCAAATCTTAAATATGTAGTAGTAGGGATATGCCGATTGTAGACCAAATCTTAAATATGTAGTAGTAGGGATATGCCGATTGTAGACCAAATCTTAAATATGTAGTAGTAGGGATATGCCGATTGTAGACCAAATCTTAAATATGTAGTAGTAGGGATATGCCGATTGTAGACCAAATCTTAAATATGTAGTAGTAGGGATATGCCGATTGTAGACCAAATCTTAAATATGTACGTAGTAGGGATATGCCGATTGTAGACCAAATCTTAAATATGTAGTAGTAGGGATATGCCGATTGTAGACCAAATCTTAAATATGTAGTAGTAGGGATATGCCGATTGTAGACCAAATCTTAAATATGTAGTAGTAGGGATATGCCGATTGTAGACCAAATCTTAAATATGTAGTAGTAGGGATATGCCGATTGTAGACCAAATCTTAAATATGTAGTAGTAGGGATATGCCGATTGTAGACCAAATCTTAAATATGTAGTAGTAGGGATATGCCGATTGTAGACCAAATCTTAAATATGTAGTAGTAGGGATATGCCGATTGTAGACCAAATCTTAAATATGTAGTAGTAGGGATATGCCGATTGTAGACCAAATCTTAAATATGTAGTAGTAGGGATATGCCGATTGTAGACCAAATCTTAAATATGTAGTAGTAGGGATATGCCGATTGTAGACCAAATCTTAAATATGTAGTAGTAGGGATATGCCGATTGTAGACCAAATCTTAAATATGTAGTAGTAGGGATATGCCGATTGTAGACCAAATCTTAAATATGTAGTAGTAGGGATATGCCGATTGTAGACCAAATCTTAAATATGTAGTAGTAGGGATATGCCGATTGTAGACCAAATCTTAAATATGTAGTAGTAGGGATATGCCGATTGTAGACCAAATCTTAAATATGTAGTAGTAGGGATATGCCGATTGTAGACCAAATCTTAAATATGTAGTAGTAGGGATATGCCGATTGTAGACCAAATCTTAAATATGTAGTAGTAGGGATATGCCGATTGTAGACCAAATCTTAAATATGTAGTAGTAGGGATATGCCGATTGTAGACCAAATCTTAAATATGTAGTAGTAGGGATATGCCGATTGTAGACCAAATCTTAAATATGTAGTAGTAGGGATATGCCGATTGTAGACCAAATC
>JBAIAA010001168.1:0-168490 GCA_037893245.1 Crossaster papposus | reverse complement strand
GTGCGCATCAATTTTCAATATTAAACTCATCACAATTTAATGTAGATTTCCCCGGACGATATCACGAAATGTGCATATTAATTTGTAAATTAAAGATACATTGGTTTATTTTCGTTTGGCAATTGATAAGTTCATACAGTCGTTAAAAATAAATTAAATTTGGCGTACGATTTCCCGAATTTGCACCGAATTTAGTATCTTGATAATTCAAGAACTACACTGGTTAGTTTTTAGTGACTTCCCATCTATTCTGATTATAGCGAGAGATTAATGGTAAACCGTACAGTTATCGTCATGCCAACACTGCGCGTAGGATGAACGCTAGAGTAAAAACGAATATTTTCACTTGCTTGTTAAGATGTTTTCGTGTATGCGTCCGTCACTGTACCCCGATAAAGTCATGCGTCATTACTGTTCCCAAATCTATATTGCATAAGTCTACATTCATTGATAACAGCAACGTTTGGGAACCAGGGAGAAATAGGTTTTTGGAGGGTTGTCGGTCTTTAAATATGCCAGCATTTTATTGGTGGCGATTGCGGCGTGCGTAGCACTAGCAGCAACCGTCGTGTGTACCTCAGCCTGTCGGTAGAAGGGCGAAGTCGAACGCGGCCCAAGAGCACCGCGCGTTGGCCGGTCACTCCATTGGGAGCTACTCCGGGTTGACACGGGTCCGGTGCGCGGTGCTGTGCCTGAGGCAAGGCGACGCCCGTTGCCGGTCTTTAAACTACGGAAACATATTAACTACACTACCTGGCCTTGACGTAGCGATCGCAGACCGCAGCCGTATACAAGGGTGTCTTTAATAATACACATGTATTATGAAGAGTACGCTTCACGTTTAGCTAACTTTGTAGTGTAATTAGTGTAATTACCCTCGCCGAAATAAATATATGCATGTGCGATTAAGCGAGACATGGTGTCCTGTCCGTGCAGTGGGGATGTTAAAGGTAGGATACACCATTGGTAATTGCTTGAATTATCATGAATGGGTGGATTGGGGGGGGGGGGGGGGGGGGGGGGGGGGAGGGGGTTTGAATTTTATAGTAAATATCGTTTACCTGACCTGTCCGAAGTTTTACAATCATAGATGCCGAGAAAAGCACGAAAAACAGCGTTAGTTGTCAACCGGCGTCGAGCAATTATTCTTATGTTTTTTTGTTTTTTCGCGATTTGATTTTATAAAATTCAATTTTTCTCAATAATTACAGGATATCTAGTGCAAAAAATTGCTGGATGCGTAGAATCATTATTTACTTTCAAATTAGTAAGATATTTCTTAATAATTTCTTAATAATATTTTCGATATCTGCCAATAGTGTATCCTACCCTTAAGGAACATATTAACCACACTACGGGATTGGTAGCGGATGTATAATTATTAATAATGAAAAATGGTTGGTCTTACCGTATCAATCAGAATGACCTACGGATTTCTGTATTGGAGAAATGTTTAAAAAGACAAATAAAAGGAGTGACAAGTGTGCTGTCAGGAACTGCCACTCCAAACATAATATATTGTTTGTTGCTAATTGCGGGATATCCAAAAGAAACAAACTTTATGTTTATGTGCTACTTTTCTAGGAACCATGCTAAGGCCGAAATGCTATATGATGGTCTCGAAGAGTTCCTCTGCAAGGCTAGGTAAAATATGTCAACATATCCTGTATCTGTATGTTATTGGGGCGCCCTTGAGATATTTGAAGATATTTGAGATATACCTAAAGTCCCACGGGACTTTTTAAAGATATTGTTAATTTCAGTTGACTAGTCTACAAATATATGATTTTATTTGTAACCAAGTCGCTTTGCTTTATGAACCCGGGCAATTCCAGATATTATTACTGGTACCATACAACTACTCCATTTTGCAACAAAACATAGCACATAAACATACCCAGGTTTCAACGGGGGTGTTTTAGCTTCATTCACTGGCCGGTAGTTTAGGTGTGTTTGAATACCTATAACAAGTAATTGTTCGCTAAAAGAGGGTGTCAAACACCCCCCCCCCCCCCCCCCCCACCCCCTTCCCCCCTCTGTACACCTTTGGCATCACATACTTATTATTTTAGTAATCTACTATCTTGCACATATTAACAAGGTAGTAGTTATTTAAAGTTGCATTGGTTGGTTTGTTATTATAATGATGACATTATTATAGCTGAAATATGTTAAAATATCCTCTGTATATAATTATGTATCTACAAATGGTTTATCGTTAAAGCTATAGTTTACAGTTTGGGTCAAATAATTTTAGGAACTAAAACTTATCAGTTATCGTTAAAACGAACAGTTATAATTAAATTATGTTTGAATGGTAGAAAATTATACAAACGGCTAAGAAACAGGGCTGTTTTAATTAAAAAGCAGTTGTTAACATAAGAAGGCGCCCTCAAGACACCTCAATTGTCAACCATATTTTGATCAAAAGATTGAATCATAGTGAATGTGATGTTTGGTAAATTTAATTATTTGACCTTAAAAATGTATGGTTAATTTCCAAAAATGTTTTAGGATTTATTCATATTTTCTTATATTATGAACCGATTTCGACCAAATAAAGTTTGGTCTATAATAAACATTACATGCTTGTTCTGGATTCTTCACTTATTTGTTCATCACCTCAAAAATATTATTTTTCGAAGTGCCCTCTATACCAACATGGACCTACCCCTAAAAATAAAAAATGTCTACCAAGTAAAATGTTGTTGTTTTCCGTTTTTCCTTCACAATTTTTATCTGCCAGGTATTTCAGACTGCCAACATGTTTTTTATTGTTCTTTGGGATGCCCTTGGGACATTTGGATGGGTGGCTTGCTTTCATACAAAAAATCCCACGGGACTTTTTTTCTGTGGAGATGTTCCCGGACTAGCTCTCCAAAGGTGGGTTTTTGTTTCTAACTCTGAGCCAATTGGGAACTTCACCACGGCTGAGACTTTGTTCTAACGTGCCTGCCTGTCTCCAGACCCGATTTCTCAGGCGGACGACCTCTGGCTTGGTGCGGCCAATTACGTCTCTGGTGCAAGGTTCGAGCATGATGAGGTTTTTTTTCTCGTTGGTTTTTTTTGACGGAGAGGAGGTGGAGGAGGTGGAGGAGGTTGCCAACGCCAACAAGTAATTTCATCGTCGCTGAAAAGCATCAGGTCTTGGTTTATTTCTACGCCGGAACCAGGGGTGGGAGGGCAGATGAGTTCAAGAAAATCGTTTTGGTTATCCGAAGATACGAATATAAAAACTGGGTTTATTAACCGAGATTAAAGGTGACATGCTATATCCACAAATTGTTTACAAAATGCCCCATTTCCTCATGTTTTTAAAGCAAGTGTGTACGTTATTTGTATTGGTCAAATCACTAAGCTCTAGTTATCATTCCTAGGCTGTTTTTAGTGTGACAGGCAAGTGTGCATGTTCAAGGAAATTTCGAAGCTTACTATCGTAAGTGCATCAAAGTAACTGAATTTTCAAAGACCAATCCACAAAGAGTACTTTGATTTACTAGACACAGTCTAGCCTCTTAAAAACTCCTACCTCTAAAAAAGGTAGGATACACCATTTGCAGACATCACAAATGTGTAATACCAAAATATTAATAAATATCTTACTTTTATTCAAAAGTAAATAATAATCGCAGGCATCCAGCAAAATGAATTGAAATTTAAGCCTGAAGTCGATCGGATTTGACAAAGTGCTAAAGATATAGGCCTATTGTTTGAAATAAAATGTGCGAAATACTGTGAGGAAAATAGGAGAAATGTGATGTCACATGGCCCCGATAACGTAATCACGACGTCATCCTAATTTTCGTCTATAACACATCCTGGAATACTTGCATACCAAGTTTGACCCTAATTGGACTTGTACTTCCAGAGAGACACAGAGTTTTGGAGTTTTATGAACGAGGACTATACTAGAAACAAACAGTATTGAAGCAGAATATACGGTTCGGGTGAATGGAACATATCCCGGCCCAGACCAAAATGTGAGTAGAGTTGTGCGTTGGTTCTCTCCTGTGTCGCGAGGGTTTTTCTCCGGGTCGTCCGGTTTTCTTCCCTCTTGAAAAATCAAACACTTTCGATCTCAGGATGTGCTCCGTAGTCATATATGAGTCGATATGGCCGGCTGCCACAAAGGCGCCTTTACGTGCTAGCGGCTGGACTACGTTGTAGCCGCGTCCTTCAGAACCTGAGGGCCTCTATGGAAAGCACTGATTGAAGTTTACCCTCATTAAATATGACATAAATAAAATTAAAATAATTGTTGTCTGGGATTTCGTGTTCATCATGATCTGCCTATTTAAAACTACGGTAGGCCTAGGGTTAGGCCCCAAGAAATCCAACCTGGGCTAGGTCTACTATTTTGTAAAGTCGAAATTATGATTTTTTTCTTTCCTTTTTATTTCCGTTTTGTCATGGCAACATTGCAACTTCTAACGTTCATATAATAGATTAAATAAGTTAAGATGGCCTAATATTTCGATCTTAACAAGATCTTCCTCAGAGACAAAATGGCTGTGTACAAGAAACAAACATAATAAGGCAATATACAGCATGATGCAAATCATGGTTAGCAAGAGAAATACAAATGCAATGGTTAGGCTGGTTGAAGTGATGACCGACAGGGGTACCTAGTTTCTTGGTGTTGACAGTCGATCGATGACCGTAGAAACGCTTTTTAGGGCATTTTTGGTCTCTCCGACATACTGAACTTTACAAAACTTGCAAGAGATGAGATATATGACATTAGATGTACTGCAAGTGATGTTACCAATAATTATAGGAGTGGGACCAGAAGAGTGGCCAAAAAAGAAGTCAGACTCCTGGATGTGGATCTGGCAAACTACACATCTGAAACTGCACTTGAAAGTTCCGTGCTGGATGGGAGGAGGTGCATCCAAGCTGGGAACTTCGGCTCGAACTAAGAGGTCTCGTAGATTGCGAGGGCGTCTATAAGCCAATACAGGGCTGTCGGGGATGGCACGGACAAGGCGATCTGAAGTGTGGAGATTGTAATGGCTGTCGTTAGTGATTTTGCAAAGGGAAGGGAGCCTAGGGGGGCCTTTACCTTTAGAGCCAAATTTCTGGGTACAGCTTTGGCTCTGGCAATGGCACGTTGAACTTGGCGAGAGCTGTGACCTCTGGCAACCAAGTTATTCTTCAGTATCTGTGAATGGCGGGAGAAATCATAGTCGTTAGAACAAATCCTTTTGAGTCTGAGGGCCTGACTAAATGCTATACCAGTCTTACAATGCCTAGGGTGACAGCTGGAGGAGTGGAGATACTGGTGTGTGTCTGTGGGTTTAGAATACAGATCAGTTGTTTTTAAGTTATCGTCCTTGCGGATGGCGACATGTAATAGTTGTATTGTTGTTTTATCTTAGAAGTTGCGAAGTCATGGGTGTGATCTTTGGGACATGGACGGGTCAAACAATGTGGTGTCTACCACAGATTTAAAGATCCATGGTGTCCTGCGTCAAGGATCACCGGTTACCATGGTCTGGAATGATGTTGAGTGGACTGGGACAGTGCTTGATACGGAGGGGACAGTGCTTGATATAGAGGAGTCACCCCCAATACTGATGATACCGATTCCGATGATGACATACCCTTATCAAACCTTCTGTCGACTAGAACCAAAGTTAATCCTACAGTACTTTTGAAGGGAAACTCCACCCATAGTTTATAATTGCATAATGTTAAAGAGTGCCAATTGCCATTGTGACTTGATTTTTATTTCATTTGTATCGGTTTCGGTAATCATATAAAACAGAGATTTTCTCGCACTGCGCTTACCGTCTTGCGAGCCGCCATTTTGTTTATCGGTACATCCGAGATAATTGTGACGTAGTGTCTGCACCATCAGTATACGCGAAGCCCGATCGATAGCGGCCACGAATGCACGCGCAAGGAATGCAAGTGAACCCTTTTATGTACGACATAGTGTATACATAATGTGTACTGTAGGCTACTTGTGAAAGTGGGCTCAAAATCATACAGAGAAGGACCTGATGTCATACTAATTACTAGCTCACAGATTTTCTATTCTTCTCAGAAAATACAAAAATAAACGAGTTTGTGGCGTCAAGTCGATATTCTGCATAGAAATGCAATACACGTATCGCAATAGCCGGGCGCCGTACAACATACGTCTGCATAATGTAGTTGTCCGCGTCAAGGTATATAGGATACCAGTGCGAATAACACGCAATAAAGTATACCCAGCACGATAGATGACAGACAGTCCAGGAAAAATAAGTTTTGACCTCAAACAAATTGCAACAAATTGTTTTTCACCACAGTGCACTTCTAAAAGGTTCCTAGAATGACATACTAAAAATCCACAAAAATCCAAGTGGTGGAAATATGTCTAATTTGCATAAATCGTTAATCCCTGCCATGTAATATTTTTTATTCCCATATTTGGGTACATACTTTATTTTTATTTTTTAAAAAAGTTTATTTTGGTGATTCTACTTACATATCCTTACTTGAATAACATTTGCTAAAGCATATAGGTGACTGAATAATTATGAGAACACAGTAATTATCCAAAATGACAACTTTGTGACCCTATAAATGTGCGCACATTACACTGTCTCCAGATATCATCATGTAGTCAGTATTGGTGAGCTTCAAATTCACCAAGTTGCTTACTGGCACAGTTATCATATTAAAACCTTATGAAAAATCATATGAACAATAATAACATTGTGATATTTAGCCCAGAAAACAAAAAATGGGGAAAATGGTGTGTCTATAAATTGGGCTAAAAAGTAGTTAAAGGGTTGCCTAACATGGAATACTTGAACAAGTTCAAGGAAATCACCAAAATACATTTTAACGTAGATATGATTATTGTAAGCAACAACAATCTTAAATTTGGGGGGTTTCCTTGAACTTGTTCAAGTCTCTCACCTTAGACAACCCTTAACATGGCACCAAATGACGTCACCTAAATGTTCGTCTGTCCTGGAATACTTACATACCAAGTTTGACCCTAATCGGAGCTGTACTTCCAAAAATAGAGGGTCCCAAAAACTACACCTTTAATGTGACGTCACATGACACCCGCTAACGTCATCACGACGTCACCTTAATTTGAACTTATAACACATCCCGGAGTGCATGCACGTGCGCACGATGATAACATTCCCATATATTTGATAACATCTTGCCGTAATGCCCATCTGTTGAGATTGTTACTTCACTTTTCACCCAACAATTTGTGGTTGGATCAAGGAAAACAATAATACCAGATATAGGGCAATGTTTGCCCAGCTAACATGACTAAACTACGTTGTCAATTTGTTTGCTTACCAAACTACCAAATTTACTCAATAGTTAAACAACAATTCACCAACAATTGGCTGGTAGAGTTTACCCAGTACTCTTTTGTCCAGCTTTTATAACAGTAATGGATTTGGCTTAGCATCCAAACCGAGGCCATCAGACAGAGTTTTTCGTTTGTGGAAAGGGTGTGTCGTACCCAATTATTAAAGCACGAAACGACTTGCGATTAGCCAACCTAAAACAATTATTATTCTGGCACCTGTCGATTTACAAGGTTCTCTAGATGTAACGCATCTGTCTTGACTGATGTGAATATATAGCAATAAGCTGACGTTGCCATGGTCACCTTGGTTCAAGCCAACTTAATTCTGCGCATGTTTGTAAAATTAGAGCGAAAATTCATCGTTGACAGAATCTCTCTTCTTCCTTTTAAGAATAATTGTACTCAACGATTCCATCCATGTTCGGTGGGTGTCATCCATTAATCCCGAGGTATTTATATGCACTAACCCGTTCAAGTGCTGCATTATTCAGAGTGAGTTTAATTTTGTCAAAATGGGGTAATCGAGAACGTGAACCAAATATCATGTACTTGGTTTTATTGACATTAAGCGTAAGCCTGTGTTTGTTGAGCCATGTTGTTACCTGTTGGAGTCCAATGGACATGTCATTTTCGATATCCTCCGGTGAGGTTCCACTAAACAGTAACACAGTGTCATCAGCGTACATGCTTATCTTACACCCCGGGTGTGATACACCTGCAGGTAACATCTTAGCATGGGAGAGAGTGCTAGTTTCGCAAGGTGGCATTATTAAATATAAGGCTATCTCTCTAAATATGTTAATTTCACCTTTAAATATGTAAATTTAGCATGCTTAAATAAAGAATAGGCATATTAATTTTATGGGACAAGTCCGCCCACCACCGTGGGGTGAGTCCGCCACAGGGCGAACCTGCTGCACTCTATACAGGGCGAACGTGCCCCAAGAGCTCATCTTGTGTTTTACCACGTCGTATGCATCATTAACAGAGTAAGCAGAGTTTATAACTGCATAATTATTTTGGCAAGTCTATTATTTTCTAAAATGACATTAAACACTATATAAGTTTTGACCTCACACAAATTGCAATAGAATATTTTTCACCACAGTGCACTTCTATAAAGTCCCTAGAATGACATACTATTGATGTGTAAGTAAAATCACCAAAATAAACTTTAAAAAAAATTTAAACTAATAATATACCCAAATATAAGAAAAAAATATTACGCGGCAGGGATTAACGATTTATGCAATTTAATCATATTTCCACTACTTGGATTTTTAGAGATTTTTAGTATGTCATTCTAGGGACCCTATAGGTGCACTGTGGTAAAACAAATATTCTATTGCAATTTGTGTGAGGTCAACAAAACAAAATTAAGTATTTTCCCTGGACTATAAAACCATCTTTGTTTATGTCTTGGGGTTTATACAATTATTATTGATGCCAAAAACGTTTACTTGTTACAGTGAAATATTGTCAAATATCTGCTCGTGCAGCTATTATATGTGTTTTATCATGTCACGTGTAATCTATTTACATCATCGAAACTTCCTCCAATGGCTGTAGTGGTGGGAAATCACATGGTGGGCGGACTCGCCCTTAGCGTCTCCTTGGCCTTTGCGTCTGTTATTGCTTTGCCGTAGCCCTGCGCCTGTATAGTATTACTAGTCCGTTATGAAAACGAGATAGCAAGTGCTGTACGCATTATTACCAACATGGACATCGTAGGAGGCGGTTCGTATGCCGCTTTCACAGCCAGCGTGTTTATTGGGATTGTCGTGAGTTGCTTTGGCGATACGGTAGCGACTTGCCCGCGAGGACGGTGTGGCTTGGTTGATGTTTCGCTGATTGGTTTCAACCACAGCGTGCGTCACACCGAGACTCACGGGCTGTGCCACAGGGCTTGCACGACCGAGCTATGGTGCCGCTCCGTTAACTACGAGTTGGACACCGGGCTATGCCAACTCGTTTATAACGCCTCTCACCAAAGTGTCCCCGATAGTTTGGTCTCACGTCCAGGCTGGTTATACTCCTACATCGCCTCTCATCACAGTGTCCCCGATAGTTTGGTTCCACGACTAGGCTGGCACTACTCCTACATCGACACAGAGGTAAATCTACGTTCTTTTATTACAAGTACATCACCAAAATATTTGAGTTATACAAAATACAAATTATGTATTGCATTGAGAACAAATTTAACATATTTTAGTGTTAAATACCGCGACGTGCAAAGTTATAAGAAATATAGAAGTTGAGTTGTTCGTGCTTTTTTTTAAATTTAGATTTCTTTTTCCTGAACGAATTTTGAAGGAAGACCATGCACTGTATACGAATATTATTTTGTTTGTGCGCATCGGCGGGCCTTTAAACATTGTTTAAAAGTGGTTGTTATCATTGCGCCAATTGCGCGCTCCATGCCAGTTAAGTTGTGCATACTGGGACACTCCTAATTCATAATTATAATTTTATTAATTAATTACTTGCCGTTGCCCTATTGTTTTCGTGGGATGTCTTATTTGAAAGCTCATAACTAATGAATTGCGAGAAAATTATGAATTCAATTTGAACAAATATTTGTTCAGATTGCAACCCCCTAAAACTAAAAAGAGCGGACACACAAACTGTTTTTTACCCTGTAGTACTTTTTGTACATCCAATGGTTCCTCCATAGGCTAGGAGGGACCATTTCAATTTTGTTGTTATAATTAAAACGAGGTTTTAAGAAAGAACAACGATTATAATTTAAATTGAACAAAGTCAAATTCAAATTAGTTTTACTTTATCAATTGATTTTTCAAAGGTCATTTTTCTATATTTCAGATAAGCAAAATGGTAGCGATTCTAGACAGGGGTTCCCCAACCCCCCCCCCCCCCCCCCCCCTCTCCTCCCCACTCCTTTTTAGCCATTGACTAATGTTATGAAAAGAGTAAATCGGCCCCATATATGTAATACTGAAGTTTCTACATTTTATTATCGAATTGCCTATAGGAATGCATAAGAAATTATCATATAGGCCTAGGTGGAGCGTGCCTTCGACAGGCCCAAGACTCGCCCTCCCTCATGTCTCCCCCCCCCCTTCCTGAACGCGAGATCCGCCCCTGACAAGCGATGGGTGAGGCCTACTAAGGCAAAATAAAATACGATCTTAAAATTTTAGTATCATGAAAAAAGAAGAAAAAAGGAGGCGGCCCCAAAAAGAAAGCGGGCGGTGACGCTAAACATGTTTTGTTATATATTTGGCCTAATGGATCATAAGTGCCTTTTCGACTCTCTGCCTAGTTCGTCTTCGTTTTTGGCTTAAGGCGAGATTTCCAGCCACATTCTGACGCCTGTTGTGTTTCAGAAACATTTAATCGATTGATGTAAACCCAAAAGATCGAATATTTTTATTTGCCATTTCTCTTTGCTTCTCAGTGATTCGGAATTTGGAGGCGAAGCCGAAGTCGAAACAAAGGTTTCGAAAAGGCCCTAAGTTACAATTATTATGTCGTGAAAATCTCATTATATTTATTTATTCCATTTCTTTACCCAGGGTGTGCCCAAACAGTTTAAAATTGG
Organism: Crossaster papposus; assembly: GCA_037893245.1. Lineage (NCBI taxonomy): Eukaryota > Metazoa > Echinodermata > Asteroidea > Velatida > Solasteridae > Crossaster > Crossaster papposus. The sequence goes on along the minus strand of JBAIAA010001168.1, from coordinate 157,595 downwards.
TTTTCATTGGGGCCCTGCATACATCATTAAATAAAATAAGAGTACATATAAATACAACAACATTTACAGAAAGTTACAAACATAATATTTACAGACGTACAAGGATATTTACTGGAATCCAAAACATTGGTACTAGTTCTGATTTACGAGATAGGCGGAAAAAAAACCAAAAACGTTTTGGGGAAAAAAAGAGAAAGGGAAATTTTAATCCGGCTCCACATTGTAGTGGCAACCAATTTATAACTTCGTAGATCAGCGCAATTGGCATAATATCTAATGGATGACTTGTCGGAGCTCCGATTTAAATGTGCTTAATGAGTTCAATGTTTGCAATTGTTCGGGCAGATTATTTCAAATATTTGCACCACTCACAGCGAAACTTGTGGCGTAGCATTCTTTTTTGGCGAAAGGAACTTTCAGTGCCGTGTGGGTCAATTGTTTTGTTTTAAATAACAAACACTGATCAAGAAACATAACAAAAAACATAACAGAAGACAATACCCAAATAGCTCCCGCATGATTACCCAAAAGAAACAAGTTTCTGTCGAGGGGCTCTCCAAACTAATTAGATAATACATTTAGGAATAAATAGATTAGATATATATGGAACAATAAAAATTAAAAAGATATGTATATAATATATAATTTAAAAAAATACAAAAATACAAAATTAAGCATTATTCAAAATATCCAATTTATAATGCCCCCAAACTAAAGAGAAATTTGAGTTTTAAAAAACACAAAGTAAGGAGATGAATAAAATAAATGCTGGCATGCATACTACATATAATGGGGGAATACTCTGGAAGGCTTGAGAAATGGGGTCCAGACTGAACAGATGATCACGTAAAGAACTAATGAAAGGCTTAGGTGATTGCATGGCACTTTGTGAGCGACCTCGTTTTTGAATACTTAATGAGCTGGCGACGACGCCTTAGTTTATACATGCAATATTGAAGTTACTTAAACCAAGGAGCTATGTGTTTATAGCTCCATGTGTCGATTAAAGTGACCGGGGACTGCCGACATTTCACCATATTTAATTACTAACCCCCCCCCCCCGCCCCCTTCCCCCGCCCCCTTCCCCCGCCCCCTTCCCCCGCCCCCTTCCCCCGACCCCTTCCCCCGACCCCTTCCCCCGACCCCTTCCCCCGACCCCTTCCCCCGACCCCTTCCCCCGACCCCTTCCCCCGACCCCTTCCCCCGACCCCTTCCCCCGACCCCTTCCCCCGACCCCTTCCCCCGACCCCTTCCCCCGACCCCTTCCCCCGACCCCTTCCCCCGACCCCTTCCCCCGACCCCTTCCCCCGACCCCTTCCCCCGACCCCTTCCCCCGACCCCTTCCCCCGACCCCTTCCCCCGACCCCTTCCCCCGACCCCTTCCCCCGACCCCTTCCCCCGACCCCTTCCCCCGACCCCTTCCCCCGACCCCTTCCCCCGACCCCTTCCCCCGACCCCTTCCCCCGACCCCTTCCCCGACCCCTTCCCCCGACCCCTTCCCCCGACCCCTTCCCCCGACCCCTTCCCCCGACCCCTTCCCCCGACCCCTTCCCCCGACCCCTTCCCCCGACCCCTTCCCCCGACCCCTTCCCCCGACCCCTTCCCCCGACCCCTTCCCCCGACCCATGTAGCTTCATACTTTGTTGACAGGGAGTGATGTCGTTCAGGCCAAATTACTGCGGTTTGAACACTTTCAATGTTACAACGCATGCACATGCATGACATGTGTACATGTATACGTTGTTGACAACGCGACACTGCAATCCAACCATCAACCCTATTTTACCACAATTATAACATACTTCAAATGCAGAACATAGCCCACGTTTTCACAATAACGTATTTTATTGATCAGTACACTGCAAAGAGTAAATAATTACCTTCAAACCCAGAAATCGGCGATTTCGAATCCTATTTTTCGCAGCACGTTCGCAACTCCACGGTGTGCCATCTTGAATGTTGATGTCATTTCGAGAAGGCAATAGATGGGCAAAATGTACCAATTTCGAGGCAATATTTACCTATTTGAGGGCACAATGCCTATTTTGTTGTACGCTGCATGGTCAACTTGACCTAGTAGCTAGGCAAATGTTCTTTCTTACACTAACGTTGCTTACAACTTCGAAAAGTAATTTTGACCTTTTGATTGAGCAACCGAAAATATTGAAGGGTACTGGTCAAATCGCCACTTAACCCATATTTGGGTAACAAAGTACCCAACTTTTGTACCCAACACGTTTACGCAGCGGATTTTGACACTTTGTTTTTAGATTGTATACAGCCAAATAAACAAAACAAAAAACAAGCGACCAAATGAAGTCGTTGTTTAAAATGTGTTAAAAGGATCGTACACGTTTGGTAATTGGAACCCATTGTTTGTTTCAATCCTATATAGTTATAGATATATACCATCAAACTAACGTGTAAAAAAATCATTTCAAAAGGTGGTAGCGATTTTGAGATATTGCCGAAAATCTCGAGCGGTTATGTCCACGCAGGAATAATAATCTGCATTGGAATACACAGTCTGAGAAACGTCACTGCAGTAACGCTTCTCAGATTCAACATTTTGGGGATAAAAAGTGATATCTTTTTCCATAACCGCAGTACTTCGAAGTGAAAAATTACTAAAAATGCATTATACTATCCAAAGCTGCTGTACTTCTTACCAAGTAAGTTTTTATGGATTTACGAGTCTTTGAAATCAAACACTTCGTTTCAACGTTTAGGGGTTTGCGAGTCCACCTTTATTATGGAATATTAAAATCCATTTAAGTTTTAATTCAGTTGGTCCCACAGTACTTTATTACTCTTGTGCTGACCAACTGAATCAGTTACTTTTAGTGATAGTAATTATTTTGTAACTTTAATTTACATTAGACATATTAATAAAACCAATAACTCAATTTTTCTAATGAAATTAATAAAATAATTTATAACGAATTGTTCATAACTTTTTTTAAATATTTTTTGCCACATATTTGGGGCATAAAATACAATAGCGACAAGTAAGATATAATTATATGGTTTCTCACGCATTGTTCGTGGGGAAAATCCGCCATCAGTAGATATCATCAGCAGATAACATTATAATACACTTGTGTTTATCAACTTAAAGACGCAGGCAAGACATATGAAGGCAGCAAACATTAACATACTAATTTGCACACCAAACTAATGAAATTAAGCAGTGTACATGTACTTCTATAGTATTACACCACAAAATGGTTTAGGTACAAAATATAGCAAAATCCATAATCCACTTCCATAATTATATCAGTTCAAATGAAATATATCTTCGCGATAAATGTTCCGGTAGGCGGGGAGGGAGGAGGAAATGATTAACAACTCCACTGCTATACAGAAAGAAAACACAAATCTTTGCGATTAGAAGATAATTATTATTATATAATTCAACATGTATATAACATAGCATGATATGATTGCAAAGACTTTTCGGTAGGCGGGGAGCGAATTTTTTTTCCCAAACAGGTTTGCACAATTTCATGAATTATTCAGTAGTTTGGATGAGAAGTTATGTTTATTCATCGGAAAAAAACATGACGTCACAGCATTGTTGTTATTAGTTAACTAGTTACAATAAATCACTTTAAAGAACAGCTGTTGTCGAGCTGCTATACGTAGTGTAGTGGTTAAATTGATATCTTTGGAGTATTTTTAATTTAAGAGGAAAAGGAGACCTAGAACCTAAGTGTTGTACAGCGATCAACGCAACTACTGAATAATTCATGAAATTGTGCAAACCTGTTTGGGAAAAAAAATTCGCAGGCGGGGAGGGAGGAGGAAAAATGTCGTTCCGCCGTGACCTCCGTCTACACGAGCAATCGGGACTAAAGTGAAGCAGCAGTTTCCCTTCCCTTTTAATATTGGGGTGGACCGCAAAGCCCATGACAAAAAGCCCGTTTGCCAGAGCGTGTTACCCAAAAGCTATGTTACGTAATCACATAGACTAAACCCTAAATAACTGCAGCTGCAGAGTAGTTGTTTGCAAGCGAAATAATTTTGAACGGAATTTGCCCGAGTATAAAAAACGACTCGCGCTCCATAAATCCGATTAATACTGTGACCAAATTAATCTTATTTTTATTGCCATTAATTTTTGGAGTAATTACCAAACGTATACAATCCCTTTAATAACAATAACATTGATAAATAAAAATTGTTACAATAATTTATATCTGTATTGTAAGGTTGGTTTATAAAAGAAACTGCACTTTTTATTTGAAACTTGCATGTTATCGCTTACATTAAAGGTAGTATACACCATTTGCAGATATCGAAAATATTTACTACCGAAATATTAAAAAATATCTTACTCATCTAAAAGTAAATACTGATTCTAGGCACCCAGCAAAATGATTGCGCTAGATATCCTGTAATTATTCTGAAAAATGTTCTCTTTGAGATACTTTGTAAGAGAATATCCAAGGACAAGAGCTTTTCCTTTGGCCTTCCGTCGAGGCTCCTGACATGCTAGCGATGGCTGCGATGCCTGCGGTGGGCATGGCCATGGTGGTGGACGGGGTATGATCTACTACTGTACCTAGTATACTGAAATCAAATAAGTTAAGAGGGCCTAATATGTGACCTGTTCCAACGAAACCCGGACAAAGTCGACTTTTTAGTTTTTCAGATTTTGCTATTTTCAAATTCTCTAGGTTCTCAGCTTTAAAATGGTGTATCATTTACATATGTACCCACACCCTATCTTTCCTGGGGTCTGGGTTTAGTGATAAAACCCTGACAACCTAATTATGAGATAAACAGCTTTGAAGTTCAGAAAAGCGTATTATTTCTATACACAAATGTTTCACAAAATTGACAAAAAAACACACTTCTGGTAGACGGATTTTGTTCACATTTGAGGAGATTAATAGTGAGTGACTTAGGAAAACCTAAAACATCAAAATGTTAAAATCCATCCCGAAATGATTTCAGGAGTACATTGTGACAAAACACATATTTCGATCTTAACAAGATCTTCTTCAGATAAGAAACATATTGGAAGACAGAAAAGGGAACTATAAAGTTTAGCAGTAACTATTAAACAAGTTTGATATGATTTTGAACAAAACATAGGCCTAAGTCGTTTTTATAGTTATACATGCAAAACAAATCAATTTTGTATGCATGACATGAAGGCAGAAACCTAACTTTAGCATATAAATAAGCCACAAAACAAAACAATTACATGTGCTTGCGTGCATAATGAAATTCACGCTCAGCTGCGTGAGTACAAGCCGAAAGACTTGGCCGAAAAAAGTTGAAATCGCGCGCACGAAAATCGTCGCAGAATACATGAGAAACATGTCGCCACAGGCTAAATTGTATATCAAACGAAAATCATTTCTTCTTTTATCGATGTGTGGTGATCATTTTTGGCAATTTTTGTTAGTCCAGTCAGGGCGCAGAAACTAAACACACGACACAAATTTCCCTTAAAATCATACCCTAACTTCGAGTGAACAAAATTCTGCCAAAAACATACTGAATCTCGTCATATTTTATTTCATTCGATTCAGAAAAACGTTTGCTTTCCACTTACCACGCCATGTTGGAGAATAACTGCTCCGTTTGCAACATGTAGTTCGTTAAAACAAAGCTGCCGAACTCTCGCAATTACTCGCGTAAATCTCGTGGCCGATTTGCGACGCCGGTCGTGCAAATAAAGTTCGGGATATGACTTCGCTGCAGACTGACTGTAGTATTGGTTTGTGGGAGAAAATGTGAAGAGACTGAAATGTGATTATAGTACAAAGGAGTCATTTTGTTGAGACTTTTAAAGACAAGAATAACCTTTTTATTGACTTAACTCTTTTTGAAAAAGAAGCCCAATTAGGACGAGCAAACATATATTCTTAAGGGATGAGGATTATCATTTTGTTTAACATATTATCGTGATATATGTACCTTCCTCCCCACACCGTACAACAATACTCTAATGTTGTTAAGTTGGCATAACTAAACTTACAAATGTGTGTGTAGGCTGTGTTGAGGAACACAATCACGGATTCTGCTTAGTATATACCTAATTCAGATACAACAGTTTTTCTTAGGAATTTTGACATGTGAGCCCCAACTTAATGCTTCATCAATAACTACACCCTCGGCTGGGGTAGCACCCAGACTCCAAGCGGTATTAAACAGAGTGATTAAAACCTCTCGAACACACATTTATTCCCTTATTACATATTTTCTGCCTTGTACCAATAAGCATGCATTTGGTTTTGGTGGCATTTAATGCTAGCTTGTTTCTTACGCACCAATTGTGAAAGTCTCTCACCTTAGGAAACCCTTCGCCTATCTTTTAGCCCAAATTATGGACACAACATTTTTTCCCGGTTTTTGTTTGCTGGGCTAAATATCACAATGTTAATACTGTTCATATGATTTTCCATAAGGTTTTAATATGATAACTGTGCCATTAAGCAACTTGGTGAATTTGAAGCTCACCAATACTGACTACTTCAAGATAAAATTGCCTCTGCTTCTCATCTGCACGTTCGCAATCATCTTTAAAACATCTTTGTTTTGGTTGCTTTCGCATCAGAGATCCGTAGACTGGTTACCGGAATCTACATTAAAATCAAACAATATATTGGTTATTTTCCACCAATCTGATTTGAGAGTGTACGGAAGCCCGTTTAGGACAGGTACCACTTTCTCTTTACGGTTCTTTTTTTCGCGACCTTGCATGCAGTCTCTTTCGTGGTTGTGCGTTTCTCTTTAGCAGTAGTACTTTCTTATTCGTGGTGGTGCGTTTCTCTTTCGCGGTAGTGCGTTTCTTATTCGCGGTAGTGCGTTTCACTTTTATGGTAGCGTATCTCTCTTTCAGAACGTGTGTCTCTTTATTTCAAGGAGAAAGTTATTTTTTTCACAGGGGTGTATTTCTCTTTTATTGTGATTAAGTGGCGGCCGCTACTTTGTCACTCGGTGCCGCTACTATAGGTTTTTCCGGACGATATCGCAAAATGCGCACATAAATTTGTAACTGGTGCATTCGTTTTCGTGCAAAATAGTATAAACGTTCACATTCCCGTTTTCTATTTAACAATTGATAATTCGTTTTTGCATAATGGATTAATGGTGCATCCAGTCGTAGGAAATCATCACACGATTTCCCGAATGTGCACTAAATTTAGTATATTGATAGTTCATTTTAGCGCCAATTTGAATGCACACCCGCAATCATGTTTTCCTTTTAATTTATCAACAATCAATTTCGCTAATTAATGTGCAGCCGATTTTCTACGCATTTGTATGCCTGGTCAAGCATTGGAATCCATGTATGTGTTATCAAAAGTAACATTATTGGGAATTAAACCAGGTCGTTTGTCTTTGAAACTACCAAATAAATGCTATATAAACCACTAAGTTGAAAACAAAATCTTTATTTGCTCAGCATTTGCCACGATCGCATCGTAGCTACATTTTACTTTATGCCCCCTAAAATTTTCCAATAATGGCTGCAAGAGGGAGATACAGACGAGTTTCGGACGTTGATCGAAATCGTCTTATCGATGCCTTTTGAGGCTGACGACGCAAACTACTTGGATGTAGCAAATAGACTGGACATCAACCACTCATGTATTGGTGGATAGTTCATTGACGGATAGACAATTGAACTGATAAAATGACAGAGAAGTCATTAACAAAAACAAAATAACCTCAATTCTTCAAAATCTTTATTTGGATAAATTTCTAAGTAACCTCAATCCTGCAAATTTATCTGATGCATTAACTTCCAAGTGACTTCATTCCTGCAAAAACCTTCAATTTGCGAAGAGGATTTTGGAGGATTTGGGATGGTTAGGGTTGAAATACATTTAAGAGCCAATACATAAATGATCAATTAGTCCCACGATACATTGATTTATTAATGATTTAATCCAAGTTGTATCGTGAATGGTATAGCCATATGTACTTTATTGAAATTGAATGCAGAATATGCGAATTTAAATTAAAACAAATGAAAAAGAATATTCAAGTCAGGCCGTGACACAATGATAAATCGATTGGCCGCGAAATAGATTGCACATTCTTAATAATCAGCCATGCATACGTCAAACCGAAAGCCCAATCACGTGTTTGTAATCGTTTAAATGAAACGCTAAGCACATTCATTAATTTGAATTAAACAAAATAAAATTGAATGCTCGTTTTTGCGAAAATGAAACTCGGACATACGTCGTTCTGAAATTCAGCGCGAAATTGAATGCATCTTTTACAAATGAATGTGCACATTTTGAGATATCGTTCGGGAAAACCTATAGTATTTATTAGGGGTTAAGCAAGCTGAGAGGGCATAAAAAAAATATTTAAAAAATAAATAAAAAAAAAATCCCGAATTTACGCCTACACACGCGCAATGTAATTAAAACAATCAATAATTAATTATAACAACTAATTATAAATTAATGTTTGTATTGTATTATTGTTTCAAAACAATATATATATATATCTGGAATGATTATCAGCTTGACAAATGGTATACAACAGAAGTTTTAGTAGTTTCGTTAATGCAACAAAAACCGATGTTGCCAAATTTCAGGAAGCGAAGTATTTCTTTGGCGAAACCTGACGAACTTTTTGTGTCATTAATTGATGGAAATCCCGCTCCTGTTCTATTTAGCCGTTTGGAACGGATCGGCTTATTGGAATACGCCCTTGCTAAAATTAAGTGTACCCAGGAGGGGATAATTAGGATAATGACGTAAAAATATGAATTTTACAAAACATCTGCGGTTTTTTTTGAAGACGAAATTTTACTAGAAACATTAAATACCGCTTTTTTCAGATGTTATCGAAAACGTTGATTTTTTAGAGGGCCGTTTGAAACGGATCGGCTTATTGGAATACGCCCTTGTTGAAATTAAGTGTGCCCAGGAAGGTAATAATTAGGATGATGAAGTAAAAATATAAATTTTACAAATCATCTGCGGTACACTTTTTTTAAGACGGCATTTTGAGTTCTCGCAAAGTAGACTGGGTCCAGCCTCATATTAGAGTCGATAATGTAGAGTCCGTCAACCAGTCTACTCGTAGAGTGGATCTCTGATTGCAAAAGCAACAAAACCAAGATGTTTTCAAGACGATTGCGAACGTTCAAATAAGAAGCAGAGGCAATTGTATATCTAAGTATTTTTATATTAACCATGGTAATTGGTCAGTTACAACCATGGCAACGAGTCCTGAGGTTAAATTTGAGTCGAGATGAAGAATGGTGGAGCTATACCTACGGTGCTGAAAACAAATAGGGCCTAATGGTTTATTATGTTTTCCTAGCCAGGCAACTTGTAGAATCGTTATATTGGGCCGAATAGGAAAAAACGTACATGCAACATATCAATCGCATGTACAATATAAACAACACACACAAATAAGGGAACTTGTAATATTAACCCGCTAATGGGTTATAATTTAACGTCAAAATTGCTAATTTGAGTTTGATCAGGTGGCATAAAATATTTCACTTGAGAATGACTTGAATCCAACCTTGAGAGCCAATAAACGGTATCAATAAAACGATAACGACGCAAGTCATGTGCGCGTGAACTCTAATCTGAAATCGGAAAACCGACAGTAAACCACGTGAATTTTAAACCAGCATGTTGATGAATTTGGTTTAGAAATTACATACGTAAAAACTGATGGCTTTAATTTTGTTTGCAGTCAAGCGACGTTTCACTGGAATCGTTAGCTCCTGAGAACCAAGAAGCTCCCTGCTTGGAGAATAACGCCAGTGGTAAATGACTTGCTTGAACTGTTTGCAGACTTAATAATTATCAATGTAAAAACAGATTGGTTGAAAATAACCATTTGATTGGAAGAAATATGCCCAGCTATGACATTGGCCATTTTAACCCAAATATTGGTCAAAATAACCAATGGTATTGGTTATTTTGATCTTGATATTGGTTATTTTGGTTAAAATGACCAATATTATTGGACACCAATGGTGAGTTTATTTTCAACCAATTTTGTTTTGCCATTTGCACATTTAATGAAAATATGTCACTGTAAAATCCATGTTGCAGGTACACAACCCTCAAATGATTTTGTATAATAAGGGAATAAAATGTGTGTTCGGGAAGTTTTAATCACTCTACCGAACACACATTTATTCCCATTCATAAATACTTTTTTGTAAAATTCAGCCAAAAAAGGCCCGAAAAAGAAAGTTGTCGCAAGTGAAATGTTTCCGCCTCTGTCGCTCTGAAGCGTATTTACTATGAACCAGACTATTACTGCTATTGGCAACCTCGTTTACCTCGTGTCGAGCTGTACGCGCCCAACACTACCCGCTCTTACTATTGGAGACGAGGTACGGGTATATGCGCGATCGTTAACATTATAACTCCCATCGTCCAAAGGTTGCGTACCAAATACAAACAAGATATAATTAACAGCGTTCTCATAATTGTGTATAAATAATGTACAACTTTTGTCTCTTTTTTTCCTTTTCTCAAGATGTTTTCGATATCGATATCATCCGAACCACTGAGGCATTCGATAGTCGTACTAGTGACTACTTGTCTGTAGTCAGACACGCCTGCTCTCAGTATGGCATGCAGCTATGTACGTTAGCCCAGCTGTATGACGCCTACCAAGCAGGCTTTGCCGATGGCGAATGGGGCTTGATCGACGTTGAAGGGAGATACGCCGCGTTGGAACCTTGTGATGGCTATATAGACGAATACTGTTACTACACCGTACTAGATGGGAGCGCAGACGAGAGCCTCATCTCCAATACGCCTCTGCCTTCTGATCTCTCCACTAGCGCCTTTTGCTGTTCTACCAACCGCACATGCTCTGCATCGCATCGTACGTAATACCAGTCTATAGATAGGTGATGGGGTTGTGCATTTGATGATACAATCATGAGATTTTTTGCACACAGTCAGAGTATGTCATGAGAAAGATATTTGGCTATTTTTCCTTTGAAACAAATATAGGTAAAAACTAAGCAATATTTCTTTTTCTTTGTAAAATGTGACCCAGCACGAATAAATGAGACACTTTGCGGCAAAAATGAAAATTGAGATTTTGATTTCATCATTTAAAGCTAAACAAGCTTTAAATGATGAAATCAAAATCTCAATTTTTATTTTTGCCGCAAAGTGTCTCATTTACTCGTGCTGGGTCACAAATGTTGCCATTGGCATTGCTTGTTATTCTATTTATATTTGGCCCTATGGCAAAATATATTTTTCATATTTTTCATACTTTCATACTCTGTCTCTGAATGAATGATTGTAGGTCATCAACTTGCCCCCTTACCGACTCGCCCCTTACCGACTCGCCCCATACAAACTCGCCCCTGGTCGACTCGTCCCCTGGCCGACCCACTCCCTGACCGAGTCGTCCCCTGACCGACTCGCCCCCTGACTGACTCGTCCCCTGACCGACTCGCCCCCTGGCCGACTCGTAGGCAGTCCACTTGTTTGATTTATGGACCTTGTATATGTACGATGTATATCCGTTACCATTAAATTCCTCATTTTGAGGAATACAAACGAACTCAACTATTCTCAACTCTCAACTACTCCACATTTTCCGTATTTTGATGTAGAAATAACGGTACTAGCACACGAAAATGTTTGGCCCCATTGTTGGTCCCACCAAGTACAAATTTTATGGGGGAGGGGGGGGGGGGCATAAAAAAATCTTGCATACGGGCCTGGTATCCTCGACCCTCCGTTATCTGCGCACGTGCACCTAACGCTCATGTATGCGTGGATGTCAAGAAAATCATAGCTTTTTTGTTACAACTTGAACTAATACAAGCGATCAAATCTGATTCCAAACAGTTATATTTTCTGTAATGGACAGGCCTAGGCTATTTATATTGCCTGAATGAAGCTGATTTAAATGCAATTGATATCGTGTATACGTGAATCTCTCTTCAATGATACATAATTAATATTGGGAACAAATAGAAATGTGCTACTTGTGGACAGCATACTCTTTCTTTAGCTGTGATCGTCTCATATTTATATCTTTTTATATGTATATATATATTTTATTATTTATTATCATTATCAACAATCGCCTACAAGAATATTATAATTCAAAGGGACTTATAGTCACACAAATTAACTCAAACTACACACAAACTGGATGAGCACTCGCGACTTTAAATGAAACAATTATCCAGGAGGCGAGTCGGCCAGGGGGCGAGTCGGCCAGGGGGCGAGTCGGCCAGGGGGCGAGTCGGGTAAGGGGCGAGTCGGCTAGGGGGCGAGTCGGCCAGGGGGCGAGTCGGCCAGGGGGCGAGTTGACCTCACATCCTCTGAATGTGTGCCACATTTCGTGCTTGTATCATCAAAGGCACAATTTTTTTCAAATATTTCCCCTATCTTTCCTTCTACTAGTGTACGTATCAGCACATTTTTACATTTTGGGGAAAGGACAGAATTGGAAACAGCAATGCGTAGCCAATTGTTCAATGTGTTCTTCAATAAACGCCCAGCCATTTTCGTGCTTTAGTAGTATTCATCGTTGTTGTACATTCGCCGCCTATTCACATAATATAACGTCACCTAATACCACACAATACTACATAGCAGTGATCTTACTACACTAGTTTACGAGAATAATTTGTGTATATTTTGTAGTGTAATGTACCCTGGTGTAGACATCTGTGAAAATCGAGGTCTTTACAAACCAGAAAACAACATGTTTGGGTACCGTACTACATGTACTAGGGGTTTGCGATAGGTATGTTTTTTTTCAGAAGAAAGGTAAATCCTGAATGCTAAAAACTGTCACCATATAATTTGATTTCTGGCAGGCTTGCAGTGGCAACTCGCGTTCAAGGGGCTGGGAGGCCAGACTACGTCTAACCGTAGCCTGTATGAGATATGGACCGACAATCGCTGGGACTCGACCCTTGAAGGCCATTACCGCGACAAGTCTATCTACGATGCTTGGCGCAACAACAGCAGCCAGCTAAAACTGGTAAGAAAACCAATTACGTCTTTGATGTTTTAGTTGCTCTTATACATAGAGCTCCGAGTCTGCTACAGTCAAACCTGCCTTTGCGGCCACCTGGCTTCACTGGCCAACTTTGCTTGGTCCCAGTTTGATTCTTGCATAAACATACCTAACCTTGCCTTGCTAATGCGGCCACTGCGTAACGCGGCCAGCGGCCAACCTTTAATAGCCCACAGCAAATAAAACGTGTACAATTGCATTGCCGTAAAACCTGTGTACTCTGGCCGCAGAAATGAAGTGCGCCCTCTGTTGACTTTAGAATTTCCCCTGTTGTTTGGTTCCTGGACTTCATATACAAACGGTACCGAGCGCACAGACTAAAATAGTTTTTGTCGTCGCGACACATGTAAACGTACGTGTTCGTTTTATTAAACGTCAGATCGTGGGTGCTTAGTTTTATTTCATCATTTTGAAGTGTGAATTGCCTATCCATGTGCCTTGAGATTAAAATAAATAAATACAATTGGAAAGAAATAAACACAAATTCAGATTGATACATATAGTTGTGTTGTTCATATGGTGGGCACATGTACTACATGTACATGTACGTACATTCATTCATTATGCGAGCACATGTGTATGTACATGTACATGTACATATACATGTACGTCTTGCTATAGTGGCTACTTGCGTATAGTGGCCACGAAAACCGGCACCGTCGATAGCCGCTATATCAAGGTTTGGCTGTATAACCTTTCCTTTTTTCTCAAAAAGGTGAAGCTTTCATTGTTCAACTTCGGTGAAGCACAACCCGCAGCTCAGTTGATCTTCAACGGTGTGAATTCCAACATCGTGAACTGGTTCAGTGGAGACCTTCTTATGGCGTCTCCCTGGTTCTACGCTAGATACACCAGATACTTCACTATGGAAGGCCACCAGTCCTGGTAAGTGACTCTCGATCCTCAGCCTTTGCTCCGTACTTGTCTCGTATTAACCGCCCAAAGCTAGCCTGCTTCACCACATTATGCAAAGGAAACACAAGATCTCACAGTAATGTGGGTAGCTTGTTGCCCAGTGAATTGACCAATATACGTACATTCAGCACGCACGTGTTACGCACACGGATACTATTGTATTTGTTGAAACCAATTCTGTCGAATGACGCCATGCAACATGAAGAAATCAGCCATTCCTAGCGCCATCTTTGGGCGGAAGACACTTAATACTAACCGGTGTAGCGGTTCGCGTTATTTTTGTTCATGAGCTGGGTGGTGCGTGAATGTATATTCATGAGAAAGAGCAATGACAACTCATATACGTTAAAGAACTATAAAGAATTATAAAGAACGGCTTCCTCAACCAAATCGCCAATAGCATAGTTGGTAAAGAGGAGAGCTATAGATCGAAAGGTCTGCGGTTCAAATCCGACTCGTTAACGTTTGTCTTTTTCTTCTGCAATGTTCTTATGGGTTATTTTAATCATTGAACAAGGCTGAAGGGAAAACCGGGCTAGGGTACATAAGTTTCTTGAAAAATACAACAAGAACCGCTACACTGGTTAGTTTATAGTGACTTCCTCTTTGGGCGGTGGGTACGAATGAAGACTTATTGTTTAGAATTGGTGATCAACCTTGCTGCACCCCCCCACCCCCCCCCCCCCCCCACAAAAAAAAAAAAAAAAAACAAAAAAAAAAAACAAAAAAAAAAAAAAAAAATCCAACCCAACAACAACAACAACAACAACAACAACAACAACAACAACAACAACAACAACAACAACAACAACAACACCCTCACATTCCAAAAAACAAACAAACAAACACCCTAACAAACAAACTAACACCCCCCCCCCCAAAAAAAAAAAAACAACAACAACAACAACAACAACAACCCCACCCCAAATACACGCACCAGCACATACACTTTGAGTTTGAACTACATGTAATTGCATTTTCGACGGTTTTTTGCAGGCCTGGGCGACACTTCCTCATCAACGGATATGGAGATAACTGCGCAGACGAGAGTGGATGGCTTTTCTTTGCTGGGCCGGAGCCAGATTGTCCCTGGGTTGAACCGTTCAACATTATGTATAGCACCACGAAAGGTGCCACGAAATGGAGCGACACTATGTCATCACCAGGTAATGATGCAAAGAAATCAGGATTATCCTGCATCTTTCCTTTCGATTGTAAACGACAATAGCAACAAACATTGACACCACACAGGCACGTGTGTCGGGTCAACGTTTGTGCGCTTCATTCACGGATTATAAACCAATACTATAATGGGAAAAAAGTCTCTGAGACATAACTTTGGAAAATGATCTTCTTTTATGGTTTTCTTCAAAATGACAGCAAGTCCGAAGAGTTAATTTCACATGGAGTTTAGTGTCGGTATAACTTTTAAAACTAGTAAGCTTTTAAACTTTTTTGGAAAGCTGCAAATGATATACTTTACATTGTAAACCACCTAAATAATTGAGGAGTATAGGCCGAAAAGCCGCCAAACGCCACTCCCATAAATAATGATTTTAACGATATCAAGTGAAAGTTTATGATCAATCAACTTTTTTTGTTGGCTGGCGTTTAGCGGCTTTTGCGTCTAAACTCTTAAATTGTTTTCTATCGACTAAAATTATTTCTGACGGAATTATTTGGCAGGGTATTTTTGACCATTCCGAAAGTTTGTCTCATTTGTTAGTTTCAGAGTAATTACCATGTTGCCACGTACTTGTTTTAATTAATGTATGCATTAGGTGAAGGTGTTGGAATTGCTGACTACGTGACTATCCACGTATCCTGGAGTGAGTAGAGGGCTTCATGAGACTGGTACCCATAACACGTTCATATACAACAGCACACCAGCTACAACAGGGAACCTTCTTAGTGGCGCCAAACCTATGGTGTTCTACAACGGACAGGCAAGCGTCGTAGTTCCGTTCAACCAGAGGAACCACACATTCTGGTTCGTCTACTCCGACATGCGTCAAAAAAGTGTGATATCACACAAACATTATTACACGTTTTATTCCGATTAGCACAATTAATGAATATAGTTCTACTAGCAACACTTTCAAAATGTTTTGCATAACTAATTATTATTATATTTTAGTTGACAGAAAGTCAAGTGATTGTAAAAACGCCAACAATAATGGGAGACTTTTGAGACGATAGGGGGCGCCCCACCAACCGGTCCTTTTCTATTGTTCTTGTCACTGGGAACAATAGAAAAGAACCAGTTGGTAGGGCGCCCGCTATCATCTCAAAAGTCTCGAATTGGCTTTCTTTATTGAGATTTAATTCATTCATATATAAACTAATTTTTAAATGTATTTTTAATTCTTTAAATTCTGTAGCATATGGTGGTTCTAAAAGAACATAGCAAATCGTCAATATTGACGTCAATATTCATGATTTGCGATGTTCCTTCAGAGCCACAATATAAACTTTTCTTTTCTTGCTTCGTGTGTTTTTGTTAGATAACCATGACACGTTGCAGCGATAGAGGGCGCTTGGCGAATTAGCCATGAAAACGAAAGAGAAAAAGGGGGTCGTTCAGGGAGGGAGTGGGGTAGAGTAACGGTAAAGAACCAAACAATACACAATTGGCCACACATTGTATGGTAATTTGGCCTGGCGATTACTTGTAATTTAAATGAGTCTCTTCAGGTGCTTGGTGGTGTAGCACACATACGTACCGGTCCTCTTCACTGACGTGTCCAAAACGGCCGTCTAGGGCTACAGCTACGTCTATGTCACGCGTAGTTGCATTGGATGAACACCTAGACAATAGCCCCAGACAAGGGATTCGGACGCACCCTTATTTACGTCGTCGGGAATAAAAATGACATAATAACTATAAACAATTTTAATGACTAGTTCTTATCACCAAATTAGGTTCCCTTTATTCTGCATAAATCCACCGCATTTTGGCTAACGTGTGTTTTAAAAGCTCAACAAAATGATATTGTGAACAGTGCCTTGCAGCTCTATATAAACTTGATTGAATTACTCTGGTCATAAGTTGGTTTTATATTCCACAGCAATTACCAGCGATGATGGCGCACTAGCACACTTAAGACGAAAGATAATACTGCCAGTCAATAACCTTAGCTCCATGATACAACTAGTTTAAAGTGCTTAACACACAATGGGTTGGGCTGAACGATATCACGTGGCGAATCCGCTAAACCCGCGATCAATAGTAGAATGAAGAGAGCGTCTATTATCTAATCAATATTTGTCCATTATGTATGGTACAAATGGTAGCTGGAATCTGTTATTGTACACAGGGTATTGTCAATGTTCATTCAACAGCCAACTGATGAGTGCCGATGTGGACGATAATTCTGTCCCCCGGTAAAATTGTCCAGGGGGGTGGGGGGAACTGAATTACCTAGGTAAAAGTGTCCCCCTGGATATACCGGAGCCGTTAATTCTGTCCCCTCTCTCAATAATTTTGTCCCCCCAATTGTTCCACACATAAGTGGTTATTTTGATGTTATTTCAGAGAATTAAGCCCACAGGGTATTTATTATTTGCACTTCTATCAAAATAAAAATAACTTTATTATTTAAATCATCTGAGCTACATTTTTGCGAGAAAGTGAAAATGGCAGTAATCAGTATTTTCAGACTTCTTGCACGCGTACAAATTCTATTCTCAACCTGGTGGTACGTATAGGTAGTTTACTCGCATGTGCTGCATGCATATGATAATAGTGATAGGTAGGCACAGCTATGATCAAGGCATAGAGGTAGCCTACCATAGGACTATTGCACTTAATTATATAATATTAGTAAGGTATATTATGTGTTAGCACACAGGCCCGTACGCAGGATTTTTTATCAGGGGGGGTGCAAATGATGGGACCAAAAAAGGAACAATTTTTTTTTGTGTGCCAGTAAGTTATTTCTACATCAAAATACTATTATTTACCCCGAAAAATGTGGACCTTTTGGTAATTTGGGGGGCGAATTTGTAATGATGGAACCAAAAATGTTTGTGTGCCAGTACAGTTATTTCCCCCGCAAAAGGTGGAACTTTATTAATTTTTTTTTTTTTTTTTTGGGGGGGGGGGGGGGGGGGGGGGGTGGGTCTGCTGTACGCACGGGCCTGGCACAGTTTGATTGTATCATGGAGGAATATACAAGTTCATGATAGCGTAAATGTAAACCTTGCACGCACTCGACACTAGCTGCGTTGATACGAATTTGAAGATGTGTAGGCTAGGCCGGTTACCGTTGTTTTAGACATTTTATGTAACTTTTGGTAATTAGGTTTCCAACAATAATTTAAAAATGGAAAACGGAATGTGTTTGCACATTGGCGTTACTATGGGGGCATCGTACTATAAATTGTATACATTGTAGCATCATTTTGGGAAAATTTGATAGTTGTTAAAATTGGAAGAAAGAAAACTATTTGTAAATTTCCATATACATCTCATTGTTTGTAGGGAAGGGGCGGGGTATAAGGGTAGAACAAGATGGGAAAAAACTCCAAGGGCCAAATTCATAAACGGTAATGATCACCGGATTATTTTAGTCACGTACAACTATTGTAAGGTGGCTAAAACAGAGAAGTGCGCGTGTGGATAAACTCCTGTGATCATCGCAATTCAGTAAGAAAATAATCGGCTGTTTATGAGTACAGCCGTGTACAAGTTCCTGCTTAACCAATATAGCATCATTTTGGGAAAATTTGAAAGTTGTTAAAATTTGAAGAAAAAAAACTATTTGAACATTTCCCTATACATCTCATCGTTTGTAGGGAAGGGGAGGAGAACAAGATGGGAAAAACTCTAAGGGCCAAATTCATAAACGGTAATGATCACCGGATTATTTTAGTCACGTACAACTATTGTACGGTGGATAAACTCCCGTGATCATCGCAATTCAGTAGGAAAATAATCGGCTGTTTATCTAGCCGTGTACAAGTTCCTGCTTAACCGATGTTTAGTGGTCTAGCCGTACATCATTCTATTCACAGCGGATTACGTAATATGCTGAATAAAAGGGCATATGTATCTTCAAAAACACGCATATCGCTGTGCTCTGCTGATCAGCTCAGTTGACACTAGTGGGAGGATCGCCGTGTCGAAAAAACGCGCTAATAATTTTACTCATGACCAGAAAATGGGTCTCATTAAGTGTGTAAAAGATGGGGAAAAGTTCTTCCTGTGCTATTTCAATGATACGCAGCAGGTCCATGGCTATACGTCTGTCCCACAAGCAAAATGGTAACTTGTACACGAGATAAACAAGCCCCTTGGGACGTTCAACATTTTCTTTGTTACTTGGACGCATGTCACTAACAATGTACGTTTGGTAAACAGCAGCTGATCTAAGCACTCTTTATGAATTCGGGCCTAGATTTGAACGTTTGATCATCAACTGTTTATACACAGTTTAGCCTAGTTAATCGTGATCAAGGGAAAATCACAATTTATGAATTTGGCCCTAAATCTTCTAAAAACATAGAAAGGCAATTGTATCATGTATATAAGGCAATGTTCTATTGGCGCAGCACTCATTTTAAATTTGATCATATTGCACTTGTGGAAATAAAGTCATGACAAAAAATCACTATAGAAGCCATTTAGGTAAAATTGTCTTATTTGGTACCACATACTGATCCCATTTCTTACTGAACCCCGGTATACACTATAGGCTCTTGCTGTAATTTTTGAAAATGGATGGGTTAGGGGCTTTATATTTTATGGTAAATATACCAGTTTTATTGTGTTGTGGCAATATAAGCTGGAAAAACCAAGAAAACAGAGCTGTTCTTGCAGGTTGTCAACCAAACTTAAAGATAACCTCTGGTACAGTCCACTTATACAAACAGTCATCTTTGCACTGGACATGAGCAAACCTCACAAAATCAGTACATTATTGCATTATTTGTTGGCGTCGATGCAATGTTTTTTTTCTCCGGAATTCGAAACGACATGTCATAAGCAAGGCCGGAATTTTCAGGGTGTGCTACCCACAGATGTCGGCCCGAACCCTTCTTAATAAGTGTCAATGATTTAATGAAATAGTTAATAAAAAATAAAAAAAATCCTGTAAGTCCAGTCAATGTCAAAATAATCCCGGCGCCAACTGGTTAAGAACTGAACACCAACATGGTCTGAAAAAGCGCATAAATTCCCAGATACCCTCTTGACCCCAACCAGACGCACAAGGTCAAAGTGCTTAATATTCATTGCCATCGATAGGCCCTGGATAACAGTTGTACAAACACCAAGAATACAACCACAAACTGGAGTAGAAGTAGACAAAGGTTTTATTCTGCCTCTCAAAACAACTTAGTTGCCTGGTTACCAGTTCTCAATGGAGGCTGATTAGACTCCACAGTTTAGGTTGGTCGGTGTTCATGAACTAGTACTTAGTAGACTGTACCTAAACATAAGCTTTGACATAAACTGTATCCATACCAGAGAGTGTAACTGGTCTCTGAAGTAGGCCTGATTGTAAAGTGACCAATAAGCTCATTATATATCAGGAAATAGTGACAAATTTGAAAAAGCCATAAAAATACCAATTTACGGTGGTGTAGAAGTGTTGAGCGATATGCATTTCAAGAAATCTCTGAAAATGTTCGATCGCACGCCATGGCCAGTTGGCCTGTAACAAGGGGTCCCAGGGTGGCGAATTTTTTTTCTCAAACGACCACGCCATAGAACTGGTTTTTAGCGCATCTGATTGGCTATCTGTTACGCCATGGTAGTAAATTTTGCTCTCAATTTATTGACCCTAGTAGAAGTCATGCAATGTGACACATGGATGAATGGATGATTAACAACCAATCAGATGCGCTAAAAACCAGTACAATGGCGATGTCGTTTGGGAAAAAACACTTAGCCCCCAGGTGGGGCAGTTACGTACATAGTGGAAACGAGTAGGACTGCTATGCTAGAGGTACGCGGTTCAAGTCCCACCTATGCTACTGTTTTATATACTTTTGAAATATTCCCTGCTGATGTTCCAAGGCTAGGATTGGAACCAGGGATCCCACGAGCCTGGCATCAGCAAGCTAGACCACCAGGCCACACGCCTCTTCGAAAAAAATATTCTCGGAACTAAAATTTGAAGTTTGGATTGCGCAATTAAAAACAAATACAAAATTATTATTCTGGTTTATTCGTATTAAAACACGAGGTAGGCAGCCACAGAAGAGTAGCTGAAGTGACCACGTTTACACTTTACAAGAATTAAAAATTGTTACATAGCAGTTAAAAAGAGTGGAAGTATACAATTACACAAAGTACTCACTTGCACCTATATTGTAAACAATTAAGAATTACAAAAGTTTAGCTAAAACAGGAATTGTGGACTTCATGTATCTATCAGTTTTGCACTTGGGTATAACAAGCGTAGACGTGGAACTGTTTCTGAGTATACAAATTTACAAATTTCACTTATTTGAATTGTTATCACACAAATGAATATTTACAAGGAAACCACAAAAAGCTTAACATTCTGGTTCTTCACTACATATTACAAAGTGTTTATTACTCTCCTTTCCAAGTTATTTCAGGGCTAAATCATTCATTTTAAGCTTTTACAACAATGGGAAAACGCATGTTGTGATGCAGTAGCAAAAACAAACATGCGTGCTGGGACATGAAACTAATTTGTTTTTATTTGGCCTTATCTTCACATAAGAACAGTTTACAGTACACCGACATGTTAAATTTAATAATAAACTTTTGTGGGATGTTTTGAGCCAATTCTAAATTAAAGCATGAAAAGCAATATAATTTTGTTTCATGAATTTAACATTTACAATGCAGATTAATTCGTCCATTAGTTATTATACGAACTCAAAAAATGACTTAGCTGCATGTATAAATACGCCTCTTCTGTTCAGCAGCGTCGACGATAATTTGTAGAACTAGTTGGGCTCGCCCTCTCTCCACCCTGTCGTATAGCTCAGCTTCTATCTAGCTTAATCCCGCCGTTTTGGCTTTTGCAAGGCGAGCTCTGATTTGTAGCGTGTCAGAGTTATTTGGCCCAATTCCAAGGAGCACTCCGCTACTTTGTTATTTCATTAGATGATCATCTCTGGTGAGCAGGAGATACCCAAAGGAAGGGTTGGGGTGTTTTTTCTAACTGAGCCAATCGAGAATTTCACCACGGCTGAGACTTTCTTTTAACGTGCTTGCCCATCTCCGGACCCGATTTCTCAGGCCGGCCAGGCGGACGACCTCTGGCTTAGTGCGGCCGATTACGTCTCTGGTGTAAGGTTTGAGCACGATGAGCTTCGTTTCTTCGACCAGGTGGAGGGGGAGGCTGCCGTTGCCCACAAGGAATTTCATCGTCGCTGAAAATCATCAGTTCTTGGTCCATTTCCACGCCGGAACCAGGGGTGGGAGGGCAGATGAGATCAAGTATGTCGTTTTGGTTATCCATTCTTATCGCTAGGAGATATGGGAATGGAGCTTAAAGGTAGGATACACCATTTGCAGATATCAAAACAAAAATATGTTGATTCTAAGCATCCAGCAAAATGATTGCGCTAGATATCCTGTAATTATTCCGATAAATGGAATTTTATAATGAAAAATTTGCGATCGCCGGACGGCGATAGCAAAAAAACAAAGATAACATAAGAATAACTGCTCGACGCCGGTTAAAAACAAATGCTGTTTTTCGTGCTTTTCCCGGCATCCATGATTGTAAAACTTCAGACAGCTCAGTTAAACGGTATTTACTATAAAATACAACCCCCCCAAAAAAATCTACCCATTCATGATAATTCAAGCAATTACCAATGGTGTATCCTACCTTTAAGTGCTACTGTATTTATTCTTGTTTTTTTCGAGTGTTTCTAGCCCCTGGTCAGAAATTAGCAAACATGCATACAACATTCTACGATAAGCACAAGGCATTTGGTTGGTATTTCACCAACCAAGTCAGTGTACACAGCCAGAGAGTTGTGGATCTTGGACCAATCAAAATGATACATGTGACTCGATGACGTGTTATTATGTGTGAGCTTGTATGTACGTTTGGAGCGAATGTTCAACTCCAAAGATACGAATGCACGCCCCTTCGACCGCCGGCCGGGTGTCGGGGGTAGGGTATCATCGTGTTTATTGGGAAGGGACGTATTCATACGTGCAGTTAACAGTTATTTTAAGGACTAAAACAATGAGTAATACAACAAAATTGACACAATTTGATAGGGTTATCTATGGGGTGTGGCTACATGCCAACGAGAAATAGGTTAATAAGCAAGTTGAGTATTTAAACTGCGCATGCGTGTTAACGGTAGGATACACCATTGGTAAGTGCTTGAATTATCATGAATGGGCGGATTTAGGGGGTTGTATTTTATAGTAAATATCGATCAACTGACCTGTCCTAAGTTTTACAATCATGAGTGCTGAGAAAAGCAAGAAAAACTGCGTTTGTTTTTAGCCGGCGTTGGGCAGTCCTCATGTTCTTTTTTTTTTCACAATCACCATCAATTAAGATATTTCTATAAATTTGATCGTAAAATGTTTCGATTCTTAGGTTTCAACAACATTTGGACAGCGATATCTGTAAATTCGTTGCTACCCACTATGCTTTTGCATGCATACGATGAAATGTTTATCTCAAAAGTAAAATAGTCAATTCTTCATGTGCACATGTGCAGTTGGAATACCAAACTGACTTATTGTCCATATATTTCTTTCCCCTATCTATTAACCTGGTATGTTGTTGACAAACGAGGTCTCATAATAGCTTCTCTGATGTCCGATGACATTACCAATTGTTGCAGTTTCAGGTCACCTCAGCTTCAATAGCGGCGTCGTCAAAAAGCACAACCTGACATTCAAACAAACAAATGTCCAATGAATTATTTGCATTGTTGGGAAAATGACTAGGAACATCAGCAGTTTACACTATGTGAACAATGCACAATGCACCCGTAAATTATGAGGCGTTCTGGCAAAATAAGACGGAATATGTGTAGTAGACATCTCAACAATTTCAATTTTTTAAATTAATTTATTTATTTCGTTTTATTTAAACCAGGGTAGTCCCATTAGAACTGTTCTCCCCTGGGAGCCCAAGGTAAAATGAATAAAACAATAAAATTAAAAAATTAAATAAAAATTGCCTTTCTTCATTTTGTCATAACACCTCACAATTTAGTTTTAAAAAATGCAAAGAAACAAAGAACTGCTTTGCTGTTTAAGTTCTTGTCAAATTTACAACATTTTTGTGAGAAATATATCATCAAATGTTCTTATTATTTCCATAAAAAAAAGATGCAAGCACAAGTACCAGTGTAGATGTTGAAGCTTGTGAAACTCAAACTTGTGATTCGGTCACAAGTTTATTACTATTGTGGCGGGACTCTCCCGAGTTCAATTGAAACCAGAGGTCAGGGGAGTTAATCACCGACTATGGTGAAAGTTCCCCTCACCCCAAACTTTGGTTGTCTACCTCGGACCTGAGGGAGTTTTCGAGCAGCCTCTAGGCCCGGGGATGCGAGCTCGTTTTGGTGGAAATCTACCGCCCAGTTGGATACTGATGACTACGGGCCCTCTTACTCTAGTACAGAACAGATCGACCAGACAAATAGACTGCAGAAATACAAACACAGCGACACAATTCTTTTGTGGAAAAGGAGTGATTGTTTTATTGACTCATGGCAATTCTGACTTTATTTGGGAACCCTGTTATTTATTCTTTATTTATAGTTGAAGTACTCCTAATAAATTAGTCTGAGACCCCCCCTTCCAATCCAGTATTTTCAAACAACCCGCGTGACGGTGCCAGTTAACCCGACTGTGTACAGTTGTTGACTATAATTATACATGTGACTATTTCTTCAGGCCTCTGTGTCAACATCTAGGTCAACCCTCTTTGTTATCGCGAGTCTCTGAACCCACGACAACAATTCTAATGCCTGTACTTAGTCACTCTACTATGCAAGTCAAATTCTCAACTGCAACAATCAAATATGAACCAAATTACTCACTGAACTAATTCGGTCCTACGCACGTACGCACCACTGGCACCACCACGAACTGGGTCACCACAACCGCGGGACTCTATGCCCCGTATTCTGTTGCTCAACCACGGTACAAGAAGTCAGGTCGGAACAGCGTAACACCGGTACACTGCACCACGCACGGCACTCACCGAAGCACCCGCTAGCTACTCCTCTCGTTCCGCTAGAACTTAGCCCTTGTCTCGGCAACAGCAATTTCATGAGTCCGTAGCACTCTAAAACTCCGAAGCACTTCACGACCCTGAAGCAACTCCACGACTGCCCGCCCTAGGCTCGACCGCGCGCATATCACTCAATTCGTACCACGGCCGGCCGGCCCGAGCTAGGCAGCGGGGCCACGCCCAACCACGCCGTGATTGGCCGCCACCCCCCACCTCTGCCCAGTAACCCCAAGCACGCATACAGTTCCACGCGGTCACGGCCTACCTCGCTCCGCCCAAGCGACAGCGAGCGCGCTCTGATTGGCGGCCATTCCCGCCAATCCACCAGGCATTGTCCGCCGATACGACCTGACCCCGTAACCAGGAAATTGCAAGTAAACATGACCAAATAAGGGAATTAGACTGGTGTCGGCCCACCCCACCACGCCACACTATTTCCTCCAACAATATCCGTCAAAATCTTCAGGTTGTTAATTAATACTAATTTAGAAATTAGTCGAATGTATCATATTCAACAAATAATAAATGTTAGCTAACATGTACCTGATAATTCTAAACCGGTATCAATGGTGATTTCAAGAAAGGCACAGTCTTTTGGTGCTCCGTCTTGGCCAACCACTTGGGCTTCTGCGGTGCGTAAGATGGTCTATACTCTCACACTTCTCTGCTGCTACTGGTAGCGTCGTAAGATGATATCGAAGGGGAGTTAAGTGGTGTGTAAAACTTCATCGGTGCAGCCATCTCAAGTAAATGTAGTAGGTGATGTTCACGTTGATGCAAACATCCTCAGCAGAAATACTTAGGGGAGGGAGGGGAAAATGGGAATAATGGAGAATAACTGGAAATTAATGGGTGCTGTGGTTACAGTGCTCATCAATATGCAAGAGAGAATGGACCAATAGGAGTAAACTGCAGCCTCATCTGAGGATCTGGACCTGGTGATTGATTCGGTGAGGTATTAAGAGGATCCACCTATCACATAGTCTTTGCCAAAGACTATTGTATTCGACAGTATACACGTGCTTACAACACGATTAGTTTAGTTCCTAACTCGCACAGTAGTTTTTGCAAACTTGCTTAAATGGGGCGTAAATTTCTCATGCAAATTCGACCATTCGAATATGCAAAGCGTCTTCACGCATTCAACTACTTAGTCAGCAGTCGCGTCTTCAGAAAAGTTAGTGGGAATGGAGGAGACAAATTTATTGATGATTTCTTGGATTTGCTTAGGAATGCATAGGTTTGTGAATTGATATATGTAGCCAAATTAGGAGGAATCCACTGGGGGCGATTCCATGAATGTGGTCGAGGCTACTCAAATAGTAAATGAAGATGTGGAACGGGAAGTTGTATTTACAGTTATTTTATTACAACAACTTAAATTTCCAAAAGAACTAAAAGGCGCCGAAAGAACGGGCAGGCGCCGAAAGAACGACAGCCAATTGGATGTCTGTAATCAAGTCGCCTTGGACGACCAAGCTCGTGCCACACAACCCGTGTACGAATATATCAGTATTAAGGTGTGGCTAGAACAAAAGTCAAAGGACCAATGCCTCAAACACTGCCTTGCGCCAACAAGAAAACTAAGCAAGCAATTAACAAAGCAAAAGAATGTAAAGTATGCAACAATGGGCCTATTGTTTAATGCAGCACGCGAGGGCGCAATTACAAACAAAGTTGTTTAAGTTGTAGAGGGCAGTATTTCCTAAATTATAGAGGGAGCTATAATTATAGCTATGTCTAGTGGAAACTCTATATTATTACATATATATTGGAAAATAGTCTTGGGGCCTGTCGAGGAAGGCGACTGGTCACACTCACCCCCTAATTAAAAGAGAAAATAAATCAACACGACTATAATAATTTTTTTCTTTCTATACGACTATGGAGATATGAACAACAAACAAACAAACTACACGACCATGTAGAAAATAGTGTTTGAATGATATATATACCGAGTTTCTATTATCTGCATCTAACCTACATGCACATTTTAACATAATGTCTGGAGAATAATGAATGGTATGAACCTATATATCAATAAAGTCATTTGAATTATCTCGCGGTCCATACTTAGTATATAACTAAGAACGAGTTGACCTCATATGGACAAGTAAAGACTTTCTAAATGTACCATCAACAATTATTTAATATACAATTAGGCTACTATTTATCCAAAAGTCTTTCGACCTAATAAAAATATTTAGAAGGGTGTTATACAAAACAGTCTAATCTAGGATGTCCCTAGAAACGAGTTTACCTCACTAAACTGTTGAGATTTAATTTATTCTGACTGTGCCCAATAATTGAAGGACTACACGAAAGACCGTACCGACCTGCAAGAAAGTGTTTATTAAAAACGTAATAGGTAGCTAAAAGAAATTGCCTATTTAAAAGAAATTGTCTATTTGATAGTTACTTCATCAGTTCCTCAGAATAAAATTGGACCATCCATAGTATGTACATTATGGTCGCGAGTGCGATAAAAGATTGTCCATCACTAGTATTTGACTAGTAAATAGAGATAACCTCAAATGGACCTTAAATCTAAAAACTCCCAATTTGGCCATTATCAGACATACGAAAAATCCTAATAAAATGAAGATCTAATTAATTTTCTCCAAACAAACTATTCCCTAAAAAAACATCTATAATATCAGTATTAAGGAAACAAATCCAAGTATCTGGCTGCACGTAAATACGTGTATTTAAAATTAAATCTTTTCCACATATTTACAGGGCCCTCTCAACCCTAACCTAAACATGTCTATTTATCCACGTTGGGTTTGCTAATTCCCAATACAAAGTGGTTTTAGACGAAATTAGGATAACAAGAAAACTCAGTTTACCAAGTACTAGTTATGCTATTAATACAGGTGAAATAGAATGCAAGCATTAAAACGATCTGAAAAGGTTTAAATTATATCTATCCTGGATTCACATGAACTAGGGTCATTTCTCCTAAAGGACTCGATCAGTCCAAGGAAAAATTCACCATTTCATGCGGCTATGACCATAATTTTATTCCTACTACTTATGGGGTAGAAGATAATTTGAAAATAAATCCATGTTCTAGCTCTAATCCACTAAAAAGAAATTACAAGCCAGCATACCTTAACCTACGCAGCGTGTGCAAAGCAGCAGATACGTTGGTAATGTAACGGTACACGGAGACGGGAGAGAAGCAAGAGGGTAGCAGTTGCCGTGAAGGTAACGAGCGGGGAGAGGAAGCATGAGGTGCAGAAACCGCAAGCGTCCTGTCCGAATTTCAACCTGAACTCAAAACAAGCGTTATGTCGCGAGCACGAGTAATAATCAGTGTGTAGCAAGTCAATGCTGAGGCAAAAGTCCACCGATAACTACACAGGATCAGGAAGTAGGGAACGGATGTCACGAATGGCACGAACATGGTCACCCCGGCAGAAGTCTACACGAAGATATCTTTTACTCTTTTTCAGCTTCTCCGGTTTTAGCAGTCTTTAGCCAGCCGGGGTAATGAGACTGCAGGGCAGATGGCCAGTAGACACTCTCTGGACGGCAGGAACAGACGGGGTCCCTGGACGGCAGGAACAGACAGAGTCCTGGGACTGCAGGAACGGGCGAGGTCCCTGGATTACCGGAACGGTCGGGGTCCCTGGACGGCCGGAACGGTCGGGGTCCCTGGACTGCAGGAATGGGCGAGGTCCCTGGACGGGGACTGCAGGAATGGGCGAGGTCCCTGGACGGCCGGAACAGACGAAGTCCCTGGATTACCGGAACGGTCGGGGTCCCTGGACGGCCGGAACGGTCGGGGTCCCTGGACTGCAGGAATGGGCGAGGTCCCTGGACGGGGACTGCAGGAACGGGCGAGGTCTCTGGACGGCCGGAACAGACGAAGTCCCTGGATTACCGGAACGGAGAGAGTCCCAGGATGCCGTTGCAATACCATTATGTGACTGTCGTTCTTTTAAAAACGTTAATGTTCACATCAACAAAACGATTCTGAAAGAATCAACTGCCGACTACGCCATTTGGCGTAGTCGGCAGTTGATTCTTTCAGAATCAGGTTGACACCAGGCCGACCTGGTCCACCAGGCCGGCCACCCCGGCCGCCAGGCCGGCCCCCACCACCAGGCCGGCCGCCAGGCCGGCCGCCAGGCCGGCCGCCAGGCCGGCCGCCAGGCCGGCTGCCAGGCCGGCCACCGCCAGGCCGGCCACCACTAAGCCGGCCACCGCCAAGCCGGCCACCGCAAAGCCGGCCACCGCAAAGCCGGCCACCGCAAAGCCGGCCACCGCAAAGCCGGCCACCGCAAAGCCGGCCACCGCAAAGCCGGCCACCGCAAAGCCGGCCACCGCAAAGCCGGCCACCACCACCAGGCCGGCCACCGCCACCAGGCTGGGCCCCAAGAAGACCGCCTGGGACCTTAAGGGTCGACTGGCTGACATTGAGAGCCAGCTGGAGCTGAGGACTGTGGCCAACAGCCAGCTCAGGCAGGAGGTGACCACCACGAGCGACACCAACGAACAGCTGCAGGCCGCGCTGCAACGGGCCGAGGCGAAGGCACAGCAGCTAGAGAGACAAGTCGGGAAGGCAGAGGAGGACCAAGCAGCCTCCCGGCTGGAGTGCAGCGGTCTGAAGGCGTCCATCGCCCAGATGACCGCTGCACATGCCGCCGAACTCGCCACAGCAAAGGCCAAGATTGACGAATTGAGGGCGCTGTTGAACGCCACAACAAGCGGCACCCCCCGACCAAGAGCTGGGAAATGGTCAACACAAATTGCTGACATGCATAAGATGGTGGAATTGTTCCCCGGGACGGGTGTCTTCATTTTTCCTGATCAGATGTCGGCAGCAAATAGGTGCACAACTCGATCGAGAGAAGCATGCCTTCTTTTGAATTGCTTTCACAGCAACTTTGAGTTAGGGGAACTTGGGTCCCTGACTCAAGTGGACCAAGATTTCATTTCTGCTATTGTGGAGTACATAGTTCAAAAAGATCCTTCGGCGACCCCAGTGACCCTGAAGCAAGCTCTGAGAAGCAAGGTCACTGGGGTCAAACATCGAAAAGAAAATACAGACGCTGCCGGATCGAATCCTGCCGACTACGCCATTTGTAGCCAAATTAGGAGGAATCCACTGGGGGCAATTCCATGAATGTGGTCGAGGCTACTCAAATAGTAAATGAAGATGTGGAACGGGAAGTTGTATTTACAGTTATTTTATTACAACAACTTAAATTTCCAAAAGAACTAAAAGGCGCCGAAAGAACGGGCAGGCGCCGAAAGAACGACAGCCAATTGGATGTCTGTAATCAAGTCGCCTTGGACGACCAAGCTCGTGCCACACAACCCGTGTACGAATATATCAGTATTAAGGTGTGGCTAGAACAAAAGTCAAAGGACCAATGCCTCAAACACTGCCTTGCGCCAACAAGAAAACTAAGCAAGCAATTAACAAAGCAAAAGAATGTAAAGTATGCAACAATGGGCCTATTGTTTAATGCAGCACGCGAGGGCGCAATTACAAACAAAGTTGTTTAAGTTGTAGAGGGCAGTATTTCCTAAATTATAGAGGGAGCTATAATTATAGCTATGTCTAGTGGAAACTCTATATTATTACATATATATTGG
Organism: Crossaster papposus; assembly: GCA_037893245.1. Lineage (NCBI taxonomy): Eukaryota > Metazoa > Echinodermata > Asteroidea > Velatida > Solasteridae > Crossaster > Crossaster papposus. Next base: position 126,849 of record JBAIAA010001168.1, on the reverse strand, counting down.
AAAATAGTCTTGGGGCCTGTCGAGGAAGGCGACTGGTCACATATATTTACATTGTGATGAGCTCTCTGTTCTTCAAGCTGCAGTGTTGTCATGGATTTATCTTGCACCTCTGCTTTCCATAAGAGTGAACATCAATTTGGTCAACATGTAACAAGCAGTGGGATAATTGTCCCAATCCCTTTTGCACACCTTAGTGTCACAGCTGAATTTGAGCAGAAGGCATTTTCTTAAATTATTCAGTTCAGTTCATTATTCAGTTAACTCTTTAGTTAAAGGTAGGATACACCATTGGTAATTGCTTGAATTATCATGAATGGGTGGATGTAAAGGTAGGATACACCATTGGTAATTGCTTGAATTATCAGGAATGGGTGGATTTAGGGGGTTATATTTCATAGTAAATATCGTTTAACTGACCTGCCCGAAGTTTTACAATCATGGTTGCTGAGAAAAGCAAGAAAACGACTTTCGTTTTCAACCGGAATCGGGCAGTTTTTCTTATGTTGTTTTTGTTTTTTCGCGATCGCCGGCCGGCGATAATGAATTTTGGTTTATACAATGCAATTTTTTGGAACAATTACAGGATAGGCCTATCTAGGGCAATCGTTTTACTGGATGCCTCCAATCATTACTTACTTTCAAATAAGTAAGATATTTCTTAATAATTTTTTTTGATATCTGCAAATGGTGTATACTACCTTTAAGTAGGTGTTTGTTTAGCTGCAATTCAGTGGGCGTGCTTGAGGGCATTTCTGGTATGCTGTGAATATGGGCGGTGGTGTATAAAAGGTGGGACTAAGTGGAGTGAAAGCAGTTTTGCTAGAAGCTTGGCCAATTTCATAAAGCTGCTTAAGCAGAAAACAAAAGCTTAAGCACAAAACATTCTTGCTTAGTAAAACCAGCTTACCAGCCACAACATCATGTGATGTATGTTTGTGATTGGTACTTAGCTGTTGCTAGCTTAGCATAACAATCGCATGGAATTTTGGCTCCTAACTTGATTTACCAAGCAAGAGTGTTTGTGCTTAAGCAACATGTTGTGCTTAAGCAGCTCTATGAAATGGTGTAGAGTGAACAGTGTGGTTTTGAGTGCATGCTGGCAGAGCCATTTGTATTTTGAAGTCTAAATTTGGTCCAAGTGTCATAGCTTCTGGGACTCTCGCAATAAATACAGTCAATATTTTCCCCAGTCCTTTGAAGGGCCGTGGGTAGTGTTAGATCCACCTGGCAGTGGCAGCCCTGGAGCTACCAACAATGCTGAAGAAGGATATTTAGTTATAGTGAGCATCCTTCCACAAAACAAACCATGCCAACCAGTCCTTTTAGTTTTAAGGGCCCCAATATTAAAAAAGAAAATAGACATTGATGACTGTTCAATTTGAATTCATCTATATCCTATCCATCATCAACGAATAAAGGTTTTGCAATGTGCAAAACCTTATCATGGATGAGCTGCTCTGGGCTTAGATCAAGGAGGTCTAGGCGCACAAGGCAATAGGCGTCTTAGAGGAGCATCTGTTTGCGTATATCAGACAGCAGCAAGGCTTTTGAGGAAAGATTCGTAACTACATGTAGAGAAGAAAAAAAAAGACTTCTAAAAGTTGACAAACGGAAGAAACTGGTGGAAATGATGCCTGCAATCACTGAGTGTTGAAGAAGCAAAGGTGAGTTTTGAAAAAGAAAAACAAATAAATAAATAAATTGGTTGAAAAGTGTCACGAGGTGTAATCTTGATGTAACTTGTGATTTTACACAACATTCTAACCGGTTGTTTTATTTATTTACCCTTTTCAGGCTGAAAACCTCGAGCACAAAAACAAGAAGATATGACGTGCCACCATGTACCAATGAGCCTAGCTTGAGTACGCCCACTCTACCTAAAGATCCTGACCTGGTGATCGATTCAGAGAGGTACGATTCCGACCCGATGATCGATTCAAAGAAGTATGAGGAGGAGGATCAACCTGTCACCGAGCCCGTCACGCCCCAAACAACCAGCAGGAAGCAGCAAGGGCAAAGACGTTTGTGAGAAACTTTTATTTAATTTGATTTAGTTCATATTTGTTCCGCGTATTTTAAATAAGGTGCACATCACTGGCCTAACAACGACAATACATCATCCAAAGGTCCATCAACAACAACAGAATGTTTAAACCTGTTTTCAAAAAAAAAAAATAACTGTCGCGGAAAACCTGCAGGTCCGAAACACCGGCGACACTGGTACGCGGCATTTTTATTTCCATGCTACCATCGGACCTCCCGGTGCGGTGAAAGCCCCCCCAGCCCAAGATGTCTTAACTCAGCAAGAGCAAGTCCAGTAAGAGCAAGTCCAGCCAGCCGCCTTTCTCCAGTTCTAGTACCATTGTTCCAAATGTTATTTTTCTGTGTTTGTAATTGTATTAAGATTGTTAGAGTTCTTTCCAATTTTACAATACGAGAGAGTTTTCCAGACAATTTGTATCATCATATCGGCGAGTGCGCGCTGGTGTTGTTGCGAGTCCATTTGAGATACACAATGTACTTTTGGAGTTAGTTTTGTGCATTTGTGGTATTTCGGAACACGTCTGTGGGTGGTATTTCGGAACATACATATACTTCCTTAAGTGTGTGGTGCTTCCGTGAACCTTTTGTGTGTTTTTTAAGGGATGTGATGTTTTGTTGTGCCATTATGTTGTCTGTGTTGGTGTATACCATCAATTCGAGCGATTCACAATACCTAGAAGCTGCCGTTGGAGGCGCAAATCCTGCTATACCCGTAGTGCATCATGGGAGAAAGTCGGCATCAGTTTGAAAAACGGTATTCATTTTGCATGAACTCATCAGTTTTTACGTCTTTTTGGACGCGCACGATTAAAGTTCCAATTTTTTTCTGCAAATAACAATGTTTTAATCAACGACGCTTCCGGATACATTTATGTTTGTGTTGTACCTCGCGTGAACAATGAAGAATAGATATTTCACTACAGTATGATATACGGAAGAAGTCGACCGTAAAGTTTAAAAGTGGCTCTTTTGAGTCAAACGCTTGGTGGCGCACTGCATTGTGAATCGCCCGAATTAAGATATTTCTATAAATTTGGTCGTAAATGTTTCGATTCTTAAGTTTCAACAACATTTGGACAGCGATATCTGTAAATTTGTTGCTACCCGCTATGCTTTTGCACGCATACGATGAAATGTTTATCTCAAAGTAAAATAGTCAATTCTTCATGTGCACATGTGCAGTTGGAATACCAAACTGACTTATTGTCCATATATTTCTTTCCCCTATCTATTAACCTGGTATGTTGTTGACAAACGAGGTCTCATAATAGCTTCTCTGATGTCCGATGACATTACCAATTGTTGCAGTTTCAGGTCACCTCAGCTTCAATAGCGGCGTCGTCAAAAAGCACAACCTGACATTCAAACAAACAAATGTCCAATGAATTATTTGCATTGTTGGGAAAATGACTAGGAACATCAGCAGTTTACACTATGTGAACAATGCACAATGCACCCGTAAATTATGAGGCGTTCTGGCAAAATAAGACGGAATATGTGTAGTAGACATCTCAACAATTTCAATTTTTTTAATTAATTTATTTATTTCGTTTTATTTAAACCAGGGTAGTCCCATTAGAACTGTTCTCCCCTGGGAGCCCAAGGTAAAATGAATAAAACAATAAAATTAAAAAATTAAATAAAAATTGCCTTTCTTCATTTTGTCATAACACCTCACAATTTAGTTTAAAAAAATGCAAAGAAACAAAGAACTGCTTTGCTGTTTAAGTTCTTGTCAAATTTACAACATTTTTGTGAGAAATATATCATCAAATGTTCTAAAAAAGATGCAAGCACAAGTACCAGTGTAGATGTTGAAGCTTGTGAAACTCAAACTTGTGATTCGGTCACAAGTTTATTACTATTGTGGCGGGACTCTCCCGAGTTCAATTGAAACCAGAGGTCAGGGGAGTTAATCACCGACTATGGTGAAAGTTCCCCTCACCCCAAACTTTGGTTGTCTACCTCGGACCTGAGGGAGTTTTCGAGCAGCCTCTAGGCCCGGGGATGCGAGCTCGTTTTGGTGGAAATCTACCGCCCAGTTGGATACTGATGACTACGGGCCCTCTTACTCTAGTACAGAACAGATCGACCAGACAAATAGACTGCAGAAATACAAACACAGCGACACAATTCTTTTGTGGAAAAGGAGTGATTGTTTTATTGACTCATGGCAATTCTGACTTTATTTGGGAACCCTGTTATTTATTCTTTATTTATAGTTGAAGTACTCCTAATAAATTAGTCTGAGACCCCCCCTTCCAATCCAGTATTTTCAAACAACCCGCGTGACGGTGCCAGTTAACCCGACTGTGTACAGTTGTTGACTATAATTATACATGTGACTATTTCTTCAGGCCTCTGTGTCAACCTCTAGGTCAACCCTCTTTGTTATCGCGAGTCTCTGAACCCACGACAACAATCCTAATGCCTGTACTTAGTCACTCTACTATGCAAGTCAAATTCTCAACTGCAACAATCAAATATGAACCAAATTACTCACTGAACTAATTCGGTCCTACGCACGTACGCACCACTGGCACCACCACGAACTGGGTCACCACAACCGCGGGACTCTATGCCCCGTATTCTGTTGCTCAACCACGGTACAAGAAGTCAGGTCGGAACAGCGTAACACCGGTACACTGCACCACGCACGGCACTCACCGAAGCACCCGCTAGCTACTCCTCTCGTTCCGCTAGAACTTAGCCCTTGTCTCGGCAACAGCAATTTCATGAGTCCGTAGCACTCTAAAACTCCGAAGCACTTCACGACCCTGAAGCAACTCCACGACTGCCCGCCCTAGGCTCGACCGCGCGCATATCACTCAATTCGTACCACGGCCGGCCGGCCCGAGCTAGGCAGCGGGGCCACGCCCAACCACGCCGTGATTGGCCGCCACCCCCCACCTCTGCCCAGTAACCCCAAGCACGCATACAGTTCCACGCGGTCACGGCCTACCTCGCTCCGCCCAAGCGACAGCGAGCGCGCTCTGATTGGCGGCCATTCCCGCCAATCCACCAGGCATTGTCCGCCGATACGACCTGACCCCGTAACCAGGAAATTGCAAGTAAACATGACCAAATAAGGGAATTAGACTGGTGTCGGCCCACCCCACCACGCCACACTATTTCCTCCAACAATATCCGTCAAAATCTTCAGGTTGTTAATTAATACTAATTTAGAAATTAGTCGAATGTATCATATTCAACAAATAATAAATGTTAGCTAACATGTACCTGATAATTCTAAACCGGTATCAATGGTGATTTCAAGAAAGGCACAGTCTTTTGGTGCTCCGTCTTGGCCAACCACTTGGGCTTCTGCGGTGCGTAAGATGGTCTATACTCTCACACTTCTCTGCTGCTACTGGTAGCGTCGTAAGATGATATCGAAGGGGAGTTAAGTGGTGTGTAAAACTTCATCGGTGCAGCCATCTCAAGTAAATGTAGTAGGTGATGTTCACGTTGATGCAAACATCCTCAGCAGAAATACTTAGGGGAGGGAGGGGAAAATGGGAATAATGGAGAATAACTGGAAATTAATGGGTGCTGTGGTTACAGTGCTCATCAATATGCATGAGAGAATGGACCAATAGGAGTAAACTGCAGCCTCATCTGAGGATCTGGACCTGGTGATTGATTCGGTGAGGTATTAAGAGGATCAACCTATCACATAGTCTTTGCCAAAGACTATTGTATTCGACAGTATACACGTGCTTACAACACGATTAGTTTAGTTCCTAACTCGCACAGTAGTTTTTGCAAACTTGCTTAAATGGGGCGTAAATTTCTCATGCAAATTCGACCATTCGAATATGCAAAGCGTCTTCACGCATTCAACTACTTAGTCAGCAGTCGCGTCTTCAGAAAAGTTAGTGGGAATGGAGGAGACAAATTTATTGATGATTTCTTGGATTTGCTTAGGAATGCATAGGTTTGTGAATTGATATATGTAGCCAAATTAGGAGGAATCCACTGGGGGCGATTCCATGAATGTGGTCGAGGCTACTCAAATAGTAAATGAAGATGTGGAACGGGAAGTTGTATTTACAGTTATTTTATTACAACAACTTAAATTTCCAAAAGAACTAAAAGGCGCCGAAAGAACGGGCAGGCGCCGAAAGAACGACAGCCAATTGGATGTCTGTAATCAAGTCGCCTTGGACGACCAAGCTCGTGCCACACAACCCGTGTACGAATATATCAGTATTAAGGTGTGGCTAGAACAAAAGTCAAAGGACCAATGCCTCAAACACTGCCTTGCGCCAACAAGAAAACTAAGCAAGCAATTAACAAAGCAAAAGAATGTAAAGTATGCAACAATGGGCCTATTGTTTAATGCAGCACGCGAGGGCGCAATTACAAACAAAGTTGTTTAAGTTGTAGAGGGCAGTATTTCCTAAATTATAGAGGGAGCTATAATTATAGCTATGTCTAGTGGAAACTCTATATTATTACATATATATTGGAAAATAGTCTTGGGGCCTGTCGAGGAAGGCGACTGGTCACACTCACCCCCTAATTAAAAGAGAAAATAAATCAACACGACTATAATAATTTTTTTCTTTCTATACGACTATGGAGATATGAACAACAAACAAACAAACTACACGACCATGTAGAAAATAGTGTTTGAATGATATATATACCGAGTTTCTATTATCTGCATCTAACCTACATGCACATTTTAACATAATGTCTGGAGAATAATGAATGGTATGAACCTATATATCAATAAAGTCATTTGAATTATCTCGCGGTCCATACTTAGTATATAACTAAGAACGAGTTGACCTCATATGGACAAGTAAAAACTTTCTAAATGTACCATCAAAAATGGTTTAATATACAATTAGGCTACTATTTATCCAAAAGTCTTTCGACCTAATAAAAATATTTAGAAGGGTGTTATACAAAACAGTCTAATCTAGGATGTCCCTAGAAACGAGTTTACCTCACTAAACTGTTGAGATTTAATTTATTCTGACTGTGCCCAATAATTGAAGGACTACACGAAAGACCGTACCGACCTGCAAGAAAGTGTTTATTAAAAACGTAATAGGTAGCTAAAAGAAATTGCCTATTTAAAAGAAATTGTCTATTTGATAGTTACTTCATCAGTTCCTCAGAATAAAATTGGACCATCAATAGTATGTACATTATGGTCGCGAGTGCGATAAAAGATTGTCCATCACTAGTATTTGACTAGTAAATAGAGATAACCTCAAATGGACCTTAAATCTAAAAACTCCCAATTTGGCCATTATCAGACATACGAAAAATCCTAATAAAATGAAGATCTAATTAATTTTCTCCAAACAAACTATTCCCTAAAAAAACATCTATAATATCAGTATTAAGGAAACAAATCCAAGTATCTGGCTGCCTGTAAATACGTGTATTTAAAATTAAATCTTCTCCACATATTTACAGGGCCCTCTCAACCCTAACCTAAACATGTCTATTTATCCACGTTGGGTTTGCTAATTCCCAATACAAAGTGGTTTTAGACGAAATTAGGATAAAAAGAAAACTCAGTTTACCAAGTACTAGTTATGCTATTAATACAGGTGAAATAGAATGCAAGCATTAAAACGATCTGAAAAGGTTTAAATTATATCTATCCTGGATTCACATGAACTAGGGTCATTTCTCCTAAAGGACTCGATCAGTCCAAGGAAAAATTCACCATTTCATGCGGCTATGACCATAATTTTATTCCTACTACTTATGGGGTAGAAGATAATTTGAAAATAAATCCATGTTCTAGCTCCAATCCACTAAAAAGAAATTACAAGCCAGCATACCTCAACCTACGCAGCGTGTGCAAAGCAGCAGATACGTTGGTAATGTAACGGTACACGGAGACGGGAGAGAAGCAAGAGGGTAGCAGTTGCCGTGAAGGTAACGAGCGGGGAGAGGAAGCATGAGGTGCAGAAACCGCAAGCGTCCTGTCCGAATTTCAACCTGAACTCAAAACAAGCGTTATGTCGCGAGCACGAGTAATAATCAGTGTGTAGCAAGTCAATCCTGAGGCAAAAGTCCACCGATAACTACACAGGATCAGGAAGTAGGGAACGGATGTCACGAATGGCACGAACATGGTCACCCCGGCAGAAGTCTACACGAAGATATATTTTACTCTTTTTCAGCTTCTCCGGTTTTAGCAGTCTTTAGCCAGCCGGGGTAATGAGACTGCAGGGCGGATGGCCAGTAGACACTCTCTGGACGGCAGGAACAGACGGGGTCCCTGGACGGCAGGAACAGACAGAGTCCTGGGACTGCAGGAACGGGCGAGGTCCCTGGATTACCGGAACGGTCGGGGTCCCTGGACGGCCGGAACGGTCGGGGTCCCTGGACTGCAGGAATGGGCGAGGTCCCTGGACGGGGACTGCAGGAACGGGCGAGGTCCCTGGACGGCCGGAACAGACGAAGTCCCTGGATTACCGGAACGGTCGGGGTCCCTGGACGGCCGGAACGGTCGGGGTCCCTGGACTGCAGGAATGGGCGAGGTCCCTGGACGGGGACTGCAGGAACGGGCGAGGTCCCTGGACGGCCGGAACAGACGAAGTCCCTGGATTACCGGAACGGAGAGAGTCCCAGGATGCCGTTGCAATACCATTATGTGACTGTCGTTCTTTTAAAAACGTTAATGTTCACATCAACAAAACGATTCTGAAAGAATCAACTGCCGACTACGCCATTTGGCGTAGTCGGCAGTTGATTCTTTCAGAATCAGGTTGACACCAGGCCGACCTGGTCCACCAGGCCGGCCACCCCGGCCGCCAGGCCGGCCCCCACCACCAGGCCGGCCGCCAGGCCGGCCGCCAGGCCGGCCACCGCCAGGCCGGCCACCACTAAGCCGGCCACCGCCAAGCCGGCCACCGCCAAGCCGGCCACCGCCAAGCCGGCCACCGCCAAGCCGGCCACCGCAAAGCCGGCCACCGCAAAGCCGGCCACCGCAAAGCCGGCCACCGCAAAGCCGGCCACCGCCACCAGGCCGGCCACCGCCACCAGGCTGGGCCCCAAGAAGACCGCCTGGGACCTTAAGGGTCGACTGGCTGACATTGAGAGCCAGCTGGAGCTGAGGACTGTGGCCAACAGCCAGCTCAGGCAGGAGGTGACCACCACGAGCGACACCAACGAACAGCTGCAGGCCGCGCTGCAACGGGCCGAGGCGAAGGCACAGCAGCTAGAGAGACAAGTCGGGAAGGCAGAGGAGGACCAAGCAGCCTCCCGGCTAGAGTGCAGCGGTCTGAAGGCGTCCATCGCCCAGATGACCGCTGCACATGCCGCCGAACTCCCACAGCAAAGGCCAAGATTGACGAATTGAGGGCGCTGTTGAACGCCACAACAAGCGGCACCCCCCGACCAAGAGCTGGGAAATGGTCAACACAAAATGCTGACATGCATAAGATGGTGGAATTGTTCCCCGGGACGGGTGTCTTCATTTTTCCCGATCAGATGTCGGCAGCAAATAGGTGCACAACTCGATCGAGAGAAGCATGCCTTCTTTTGAATTGCTTTCACAGCAACTTTGAGTTAGGGGAACTTGGGTCCCTGACTCAAGTGGACCAAGATTTCATTTCTGCTATTGTGGAGTACATAGTTCAAAAAGATCCTTCGGCGACCCCAGTGACCCTGAAGCAAGCTCTGAGAAGCAAGGTCACTGGGGTCAAACATCGAAAAGAAAATACAGACGCTGCCGGATCGAATCCTGCCGACTACGCCATTTGTAGCCAAATTAGGAGGAATCCACTGGGGGCGATTCCATGAATGTGGTCGAGGCTACTCAAATAGTAAATGAAGATGTGGAACGGGAAGTTGTATTTACAGTTATTTTATTACAACAACTTAAATTTCCAAAAGAACTAAAAGGCGCCGAAAGAACGGGCAGGCGCCGAAAGAACGACAGCCAATTGGATGTCTGTAATCAAGTCGCCTTGGACGACCAAGCTCGTGCCACACAACCCGTGTACGAATATATCAGTATTAAGGTGTGGCTAGAACAAAAGTCAAAGGACCATGCCTCAAACACTGCCTTGCGCCAACAAGAAAACTAAGCAAGCAATTAACAAAGCAAAAGAATGTAAAGTATGCAACAATGGGCCTATTGTTTAATGCAGCACGCGAGGGCGCAATTACAAACAAAGTTGTTTAAGTTGTAGAGGGCAGTATTTCCTAAATTATAGAGGGAGCTATAATTATAGCTATGTCTAGTGGAAACTCTATATTATTACATATATATTGGAAAATAGTCTTGGGGCCTGTCGAGGAAGGCGACTGGTCACATATATTTACATTGTGATGAGCTCTCTGTTCTTCAAGCTGCAGTGTTGTCATGGATTTATCTTGCACCTCTGCTTTCCATAAGAGTGAACATCAATTTGGTCAACATGTAACAAGCAGTGGGATAATTGTCCCAATCCCTTTTGCACACCTTAGTGTCACAGCTGAATTTGAGCAGAAGGCATTTTCTTAAATTATTCAGTTCAGTTCATTATTCAGTTAACTCTTTAGTTAAAGGTAGGATACACCATTGGTAATTGCTTGAATTATCATGAATGGGTGGATGTAAAGGTAGGATACACCATTGGTAACTGCTTGAATTATCAGGAATGGGTGGATTTAGGGGGTTATATTTCATAGTAAATATCGTTTAACTGACCTGCCCGAAGTTTTACAATCATGGTTGCTGAGAAAAGCAAGAAAACGACTTTCGTTTTCAACCGGAATCGGGCAGTTTTTCTTATGTTGTTTTTGTTTTTTCGCGATCGCCGGCCGGCGATAATGAATTTTGGTTTATACAATGCAATTTTTTGGAACAATTACAGGATAGGCCTATCTAGGGCAATCGTTTTACTGGATGCCTCCAATCATTACTTACTTTCAAATAAGTAAGATATTTCTTAATATTTTTTTTTGATATCTGCAAATGGTGTATACTACCTTTAAGTAGGTGTTTGTTTAGCTGCAATTCAGTGGGCGTGCTTGAGGGCATTTCTGGTATGCTGTGAATATGGGCGGTGGTGTATAAAAGGTGGGACTAAGTGGAGTGAAAGCAGTTTTGCTAGAAGCTTGGCCAATTTCATAAAGCTGCTTAAGCAGAAAACAAAAGCTTAAGCACAAAACATTCTTGCTTAGTAAAACCAGCTTACCAGCCACAACATCATGTGATGTATGTTTGTGATTGGTACTTAGCTGTTGCTAGCTTAGCATAACAATCGCATGGAATTTTGGCTCCTAACTTGATTTACCAAGCAAGAGTGTTTGTGCTTAAGCAACATGTTGTGCTTAAGCAGCTCTATGAAATGGTGTAGAGTGAACAGTGTGGTTTTGAGTGCATGCTGGCAGAGCCATTTGTATTTTGAAGTCTAAATTTGGTCCAAGTGTCATAGCTTCTGGGACTCTCGCAATAAATACAGTCAATATTTTCCCCAGTCCTTTGAAGGGCCGTGGGTAGTGTTAGATCCACCTGGCAGTGGCAGCCCTGGAGCTACTAACAATGCTGAAGAAGGATATTTAGTTATAGTGAGCATCCTTCCACAAAACAAACCATGCCAACCAGTCCTTTTAGTTTTAAGGGCCCCAATATTAAAAAAGAAAATAGACATTGATGACTGTTCAATTTGAATTCATCTATATCCTATCCATCATCAACGAATAAAGGTTTTGCAATGTGCAAAACCTTATCATGGATGAGCTGCTCTGGGCTTAGATCAAGGAGGTCTAGGCGCACAAGGCAATAGGCGTCTTAGAGGAGCATCTGTTTGCGTATATCAGACAGCAGCTACTTTTGAGGAAAGATTCGTAACTACATGTAGAGAAGAAAAAAAAAGACTTCTAAAAGTTGACAAACGGAAGAAACTGGTGGAAATGATGCCTGCAATCACTGAGTGTTGAAGAAGCAAAGGTGAGTTCTGAAAAGAAAAAACAAATAAATAAATAAATTGGTTGAAAAGTGTCACGAGGTGTAATCGAGATGTAACTTGTGATTTTACACGTCTTTCTAACCGGCTGTTTTATTTATTTACCCTTTTCAGGCTGAAAACCTCGAGCACAAGAAGGCTGCTAGACAAAGCCAAGCCAACAGATCCATCTCCATCCAAACCAAAGAGAAAACAAAACAATGGTATGTTTATATTCAATGGTTAAAAGAAAGTTCTGCCATTGCATTATCTGGCTCTGACCAATCAGATGACAAGGATTTATTCACGTGATGTATGAAACAAATAAGAAATGTTTCACATTCGTGGGACGGAAAAAAAATAAAATTATTCTTACCATCGCACTCACAAACACAAATCTCTGTATACATGTGCAAACCATATTTTCACCATATCCATGCTTCTAAATTGAAAAGATTTGGTGTAAAGTGTACATGCATTTATTTGGTAAAACACATGGAAACTTGATATAATTAACTTATGTTGAAGATGTGTTTAGTTAGGTTACAACAGGAATTTCATTTAAAACAGGATAGGAGGTAAACAAAACCAAGAAACTTTCTTTAAGCCTTTGACGCCGGTATTAAATTCCACTCATCTGATTATGACTGTATAGCAGCTAATGTCTAGCAGCTGTGCTGCTCAATAGACCTAAACATACAACTTCACACAGGCTATGTATTACGGCGCAGCACAGCTGACAAATAGTAATTTGATGAAAGAGATTTTGTTTGGATCTTACAAATGGATTTTAAGCTAAAACAAAAATATTGTAGGCCATAGAAATCTTATGTTTCCCACCCAAAAAAGTGGTTTGTTTTTTTAAAAAATTGCCAATAATGAATTTAACAACCTGCCATTTTAAAGAAAAGGTTAATGCCAAGTTTGCACATCTTGTATTAATCAGGGAGGAATTTTTCAGTTGAGGCAAAAATCAGAAAATGAACTTGAACCACCCCAAATAAACAGCCTGAAGTGAACAAATATTGATGGATTTTGATGGACTTAGTACAGGAGGCCTAGTACTAGTAGTGCCGGTGGGATTGATGAATTTTAACCAAGATCAATCCACTACTTTGTATTGCCATATAAGTCAATTAATTAACATCAACCAACACTTCAGTTTGTGACATGGCAAAGTTTAAAGAAGTGAAAACCTTAGCAGAAAGATCAACATTTTGACTTCTGCTAAGGATCACATCACTCGACAAATCAAATCTTAGTTCCGATACCTAAATACCTCCATACCTAGAAACCAAAATAAGGCCACCAAGAACACATCGATCAGTGAAACTTTAACCATCGTTCCTAGAGCATTGGGGTAAGTTGCAGACATTCGCAACTGACCAAAACATCAAAACAGGCATGCAGGTGTTCTTGAATGCAGAAGCTGAACACACAACCATCACAAGAATTGGGCCTGCTACATGGGGTTTGGATGGCGTATTCCTGCTTCAATTCGCAGCAGCGTCAGCAACTTGAACAAGGTAATTAGTTGCATATAAAAAAATGCTAAAAGTCCCAGACAGAATCATGCTATTGTTTGCTTTTGAAGTGCTAAAAGTACAAGGTTTCCTGCGTTGTTTATGTATTATTTCACATTTACAATGTATACCAGAATGAATGACGTTACTTCTTAGCTTTTGAGGCACATTCTAATTTTATTTCCTACACTGACAAATTTTCTATAATCCCTCTAAAATTTCTAAATGTCAAGTGTTTGGTCTGCTTTGTTTGTTATACTCCGACAGTTTTGGCGAGAGAAAGAAAATTGTCGTTCGGCGGAGTCGAAAAATCTGCAGGACCAGGCTGAGACTGTACCGCTGAGACTTGTCGTCCGGATCCCAGTAGCTTCCCAGAACCTCCCGGGACCCGTCCGAGCAAAGCTGAGCAAAACAATCAGGGTTGGCCCCGCCAGCCCTACATGCGGCCGCCCTTAAGCATAGCATACAACACCTACGCCAGTTCAAGGGTAGACTCAGATCAGAAGAATTATGATGAAGACTTTCCTGACACATCTCTTGCTATCGAGAACAGTCTATGAGATGACAATCCACCGAGGTATCATATAATTAATGCAAAGCATTGTCAACAACAGGAAGCAACATGGTGTTTTCTACATCACCGTTTAACTTCCATGGAGTTTAACATCGACAAGATGCTTCCCAATATTATAGCTAAACTACGTATCAATGAAAGCCGCAAGTATAAGTAGTTGCCGTGGCTACGTGTTACATGTAGCAACTATCCTCGCTACCGTTGCCTTCATCACTGGCCTAACAACGACAATACGCCTTCCAAACACTAATCAACAACGACCGAATGTATATCAACTCATCGTGGGTCAACCTTCAACCGGAAAAAGCCAAGCAATCAAGGAGTTTGCCACAGACCCTATCTCAATCATTATCTAAAAAAAAAGGATCTGCCAAATCCCCTACTACTGAAAGGTACATCTACAGGACTGGGTAAAAAATTGGCTGACAACAAGAGCGGATACGTCGTGGACGGAGAAATAGACTCTCACAAGATTGCTAAAACACGAGTTACACGAACCAGCATTTTTGTGCGAACTATACTCTGGAGAAAAATTAACATTCTTATATTCTACAAAGGAAGACAAATTCATAATTTCCGACCTGCCATTTTCCATAGTTGGCTGCGTGCAAATGCAGCCAGCTGCTTCACTCCTCTCACTCGTTAATAAAGGACAAGGCTTACTCGACAGATTTTTCCTAACAACAAAACCAATGAGTGACCTTTGTTGGCAATGTCAACAAAATAACAACGGTGAACCGCACAGGTCAACAAAATAACAACGGTGAACCGCACAGGTCAACAAAATAACAACGGTGAACCGCACAGGTCAACAAAATAACAACGGTGAACCGCACAGGTCAACAAAATAACAACGGTGTACCGCACAGGTCAACAAAATAACAACGGTGAACCGCACAGGTCAACAAAATAACAACGGTGAACCGCACAGGTCAACAAAATAACAACGGTGAACCGCACAGATTTTGAGGAGTGGGAAATACACAGGTACGCCTTTGTATGCTTGCGCAAGAAGGCTGTGAGGGAAGGAGTAACCATGCCATGGAGCGGTGACCAGCCATGGAATTGCCTTGTCTCTGATAAATAAACCGATCTTCCTTCATGACAAATTCTTGACGAAACAACTGATCCAACTGCAACAGAAGACGGCCCAGGATTAGATCCTATATTAGATCTATATAGTTGTATACCTATCCTAGTTTTTGTGATTGATTTTATATCGCTCCTTTTATAAAGTAGAGCACTCTCCGAAGTTGAATCGGTTTACAAACACGTAGTTGTATACATGTATATTTGTAATTTTGTAAAAAAAAAATTACTTAAACTAAAAAAAACAAAATCTTGTACCTAATACTTTTTCCGGAAATTGTGTGCACTTTTTTTTTTTTTACTACATTGCAAGTTTGTTTTTTTGTTAATAGTTGTAGTTTTTATTTCATTTTATGTTTAAAAGCAGATCCCCTGGGAATGCAAAATAAATACCACTATTGTTTTAAAATTCCAGTGTTCAATAAGTGCCAACAAAATGCAAGTACATGTACTTGAAGTAATTCACAAGGATTAACTATTTCCTGTTACAGGAGAGTATGACGTGCCCCTATATAGACTGCCTTCAAGAGACCCAACAGCATCTCCTTGTTCGGGCGATTGACACTCTACACAAAGACAAAATCCAAAAAGGTTTAAAGGAGACGGCCACGTGTTCTACAGTGCTTCCTGTGCTACTGATTGGGTGTGAGTTTGAAGCACCTTGAACGCTGCAGTTCCACACCCTTCGTGGGAACCACCTCTCTAAGGCAATGAAAGTACTCCGAGATGACCCAACCTATAAACGCCTCAACTCAATCCATGTGCGTGTATACAGCAACCTCAACCAAATGCAGTCCCTCAGGGTGGCGTCCCTTCATAATTTAGGAACGCACTTGGTTCAGTTGTAGCACTCATCATTGCTATGGGCATAAACAAATCACCTCGATCTACATGTAGGATGTACTAGTCAATGTCAGATATTTTTCAAATTTGGTTGTATGGAAAACATTTCCCAACAAACAAACGACTTAAATGTCAGTTGACAAAAATTATTATGTTTTTTCTTTATTACGCAGGATTAGACCTGGAAGATGATGTTTGAGGCGACCAGTCCTCCTGCCCCGATGAGCCCATCAACCGCCGTAACAGCCCACCCTGAATGTGGCAGGAATGCCGTGGTTGTGGCAAGAGGTGAAGCCATGAGACAGGGCTATACAGAAAGAAGTTGCATCACTTTGGCATAATTAGGCAGAAAGAAGAGGACAGCCAAGATGACGATTCTATGCTGTTTCTTGATTCTGATGAGTAAATGGCAGTGTTGGGAGACGAGGCACTCCTGATCCATGTTCAGATGACCAAGATGTCCTAACTCGGCAAGAGCAAGTCCAGTAAGAGCAAGAGCAAGTCTAGCCAGCCGCCCTACGTCTCCATCCAGTTCAGCTTCAAGCATACCATGCGGGCAACGCACACCCTCTGACTCCGACGAGGCAAAGTTCAAAGAAGTGAAAACATTAGCAAAAAAGATCAACATTTTGACTTCTGCTAAGGATCACATCACTCGACAAATTAAATCTTTGTCCCGATACCTAGAGACCTCCAAACCACCTACATACCTGGAAACCAATATAAGGCCACCAAGAACACACCAATTGTTGAAACTTCAACCATTGTTCCTAGCACCTAGTGACCCCAAACATGATAGGCGAGGTAAAATAAAGGAAATCATGGACATGCTTGTGAGTCGATGGAAGTCGGCTTACTATCCAGACCGAGAGTTAACGGTATCAGTCGACGAAACCATCATACCTTTCAAGGGCCGCACTGGAATGAAGGTATACAAACCCAAGAATTAGCCTCATAAGTGGGGTTTGAATTGCTGGAATACGTCTGGGATACAAACCACCTCCATACCTGGAAAACAAAATAAGGCCACCAAGAACACACCAATCAGTGAAACTTCAACCATCGTTCATAGAGCGTTGGAGTAAGTTGCAGAGCCGAACATCGCTACTCTTCACAAGAGTCGCACTAGAAGAATACGAGCATCAACTCAACTCAACGGAGGCGCAATACACCAACACAAGATGAGCTGCTCAGGAAAAGCTTGCTGAATACCAAGGTTGAGACCACCAAACAGCACAACATCTGCTTAGTTTCTTTCTTTTGAACTCCTATATTCAAACTATTTTCTCGCAGTGGGGTAATACAACCTCTAATGACCTGTACCCACGACCCTCAAGCTCTGCCCACCACAGGCCTATTGCTAAGACCTATTCTGCACGAGTCTGTCGACTGTGACATTTCTCAGTCTAGCTGCTCACCACGGTTTCACAAGGTATGGTGTTTACATACATACTACGCTGAATTTTTTAATGGAAACATTTTTCTTAACCCATTACTATAGTGTGTAGGTCTACATGTTTTTAAACCGACCGTTAAAATATATTTGGGGTTTATATTGTTCAGGCCAAGAATTGTGCGATTTACAACTAAGAGTAGGAAGTGAACAGGTACCCCGTAAAGATCTATGTCGCAGTGACCCTACTGGATGTTCGTCTCCACCGCTGGTTAGTCTATATGATTCATATAGTGAGTGTAGTGTGGCACCAATGGACGACAACACCCACAATTCTGATAGTTGTGCATATATTCTGGAAAACTGTTTCTCGTCCAGAACAATTCAAACAATAGAGCACATAATTATTGAAAATGCAGATGAGTTTAATGAAAACGAAGAGGAACTGGAAATGTTCTGTTCCATTAAAAGAAAACTAGAACCGAGTGCGGATCAATTACCGACTTCAGAAAGTGAAACAAAGTGGCATAGATGTGACATTTTCAGGTCACCACAATTTGATGCTAGGTCGAAAAGGCCTAACTTTATTCCGCCAATCACCAATTGGTCCAATTGGGCTGCTTTAAATACACAAAATCCAAGAATTATCTCACCCACACCACCAGAAATAATTGATGGGATAAGTAGTGATGAAATGGATAGCGAGGTAAATGATGATGATGATGAATGCAGCAACGCTAACAATGGTGTAAATGACAGTGGTTTGTACATGATCTATTGTGAAGATAATGTCACTGATAAACGTGACTTTGATTTTGATGTTTTTGGTGATGAAGAAGAAATTAATGCCGACGATATCGCTGCTGTAGGTGTTGGTTTTGATGATGTTGATAATTCAACCCTGACAATGTTATTGTTAACAATAACGTTGCTGTTAATATTGATTATGTTGATGATGTTCTTGATGATGTTTTTGATGATGTTGATAAATTCAACCCTGACAATGTTATTGTTAACAATAACGTTGCTGTTAATCTTGATTATGTTGATGATGCTGTTGATGTTCTTGATGATGTTTTTGATGATGTTGATAAATTCAACCCTGACAATGTCATTGTTAACAATAACATTGCTGTTAATCTTGATTATGTTGATGATGCTGTTGATGATGTTGGAGTTGAAATCCCCGCTGATGATATCAATGACAATATTCAAATTAGAGAAAATGACATTGCCATTATCGCTGACAACATTAGTATTGTCAGTTTTTCTGAAGACGAAGAAGAAGATGTCACAGAAGTAAACAATTTTAATGATGGATGCTGATCAAGTTTGTAATTGTGTCAGTCTAAAATGTAAGATATTTGAATTAAAGTATGGTACAGGGTACATAGGGTACGACTTGACCCAAAATCGCCAAATACGGCTCCTTTCCCGATCAATCGAGACTAGCACACCACCACCACCTTATATCGAGGTAAAAATACGACCACCACATCCACACCAATCTCTAAAATTCCAGAGGTCATTTCAGGATCGCTGGAGCAATCTCCAGAAAAGAACATCGCTGCTCTTCACAAGGATTACGCTGGAGGAATACGAGCATCAACTACACTTCACGGAGGCCCAGCTGACCAACGCCAGACGCTCAGCCCAAGAAAAGCTTGCTCAAGACTTCCAGGGTCAAGATCATCCCATCACTCAACAACTCTTGAGCCTTTTTACAAGGAACGCACTTGGTCCAGTTCCAGCACTTATCATTGCTATGGGCATAAACAAATCGCATCAATATAGGATGTACTGGTCAATGTCAGACATTTTGCAAATTTCACTTGTCACAAATGGCGGAAGCAGCACTTCGACAGAATGGTCTGGATTGGTGTAAGAAGGATGATCTCAGGCCCAGTCATTCTTTTTTGTTGACTTTTCAATTGTCTAGCCCATTGGCGGAGACAGATATTTTAGCCTGTTCTTTGCATGATGTGTTTCCTTCACTAGGGGGCCTTTCTAAGAAAGAGGATGCAGACAACTCTGCTATTTTCCTATGTGATTTTTCCGTGCTCATCTCTTCTCTTAGGCTAGGGACTTAGATTCGCTTAAATTGTTATGCGTCATCGACGCTTTGTCAAGTCATTTGGCTGGACAACTCTCCATCAAAGAACCAGCGAGTCACTATTAGCAGCCTGCGGAAAAGTGTTCTGAATGAATGGCATTTGAGAGAGAGGAACTCTACATCTGATTTCCCTTCGACTTTTGATTCTAGTCCTTCTCAACAAACCCCACCCTCTGACTTCTCAAAATCATTTGCTCGCTGCACCTTGACGGCAAATTACCGTAAGCTTAGATGCCTTTCAGGTTCCACTTCTCCCCCGAAAGATGAAGACGACTATGTAGCCTGGATCGACCACGTCGAAGGTCAGATGAACGAGTGGCAGGACTTGGACGATGCAGTGAGGAAAAAGCGTATCCGTGAGGCTCTGCGGTCACCTGCCCTCAACATCATCAATGATCTTCGACGTGACCATCCAACTGCCACTTCCCTAGACTACCTCAAGGCCCTAGACAGCAAGTAAATGATCCTGCCCAAAGAAGAATTAGTATGAGGAATGCAAGAGAAGACTCAACACCTAATGTGTTTCTAACTTGGAAGGTAATTAACTCTCTTTACATACGTACATGCAGAAATGAAAGTTCAAGATATGCATCAGTAAAAACTGTCGCATTGTATCTCATTTCCCAACTCTTTATGATACGAGCCTCAGGATAAAGAATTTTTTCCCCGAGGCTGAAACTGTGGAAGAGGTCAATGACGAAGAGTGGGATACTAAAGTAGCAAAAGAAGACAAAACTGAAGCAGATACATGTACATCTGGCCTGAGGCAGAAGAAAGAACTGTTTTAAGTAAGGAGATCAGAGAAGTAAAGCTGGGAATGGAGAGTCACAAGACACGATAGGAAGTTAGACTTATTGATCTTAACATGGAAATTTGCTTTGGTTATATTCAGGTGACCATGTACAGCCGACTGAACAAAATAATATATGAATACAGCACCCAAGAAGGTCTCGGAAAAAATTGTGAATGGAGCAGGTGAGCTTGTCATGCAATAAATGTTTCAATATTTCTACTGAAATAGTAACTGAGAATTTTTTTTTTCAAAAAATGAAATATGGAAGCATTGAATCGATTCTCTTCTTTTCAATATTATAGAACCAGCAGAGGTTGCAACCCCAAAACCAAAAGGCAATTATAATAAAGATTTCAGTCTGTATCGATCCACTCAAGTAACGTGGTGGTTAACAGTAAATGTACATGTTTGTGTGCATGTACATACATGTAGATAGCCAGCGAACAATACTATGTCATCTGATTCATGCCAGTTTTTTTTATTAACTAGAGTAATCCCTGCATTATATGCCAGAAAGATCATAACAATCGTATTAAATAACAATCAATGACTTTCCAATTTCTGCAATGCCAAGAAAAAATGGCAGACACTGGATTATTATTGTAGTTTAGATGCCTTTAAGGACTTAAGTTTGTC
The DNA here is from genome assembly GCA_037893245.1 of Crossaster papposus. Classification (NCBI taxonomy): domain Eukaryota; kingdom Metazoa; phylum Echinodermata; class Asteroidea; order Velatida; family Solasteridae; genus Crossaster; species Crossaster papposus. The sequence goes on along the minus strand of JBAIAA010001168.1, from coordinate 105,931 downwards.
ATTTTACTGTGCCTTAGTTGAAATTGGGCTATAGGGGAAATTGTAATCAACTAGAAAATTAATTCTGCTTGGTGTTGCATGTATATTGCAGATATCAACAAATGTTACTTCCAAATCAGTAAGAAATATCTTACATATTTGAAAGTACATAATGATTGTAGGCAGCCAGCAAAATGATTGAGCTACCGGTAGATATCCGGTAATACTGTATATCACACAAAAAACAACACGAAAACACGAAAACACAATATAAGAATAACTGCTCGACGCCAGTTGAAAATGAACTCCGTTTTTCTTGCTGTTCTCAGCATCCATGATTGTAAAACTTCGGACAGGTCAGTTAAACAAAATTTACTATAAAATACAACCCCCCAAATCCACCTATTCATAATGATTCACGCAATTATTAATGGTGTATCCTAACTTTAAATGAACATAGTAAAAGTTAGTCCAAACAACAAAATGGTGTGTTTACGGTAACCCAACAGACCTGGCCAAACTGTTAATTGATAGTTGATAATTGTGCATGCACAAATAACAAAATAAAACAATTCCATATACAGTGAATATCGCAAGTGAATACCGTAAACACACTCGTTTGTATTTGGCATTATTCTTTAACCCTAAACCTCCCAAATTCTCCAAAATCAATATAATTTTGCACACACCCTAGGGAATTAGAGTAAAAATACGTTTTGATTCTAAGTTTAGGGTTGACGCAAAAATGTTAACGTAGAGTTTCCCAACTTCACTTGAAAACAGTAGTTGTACATGGAGGTTGAGATTTTTATAGATATACATATACATGTACATGTATATATTTTTTTTAATTTTTAGAGGGGCACTTTTTGTGCACATTATATGTATCCTGTAGGTATCTTACATGTAGTCAAGGTGTGTTTATCCTTTTTTTTTTAAGAATTGTTTTTACTGTCGATGCCGTTTTAAAATAGCGTAGGTTGGGTAGCCGGAAGCAACACTGTTTGTGGCCTAATGACATTGAATTCGGGCGATTCACAATGCAGTGCGCCACCAAGCGTTTGACTCAAAACAGCCACTTTTAAACTTTACGGTCGACTTCTTCCGTATATCATACTGTAGTGAAATATCTATTCTTCATTGTTCACGGCGAGGTACAACACAAACATAAATGTATTCGGAAGCGTCGTTGATTAAAACATTGTTATTTGCAGAAAAAAATTGGAACTTTAATCGTGCGCGTCCAAAAAGACGTAAAAACTGATGAGTTCATGCAAAATGAATACCGTTTTTTCAAACTGATGCCGACTTTTTCCCATGATGCACTGCGGGTATAGCAGGATTTGCGCCTCCAACGGCAGCTTCTAGGTATTGTGAATCGCTCGAATTGTTCACTGGGGTAAAGTGTATGGTACACTGTCTCCGTCAGTTAGAGACTAGTCCCCAACCGACACCCTGAAGTGAGGCCAGTCCGGGGAGCCAGTGCATAAGTACACGTTCCCCTTCAGCCAAATAGAAATTGAAATCAAACCCGTTGTTCAACCCCGACCCCAATCTTTGTGCAGCTATTACAAGTAGTTAAAACCAACAGCTTACCGGTACATACAGGTATGCGAGACCTACAGAATCTAACTATTGGAACATTAATTTACTTCAATTAGGAATTCAAGGAACCGTATTTTCCTTAGTTTTATGTAAACCAAAACAAACGTTTAAACATTGTATAGGAAACATTCTTGAGTACAACGGTTGATAATGTGTGCATGTCATCCTGGATGCCATCGTGTTTACTGCATGATGACCTGCAATTTTCTGCTGGGTCAACTAGTGGATGCTATCGTGAAAGTCATTGTGTTTACTGATGACCTGCAATTGTCTGCTGGGTCAACTAGTGGATGCTATCGTGAAAGTCATCGTGTTTACTGATGACCTGCAATTTTCTCGGGGTCAACTAGTGTATGCCATCGTGGAGGTCATCGTGTTTACTGATGACCTGCATTTTTTTGCTGGGTCAACTACAATGTAGTGTTACATGTCAAAGTGTCCATTTGCTGCTGATTGTAAAGACAATATCTAATAAAAAGACAATATCTTCCTCCAAAACCGAGTGGCGTTGTCAAGAACTCAACATGCTTGGTGACAAGGTTCACCACATTAATAATACATGTGAATGGTTTGCACAAAACAAACTTGTGTTCCATTAGCGAGTAGTTTGTCTTATGTCAAAATACAAACTATAAAAATGCAGTTTAATGTACTGCATCATATTCCATGATTTGCATACACTTATGCATAACTCACAAATCTTCATTGACAGCTTGCTGTAAGGACCGTGTAATGACACAAACAAAGTAACAAGTCTCTATTGGCTCCTGGTTGTTACTGAATGTCACAAATTGCCACTGGATGACCCCAAATGAAAATACATGTACCGGTACATATCACTGTGCCAACTTATCACAGGTTTCCATGGATACCCACCATTGTGGAGAACTATCACTAATTGCTAATTAGCACCAAGTTAACAGCAATCACTTGTGCCCGCATTCCTTGATTTTTTTGGGGAAAGATCAGACTGCAGAAAATACGGTTCCTTGAAAATATATGAAGTTTTGGGTTTCCTTAGGAAAATTCCATATCTAACTACCACATGAACTTTTCATAAAGTTTTGTTAAAAATCATTCCGTGCCTCGACTAGGTGATGTTAAAATAATCCCGGCGTGATCAGGTTAAACAGCATGTACAGGTACATTATGATGTATACTCCTGCGGATGAAGTAATTAAACTCGGACTTCTAAATAATTTGTGTGTCCAAGGTATGGCTTAATTCAATCACAGATGATTGAAAAAAGGAGCAAGAAGTGTTCTTGTCATTCTACCAATGTATGTAAACTGCAGAATGTGTAATATCAAATAAAAGGGAGTTTTAGCAGTTTTTATCTGTATCTACCAAGACTGGTACTCCCTGGGGAGTACACAGCTCATTGCTGCCATTTCGGCGCTAATAACAACCATCTCTGCTTTCACAGGTACCCAATTACTCATGGGTGGAGAGAGGCAATAAGTGACAAAGTGCCTTGCCCAAGGGCACACGCTCCATTGACCCAGGCCAGACTCGAACCCACAACCTGCAGCTTTACCTACAGACAGCGAATTCAATGCTCCAGACCACAGCACTCCACAAAGCAAGAAGTATTCAGTAGTATTCACTACTAAACACTGACAGTGTTACCCTAACGTACAAAATACTTGAGCAAACTGAAGTACGCAGTACTCGTACTACACTGGCAATTTAGTATTCTTTAGCACAGCGAACTGTACCCCAAATAAATGATGTTAGGGTGGAAAAAAACTCCCTTTCAGTTTTATTTACTAAAGGGATCGATTGAGCCTTGTACCGTTATTTCCCTCAGGCAAAGCTGTGGGAAATTAGAATACTCCATAGTTCAGCAAGGAAGGCTAATTTCTCAAAGTTACAGAAGTCACCGGTAGTGCTTAGCACACTATGTTTATTATTTTTAAATAAACAATGGACGTTTGTGGTACGTTATAATAATACTGCTAAATGCATTTTTTTTTTCAATTTGTAACCTATAGTGAAGACTTTACCAAAACAGGTTTGCAAGCCATACTGACATAGAATACTGCAGCAATTGCAGTAGTTTCACTTTAAAAAAACGTAAACTTCTATTTTTTCTAAAATCAGAAAAAGATAAAAGCGTTCAGTGAGGTAATAACTACTTCACGAACTTGACTGTTTGCAGCCAACCAACACAAATAATGTGTACACTAGGCACAAAAATACAAAATAGCAGGTTTACTTTTAAAAATGTAAATTGATGAATACATTAGAAGACAAACATCTATTCAGAATCATACGCAGAGCAACTTTAAAGTTGGTATACAACATTTGCAAACAACAAACGAACTCGTCAATTATGAAATACAAGTACATCTGCTTATTGAGTGCAAGCCAACTAGTCTGGTTACCTAATGTCTATAAATAAACCCTCTAACCAATTATACAAAAAGCAAATGTAGGATACACCATTGGTAATTGTTTAAATTATCACGAATGGGTGGATGTGGGGGATTGTATTTATAGTAAATATCGTTTCACTAACCTGTCCGAAGTTTTACAACCTTGGATGCCGAAAAAAACCATGAAAAACAGCGTTTGTTTTCAACCAGTGTCGAGCACTTATTCTTATGTTATTTTATTTTTTTCGCGATCGCCATCCGGCAATATTTTTCTTTATAAAATTATAATTTTCAGAATAATTACAGGATATCTAGCATCATTTTGCTGGATTCCTAGAATCATTATTTACTTTCAGACGAGTAAGATATTTCTTGATAATTTGGTAGTAAATTGTTTCGATATCTGCAAATGGTGTATCCTACCTTTAAGTAGAATACACCATTGGTAATTGGGTGAATTTTGAAAGTTCTATTTTATAGTAAATATCATTTAACTAACCTGTACAATCATGAACGCTGAGAAAAGAAGAAGAGAACGGCGTTCGTTGTCAGAGACGGCCAGTAGTTCTTATTGTATGTTTTTTTTTTGCGATCGCTGTCCGGCGATTGGGAATATATATTTTTTTCAATTTGATTTGATTTTGAACAATTACTAGATATCTAGCGCAATCATTTTGCTGGATGCCTAGGATTAATATTTAATTTCAAATAAGTAAGATATTTCTTAATAATTTGGTAGTAAAAATGTGCGATATATCTGCAAATGTTGTATAATTGTATGACTAAAAGTATGACTAAAAGTGTCCAAGCTAAAATGAAGAAAGTTTGTTAGTAAACAAGTTTCTAAGACAAAATAAAATTAAAACAGGAAAGAGTAAAGAAAGTGGAAAACGAATAGTACATGTAGCACTAGCAGAAGCTTTGTCAAGATTTGGGAGTAGGTACTGTACAGAGTACAGTGAAAAGGTGGACTTCCGTCCACCCGCCTGCCCACTCTACATTTCAATCAGACATAACCGGCAAAGACTAAGTCTAGGTTGGAACGGATCGTTGCAACAACCAGAAGCCTGAAAACACGGATCAAATTGATTGAAAAAGGAAACAAAAGGAGCAGTTGGTTCGCATTTGTATGGACAGGCAGCTGCATTTGAAGAAGCAGAGGAGTTAAGATCCAAGTTGCACCAGCTACTTGTAGAGAAATCTTAAATGCAAAAGAAGCACAATGCTCTTCTCAAAAAGAAAAAGACAAGTCAAAGGGACCGAAGCACTGCACAAAGAAGCTTGAAGATGCTGAAGCACCAAGAGAAGATGAATCACTTGATGGAAAAGATGCCGAAGCACCACATACATATTTAGATTTGTAATTGACGGCCTAGCATTTGTTTGAATAAATCAAAACAGTTTTAAAACATCTCCATCCACTTTGTTCATATAAAATATCTAAAAGGGGATAAAACTAACACCCGGCACAACTTCTCAAACTGTGTGTGTGTACATGTATTTGGATTTGTAATTTGTACAAAGAATGACTCTTAAGCCGCGTTCGCATTGGACTTTTTTGGTAAAACCTACAGAGACTGTTGTCAACTTTAACCAAATTAAATCCAATGCAATCTCTACATTGTCAAATTGTCCATTTTACCCTCCGCAACAGTAAGATCTACAGGCCCAAGCTTCTAGCAGAGGATTTAACACCGTTAACTTTGGCATTCATATACGGTAACTTTTGACAATATTAAGTCCAATGCGAACGCGGCTTAAGTGTAAAAGTATTTGTGTAATTTATATACCTAGAATGATAAAGCAACTTCAAATGGCAATGCAAAGAAAAGCCTACTATGATGGAAGCCTACTACTTTCAGCCGAAAAGATTTCGTTGATAAAGGAAGACGGTCCGAGAAAGCTACTGAACGGCCTCATGACCGCGATTTTCACGAATGAATAAATGGCGACACACTCGTTGCATGGAAACAAATGCAACTTGCACAAAGACAGCTACCCGAAGTCTGCCCTTTCTGCAGAGAAGATTCTTGTTGTGAAAGGTAAGTGTTAATCATAAGCTGTGTTTTTGTACTTCTGAATTAACTTGGGGATTCATATTTTTTAAGTCAACCAGCCTATAGCTGTACATAGGTTGTACCTGTGCAATGCACTTGTGTGCCAGGTATGAAGTTGATAAGTTATACACATGTATACCAACATTTCTTGATGGAAGAAAAATGTCTACAAGCTCCATGAAGAGAAGTCTAAAGAAGGGGAAAAACTCAAAAATCTTGTATAAAACAAACTGTTTCCTTGAAAGAGCCAAAGGTTTTGCAAAACATTTATTAGATGTTGCGACATGCGAATGAAGGCATTTTTTTACAAAATGAATACATGTGTGTACATGTACTAAATTGTCTGAGAATGGGCCACGCATTAGATGAGTTAGAGTACATGTATATGTAAGTCAATGTATCACCTTGTTTTGTTTGTACAAATATGATTTTTTTTTCTACTTCTATTTGTGTTTAGGATACATAAAGAAGATTTATCCAGGGGACTCAAGAAGTGGCTTTAACCGACATGCGGGCGAAAAGCTCAGCAACTCCAAGTTCAAAAAGCACTTGAAAGGTTGGATCTACAGTAAAAAAAAAAAAGTTAATTGTCCCCGCCCGTATCATTTTTGTAATATTGCGACATCTGTACCTTAATTTGTATGGCTTAAATTAAAGCTGTGTACTATGATTCCAGCCATTTTGGGCGGTGTGGAGGCTGTCTACGGTGCTGCAAGAAAAGACTGTGCCAACGTCCAACGAAAGCAGATTAAAACTTGGTTGATTCAACAACCCACTTACACATTACACAAACTGGTCTGTAGACATTTCCAACGGAATACGGTCTTACCTGTAGAAGGCGGTATCGACCAACAGTGGTAGGCGGATCTGGTGGACGTAAGCCAACTCAGTCGGGTTAATGTATCCATTAGTAATATCCAAAAACTGTTTGTTAACCTTAACAGTCCTTAATCCTTAACGTGTCGGAGGATTGAGGACTGTTGGGGTTAATGATTATAATAAATACACCAGTGTGCCCGTACTATAAACCCCACCTTGGCTGAAACGGTGGAAAAGGCGATTGTCATGGCAATTGCTAAATTTGCTATTTTTACAGATCCTGCACCCGATTTCACTAAACTCTTCGTAACTTACGAGGCATCGCAGCCCTGCGACGCGTCGTATCTCTACGACGCGTCGCAGCTGCGATGCGTCGTAAAATCCATTTCACGAAACACATCGTACGTGCGACGCGTCGTAGGTGTATTTCTAGCACAAAACAGTGACTGTTGTATGTACCTATTTAACGCACAGTAAATAGCCGTCTGGTATTCAGCAAAGAGTCGTCGAATCTCTTCTCGGAAAGCTTCGAAAATGTAAATCAAAATGGCTGACGTCTCGTGCATTTTTTAAGAAAAATAAGCTTGCTGTGGACCTCGAGCAAATTTGAAATTTCAAGTGCACTATTCAAGGTTGATTCATATAACTACGATGAATGTTTCATTTACAACTTTCAATACATTGTCCGAGTATTCTAGTCTCGTTTATTTAATTTCTGTGGCGTAAAACTGACTATTGAAAGACGCACCTTATTTTACGACGACCCAAATACACTTCGTAACTTACGACGTGTTACTTGCCGTTGTCAAGGTATTTGCGACGCACTGAATGCATCGTAACTTTAGTGAAATGGGACGCGTTACTCTTCGTATCTCGAGTTGCGACGCGTCGCAAAGTTTAGTGAAATCGGGTGCTGGTCCATGAAAGATCAAAACCAGACTTACCTGCCTTAAAGGAAGGACCAGTACACAGGGGTAGGGGGTTGGGAGAGTCATGGTACCAAACCTGAAGAGAGTCTTAGGGTGAGAAGGCTGCTTCATTACAACAGGAACTGGAAGCCTGGAACTGGAATCCTGGAACTGGAAGCCTGGAACTGTAGAAATACAACAAAAAGAGACAAAATATGGCATGTACACTTTTAACCAGTTCGCGCCGGATGACGTATATATAAACACAAAGTTTTCCCCAGATTCGAAACATACCACGCATAACACGCCACGAGCAAGGCCGGAAATATCTGTCAGCAGCGAGCAAGGCCGGAAATGTGTGGGCGAGCTTTCCGGTACTATCGGCCTGAACCCGCCTTGGATCGAGTTTCGTTAAAAAATAATCCCGCGCGTCCGCTTGGTGATGTTAAAATAATCACGGCGCGAACTGGTTAAAATATAAACTGATGAGGTTGCCGAAAACAGTAAAAAAACACAAAGTCAAAGGACAAACAGGTAAATTACGCAGAAATAGACCATCATGAAAAAACTTGTTCATAGTTAAGGTTGGGCTTGTCCAAATTACTGCCTCAAAATGGTGTTAGGAAGCACACCCACGCATTTCCGGCCTTGCTCGCTACTGACAGACACTTCCGGCCTTGCTCGTGTCAAGTTTATGCATCATCTGTTTTGAATCTGGGGAAAACTTTGCGTGTATATACGTACTCTGGCACGAACTGGTTAAAGAGAGACGATTACACATCAAACTATAGATCAATTTCCTCAACTATTCCCATGAAACTATAAATGGAGCTGTGGAAACCTTTGTTAGCAAAGCAATATGAGGATCAACACTAAATGTGGCCCAACAAGTGAACCTTGGTCAACAACATCAATTGTGTCTTTGCATGCACCTTATATGCTATTTAATTCATACACAATCGCTTATTTTCACCAGAATAATGTTGCTACAATAAACAATTCCAAAATGCAAAGAACGGTAAAAGAAGGAGTCAGTCAATTTCAGTCAATTTCTCTGATCAACTAAAACAAATGATAGTTAAATTGGAATTGACTTACCCTGCTTTGCCATTTCACTGTTAAAATCTCTTGACGTCTGCTCAGCAACATGGCCAATCAGCAGATAATCCTGACATTAAAATACACAAAGAATACATTGTTAAACCATTAATAAATAACGCAATAACTCTGTGATCTTAGTTCTAATCATATTCGTATTAACAGGTGTACCGGAATCTGGCACTACGAGTATACTCGTAGAAAATGAAAGGTTTTTGTATTGTAAATTGAATACACTGGCATCACTGAAAACGCAACAAATACGCTGCTGGTAGTGGTGAGGACATACCTGTTTATGTTCACATTATTTGTTTTCATTTTTTTTTTTTATGAAGTATCTATTAAGTAAGCGCATGCGTACAATGCTTGGCAAATTGTTAAATTATGCCTGGCAGTCAACGAGTTAAGATCCAAATATCAGGCCCTCTTAATTCATTTGATTTATATTTTGTATCGTCTATTTAACTTATAATATACGAGTGCCCGCTTTCAGTGACAACTACAAAACTTTTCAATAACTTGGCTTCTCATATAACCAAAGTCAACTAATGAATTACCTCATAGGTCAAAGGAGACTCAATAAATTGCTCGCTCCTTGGATACTTAATGAGATGCGAGTCTCTGACAGATCCATAGCAACAAGGAGAGCAGACAAACGATGCTCGGCTCTGCAGACATTTACCAAGCACCAGGTCTGTTGCCACACCGCAAGCATGAAGAGAGACCTGAATAATTAACAAATATCAAGAATTTTAAGATTTGTAGGTGTCTACAGAAACTTCGCAGAAAAAAACTGACCAATATTCCTTTACAATCAGACCAAAACAATTACACTACACGTACAAATACCTACCCCAATGTCAAACATTCCAGTAAAGTAATTCAAATTACACTGGCAGAAGGAAACGTTCAGTCTGGTACCCTGTATTCTTGCCTCTGCACGTTTCATTGATTCCTCATTGCTTTCCACCATGATGATGTGACAGTCTGGTAGACAATGAGCAAGAACTATGCCCACATGGCCCTGAATATTACAGCAATATTACAAAACATACATCATTTTAAAAATTTGATAAATTTGAATTCACCCTGACCTATACCCAGCATGATATATGGCAGAGGGGTACCCCCTATTATCAGTATACTTTATACGCACTCAACACTATTGTAACCTAACCCATCCCCCCTTGAAACCTAAAAAGAATTCCTGAGATTCCAGGAACACAATGGTCAACACAAAAGAGGGGGGGGGGGGGGGAGTTTCTCTGCCACATATCGTGCTTCATATACCTTGACCATGCTGAAATGATTCAGCTAATAACTATTATTTTTAACACTAATTGTTCAACCTACTGATTTTCACATTTCAACAACACTTAGCTGTGCATCAAAGACAATATTTTGGTTTTAGCTGGCACTCTGTGAATATCAATAAAGACAATTTTGTCTAAAATGTGGATAAAATCATCAGAAAAAAATTATTGTTCCCAATTGTTTTCAGCTAGGAAGTCACAAAAAGATGAATATTCAAGATTTCAAGACCACTGCTGTGTTTAAAAAAATGTATGCACATTAACCCTAACCCTCCCAAATCCTTCTAAATCCTCTTGTACAAAATGAAGGATTTAGAAGGATTGAGGTTATTAGGACATTGCAGTGGAGGAGGATCCAGAAGGATTGAGGGCAGATGGGGTTTTGCTATGGGAGGGATTGAGAAGGATTGAGAAGGATTGAGGTTATCGGGCTGTTTTTGACACAAGAGGAAAGAGAAGGATTGAGGTTGTATGCAGTTTGCCCAAAATAGGATCCAGAAGGATCTAGGTTATGGGGGAGGGGGCTTGCATTTGTGTACATTGTAATGGCATGGGGAATGCATGCTTCTGACTTGGTTATTTTTAGGGCTTGCATTTGTGTGCATGGCAAATGTGTGTACTGGAAGGTAAGTGTATACTGCAAGGTCAGTGGGTCAGTGCTGAAAGGGTCCCTGGACAATGTATGTTTATGTATCATCAATAGGAAACACATGTGCATACAATGGAATTTCTGTGGCCCTTGTCCTGGTATGAAAAGGTCATTGTACTGGGCACTTCCATTTGTTTGAGGGTAATTTGTTGGATAAGTAATCAGTTTACACAGACCCCCCAAAACATCCCCCAGCTGAGCAGGCAGGAGGATCTAGAAGGATTCAGGGCAATAGCCATACTAGCAGAATTGAGAAGGATTTAGAAGGATCCAGGTTCCTTGAGCTTTTAACTCTTTACTACAGAAGGATATAGGAGGATTGAGGTTATGTCTTAGCCAAACGAGCCGGGAGGGTTAGGGTTAATAGAAGTTATCAGCATTAAAGTTATAGATCTATTGGTACAAGTAGTGTGAACAGGTTTAAATGCGTTTTAGCATTGAAACTTATTAATGTGATAAAATATCAGACAAACAAATATCCACTCAAGGAACAAATTTTTTTTTTTCATTTTTAAGGAAATAGGACCGGCAATGTAAAAATGGAACATGTTCTAGATTTTGAGCAATTTAGACATAAAAGTCGATCTTTAATTATCTTGTTACGGCCGAGTGATTTGGGCGAGTTCCAAAACTGTGTTTGTGCATTTTATGCTAATGGTTACACATGAGAGAATCGTAGAGATGAGTTTGACCACTCCTGTCCTGAACACAACCCTTGCCTTTAAAAAAACACCAAAATGATGCCAAAAACACTTGTATCCATGATGCCAGGTGCGACATTACTGTTGATCCATGAGGCGACGAATTACAGCTGTTCTTGACGCGAATGGAGGTCATGTTAATTATTGAACTGTAAATGCCACTTTTGTGAGCGGTGGTGCTAACTTGTTTTGGTTTTGTTGTTAAAAATGAATTACACATTAGATTACTGGGCTAAAATGTCAAGGACATACATGTATGTGGGATTCAAACACATACATTTGATTTCACAAAATTTGGGCAAAACTATAAAAAAAATCATTGGTGCGTTTCTTTATTCCTTAAGTGTACATGTACAGACAGACAGACAAGCAAACCAACTGACCCCACCACTGCAGAAGTCCACTATGACATCTCCTGTCTTGGCAATCATCTTGACAGATGCTACAATGCTTTCTATCTGCTGCCTCTTGTGTCTTGCTCTCTCTTCAGAAACATCTAAGACAGACAAGACGTACAAGGTAGAAATTCACAAACAACCATGAGAAATGATGAACAGTCTACATACTCAGTGCTGTGATTGTGTCACAAAATCCACAACCTATTCAGACGACACTCGAATCCACAACCTTTTCCAGCGGGACTCGAATCCACAACCTAGTCAGAGGAGACTCAGACGAATCTCAAATCCACAACCTATTCAGGCAGGACTTAAATCCACCACCACCACCTGATTGCTAATGCAGACGTCTTTCTCCTTAAAAATTTAATTTTCCAGTGCATACCGGTTCTAAACTGTCCTCTCATTTTATGGCAGCTTATCATAACTTGTTTGAATGTTATAACAGGTGTCAGGAAAATTATGAAGAGTATAAAGAAAACCGAAAACGCAAGCTGAAAATATAAGGAACTGGCTGCTTACCTTTTGAAGGATTGATATTTTCTGTAAAGGCATCCCATGGAAGCTGTATGTTCTCTACAGGTAAGTCATGCACAGTGATCTCTGTGCCGCAATCATTCAACTTACTGATGATTTCTGCAACACGATCCCGGACACTCGGCAGTTGACTACAGGGTAATTAAGAAAAGAAGTAAAAAGTACGTCACCTCTTTTAGTGCAAACCTTACATTAACATCAGGCAATTATTGTTGAGAAGCAAATATGCATCAAAGCCAGGGACTATTTTGAGTGCATGTCTGTTCTACTGTTTCATCAACATACATTCCAAATGGTTTTAAAAGATTGGGAATGTATTCATTTTGATGCAAAAACTGTTAAAATTAAATGGATAATCTTTAAAAGACTTCATTTTTACCAAAAATTAAGTAAATACAAAGAATGAGGTTTACTTTCCACTCAAAAGTTACTGTACCAACCTGATTTGAAGTGTTTTTATTTTGTCTTCAGTTGTCTCGGCTGTACTTTTATTAGATTTTACCTCATCCTTGGACTCAGTTTTGACGTCTGCTGAAAAGCCATTCTGTATGTACTGTTCAAAAATCACGATTTCCTTCAACCCACAGCGCTCAGCGCAGTCCCTCAGATTAGGCACACTCCACATCCTATGGTACCACCCACACACCAATGGAATATCCCCAAAGAGGAGATGACCCTTGCCCTTTTCTATGCAGTTCTGATGGAAGAAGTGCACATTGCAGAAGAGTGCAAAATCACACAGGGTGACGTAGGGACTTTGTGCAAAGAGGTGCTGAGGATGTGCAACAGATCCCTTTATAGTGTTAGATTTCGTCTCACAAGAAGTCATGGATCTTTTGGAGACTGCAGATTTGTCATTTCTAGTTGTTTTAGTTTTGCTGAGAGAAACCTGCTTCCTTGCATCTTGTGAGTTGACCAACTCATTCTCTTGAAGAGTAACACAATCGGACTGCTTACCTTCTTTAGCAAGATAACCGTTGGAACTTTCATAGTTCTTCAAAGTCCTTGAGTTCAGTTGTTCCTTGTACAAACACTTGGCGATCCTGATTTGATGTTTGTCAAGCAGATGCATGGTGCTCGTGTGGAACACCAACTCAGACTCCAGGATCTTTCCTTGTTCCACTTTCTCATTCTGCTGATAATTTCTACATTGTTTCACTTTTCTTAGGAGCTTACTGGAGATGACCACAGGGCTTGCCAGTTGCTTCTCAAACTCTTTGATTGCCATGGGGAGAGAACCTTTCACTGTAAGGTCTTGGTAGATGTCAACCTCACAGAGTTTGGTCCAGGGACTGACCTCGGAGCATTTCTTCAAACATGCTTGATTAAAACCCTGCAAATAAAATCATATTTTTTCATTCAAATAAGTTTCATATTATTTCGATAAGATTGTAAATTAACACTAACTACCCCAAGCCCATCAAAGTCCAAGTGCAGGTTTCACTAGGTTTTGGCAGATTTGGTTCCAAACATTAGCAACTTGTAGTTGGACTTCGTTTGACTCAGTACAAAAGGCCCAGGGAGACCATGTTGAATTATGTGAGGTTCGAGGCAGAAAGGCATTTAGGTTCATAATTAATTTCAGTACCAATAATTACTGAACCTGTGTTTAGCTTTTGAAGTTTGTTAGGTTTCGTATGCTTTCTATTGCAATAGCCTGGGTTAGGATTACACTTAAATTTTCCCTTCTGTTGTCGAGTTTCATACAAAAATATATATACATGTATTATTTCTTTAATAGCTTTTGTTTGTTTTAGCAATAAGAAGTTATTCACTTTTGAATGAGACACTGACTAAACAAATTGGTCTATGTTTGTTGCTGAATTATTTATTTATATCTTACAGTTTTTGAATTATTGGCTGCTAGACGCCCAAGCGATACTATATGTGACCTGTCATCACAAAATGAACGTAAAGTCGCACGGAGTGATTTCCCAGTACGGCTAGTCAAAGTCAAAATTTGAAGGGGTGGTCGATTTTTTAATTATATGGTTTTTTTTAAGACTAAATCCCCAACAATCAATTCCCAATTTTTCAGGACGATCAGATAAAAACAAAGTTAGTTTTTGCATCAATTTTGACTATGCCTTTCTATGCCTTTCACACAATTTCTCGCAAGAAATGCCCGTTTTCTCATAATCTCTGTATTAAGACTCCAGACTAAAAATAAAAATAAAAAAAAATTATTGAGTATCAAACCTCCAAGTGTTATATACCATTGGAAAGCTTATTTGACATCCACTGTTGCCTTGGCGCTGGCGATGGTGCCACCCCCAAATCTAACCTAAAGTTTTAGAAAGAAAAATGGAACTTATAAGTTATTACAGGGATGAGATTGTCAGTCTGATTTCAGACAAAAGTCTGAAAATTTTTATGTCTGTAGGATGTAGTTACCACTCCAGACTTAAAAATAAAGTTTCACATCTAGATCTGCGGCCATATCTTGATAGGCCCAGTGTGTGGTTGCTCCCCTTTGCCCACATATAGGCCTACAAAGGGCACTCTATTATATGCTTAACTTAACTGAAAAGTGAAACAACCTTTTATAGGTTTGGTTTGCCATATATTGGCACATTTGAATTAAGACTAAAGTCGATGTGTTTAACGCGCGATGCCATTTTGTAATTGTTATTTTGTAAAATTAATAATAATATTCTCAAACATGACTATAGTCTAGATGTCGCGTTATTTAGAAAAAAAATTATATATGAAATATACGTACATTTGCCGTCCCTCTATCGCCCCTCTAGGTAAGATACATTTGTTTTAAGACAACAATTAAGGCTTTCCCTGTTGTACAGCCAGGTGATCAGGTGGTGATGATGAAGTACTATTATAAATTGCGCAGTCTTGAACAAATAATTGTTCGTAATACGTACGTGAGCGTGCGTCGACGCGTCGCAACGTGCGTAAAGCACCAACACCAATGGTTACTAGATGTGGGCACACTAACTCTAGACAAACACAGCCTTGAAAACACATGCAAATCGACGGCTTTAAAAACCGAAATGTCATTATTAAAACGTTATACGATTCTAGCATTTACTACGACTCGATGGGCGCCGCCATGTTCATTTTTAATCGCCGCATGAGGGCGCTGTTACGCGTGGACGTGGATACGCGACGCCGGACGCGTATCGACCACTGACCTCTATACATGGACAGATCATCCATTGTTTCATTTTGAAGTCGGCATGCAGAGAAGTGCAACATGGCGTCACTGCTGTGAGCCAATGAAATGTCCAGGTGTAGAGTTCAGTTGGTTGGTAAATCCACTGACCTCTACAACTGGACATTTCATTGGCTCACAGCAGTGACGCCATGTTGCACTTCCAGTTCGCGCCGACTTCAAGTGTTAGCACAGCAGAATATGGACAATGATCCGTCCAGGTGTTGAGGTCAGTGGTATCGACCGATCAACCTCGTGGTACGGATAAAACTGCACATGTGCGTGGCCGTGGCGCGTTACAAATTTACTGGTTGGCGTTACTTAAAAATACTAAAAGAGTGTTTCAACGATGTGCATGCTTCGAGATGTTTTTACCAAACTACCTACTATAGCATTAGCGTCACTTTTGGCAGTAACGTCAACCGTGCGAACACGTCATGCACGTGGTCCGAGCTCACCAATTCACTACGCCACGGCCACGTGTTCAAGATCGAGGGGCGCGCGGCAGGGTTGCAGGCCGCCTTGCTCCCATCTTGAGTTGGCGAGACTTCGTGAAGTCTGAAATTAGCAAGTGCTCTATGCATGTTCCACATAAAGTAACAATGTCACTAGCTTGCGACCCTGGCTGTCGTGGGTTGAGGGTTATGGAGAGTTGGGGGTTTATTATGGAGACAGTTTGGCGGCAGTACAGGTTCTTGGGGAGAGGTCGTAAAAGTCCCAGCTTTTCCCCTGCTAAGTGTAACAGTTTTATGTTTGTGAGTGTTGTTTTACGTTCTTGTTTTATAGTACCAGCCTAGTCCGAGTAACTTGGACCCAAAAATCACCTTTTTCAACATTTGGACATGGTCTGGATATCACCAGACCATGTCCAAATGTTGAAAAAGGTGATTTTTGGGTCCAAGTTACTCGGACTAGTACCAGCCCAGTTGTTGTTGTTGTTGTCGTATGCGTTCAGCACGCTCTCTCCGCCAGCCATTCCAAGGCAGCTTCCTCACAGTTGTGTAGGAAGCTGCCTTGGAATGGCTGGCGGAGACAGTGACAGTGTGTAATTTGACCTTTGGAGGACAAATACAATGGGCCAGCCCTTTGATTGGATTAGGTCGTGTGCTTTGCTGGCCAGCCCTGCATGCACGCTTGAGACACCCCACTCACACACTCACTCAGATTGCAGCCTGACATATCAGGAGGACCAATGCACCAGCTCTCCACTTTATACACACGTACATCCAGCTCCAATCTTCTTGTTATGGACGTTTTGACTGCATTTGATTTTGGTAAGTACAACTTCTATTAAATCTAAACCCATTTTGTTGTCTTAATCAATGTTTGTGTGTAAAATATATCATTTGTGTAGTCTGTCTGCTTCTGTCATGATGTATTTGTATTTGTTTTATTACAAGGTTGTCTTTTTTTATTTTGATGATTAATGCGGCACTTCCCGAGTTTGACTTGCATGCACTGTGTGGCTAAATCTGCTGCATGGTAGCATGATTAGACCCAAGCATGTATCTGTTTCTGCACTATGAAATGGTATAGAGATCAGTAATTCTTATAATTAGAGGGCTCCTTTGGAAAGTAGTTTGTTAACGGAAAAGGACTACCCTCTTTAAAGATTACAATAAATAAATAAATAAATATGGAGGAATAAGAAAAGTTGTGTTTGAATTTGTGTTCATTGCCAAAGTGACTTCAGAAGCTAGGAATAGGATCTGTTCCGTTGCTCCACAGAGTCTATGCTATTGTGGGACATCATTTTCCATACATGCTTTTGTTGTAATGTTCGAAAATTGATGGTTTTTGGAGTTCATATTTAATATTTATTTATAGTCGCGGCCCGCACGCAAGTCGGCCCGCCCGGGCCAGCTCGCACACAGGCCGACAACTTTTGTTTCTGCCAAACTGTACCTCAATTTAATTTTTATTGTCTATTTTGTTTTATTAAATTTGTAGTGTTTCTGGGTTTTGTTTTTCCTGATTTAATACAGATCAGGTCAAGTTTGGAGCCAGTCTTTCAGATGTTGCTGTGCCTGGCCAGTTCCTGTTCTAATGAAGCAGCTTTCTTTCTAGCCCGGACTTTGTTCAGGTTTGCTAAATGTTACTCCGCCCAATCCCCCTGTTTTACTTTCAAGACGGGTAAGTATTGCTTTTCATTTTTATGAACTTAGTAATCTTACAATTTAAAAGTTTTGAATTGTAAGATTTCTAGCTGTAAAGCTGGACATGGTGTTGTTTAGCTTTTCTGTTGAGATGCTGATGCCATTTGTGTCCATCCACGACGAAAAGGCTGTAAAGTAGGCATCTTGACGTTTTGACATATTTAGAGAAATGAAATCTACAAGAAATAAGCTTTAAAATGATGTATTACAAGGAATAGTTGGTATTTATGGTTAGCTACAACAACAAGTAACACCGAGTATATGAAAATTATTTTTTTATTGTTTTTCACATATTTTAATGGTCTTTTTCTCAAAATTAGCTCTGGCGTCTTTACGGCCCTTTTGTCGTGAATGATCTCATATAAAACTAATGTACACGGCAGTCAAAGTAAACGAATAATTGGCTGCAAAATTATAAATGAAAAGTGAAAATATAATGAAAAATGAAAAAAAGCCTTATGTTTTGTTAATCCTACCTACCTGAATCGATCAAAATCTATTCCTTGTTTTGGAGGAGTTCGGCAGATTCAGGATATCTTCATATTGAACAAGCTATGAGATTTTGATGGATTCAGGATTTTTAGTCTAGCAGTACTGCAGGATTGTGCAGTACTGCAAAATGGATTTTGAGGTGATAAATTTTGAAGACTATGGAGGAACGCTGCAAAATATTTTTATGCCAGCATGGTATCTCGAATCCGTCAGAATCCACCATACTTTTGTTCGGGGATTGTTGATGGATTTAGGATATCGACAGAATATATACTGGTGGATTTTGATGGACTCAGGACAAATTTAATAGATTTTGGTGAATTCAGGACACTTTTTAGTAAAAGCACTAAAGGGCAGGGTTCTACATGTAGTCACGGTGGTACCGTACCGCCCGGCACTGCAAATTTCCGCCCGACTCTTGGGTTCAAATTGGCTGTGCCGCCCGGCACATTTTAAATTTTTCTCAATCAAATTTTGGGCACAAAAGAAAGAGGAGATACAAAGTCACGTTAATCATGCTCATGTAGTAATTTATTTTATTAACTTAGCTAGACATTCACAGAAACGTGCAAAAATGAACTGGACCCCCGGCCGTGAGGCGCGAGAGCTCCGCTCGCAACGCTCACAACGCTTCGCAATCTGATAATTTACCCGGCACTAAAAAGGTCCTAGCTAGAACCCTGCTAAAGGGTTAATCGAACAAACGTATTTCTAGTTGTATATTTTTGTTTTTACACAACTTTTTGCTATTTTTTCTGTATTGTAATTTATTTTTGAACTAGTATTAGATCTTGTTCACAACCCTCAGTGTAAAAAATGTACCTTGAAGAAAATTAATACAAGTTAACAAAATGTCTTACTTGTATAAGAAATAAAAAAACGTTCACAGAGACTAGAGTTGACAAATTTGCAGTAAGCCTACATCATGTACTGTATGTACTGATCACACTTTGTATGTGCACTTTCTTATGCGGCTAGGAAACCGTCTTTATAGTTTGCGCGCGAAGTTAAAAAACTGCATGCCTTGCAATGTAAAATGCGCTCGCATGTTCCTGGTTTCTACAGAACCGTACTTATTTATTATATCTATAGGACATGACGAAATGTAAAATCCCGGCCTACTAATTCGCTAGTCATGTTGACATTGTTTCATCATGGTTTCATGCGCGAGTTGTCTGCCAGTTTTATTATTTGTCTTTATTACAATACACTGTACAAGTTTTATTGTTACATTACAATTAATTTGGTAAATGAGTGGGAAACTGTATTACAAGAAAGGGGTGTAAAAGGAAATTGGTCTGTAGAATCCATAGGAGGTGTAGCAGTTAATCTTATAAGCCAATTCGGTATTCCAACTGCACATGTGCACAACAATTTTTCTCGCGGGATAAACACGGCACACAAATGCACACAAGGCTATGGGGGACGTGGTAACTGAATCTGCATTCTCTGTATTTTCTTGTGAAATCGAAAAGACGATGGGCACTTTGTTCGAACAAAAGTTTGGTCACACAAAACACCTGAAAACACCAAAACATAAAAAAAATTTTACTTAGTAAGTTTAGAACACGATGATCTCTTTAAATTTGCTGGTACCCGCTATGCTTTTGCAAGCAATCGATGAAATGTTTATCCCGAAAGAAAAATCGTCAAATCTTCATATGCGCATGTGCAGTGGGATACCGAACTGGCTTATTCTTGTTTCTTTCCTACCTCCATGCCTACATTAACTTGTTGTTTACTTGGCCTGTTGAAGACCCATGCAAGGCCAGGCTGATACACAAGCTTGCTTCTGTCTGCCACAGACTGAACACATC
Source organism: Crossaster papposus (assembly GCA_037893245.1). Lineage (NCBI taxonomy): Eukaryota > Metazoa > Echinodermata > Asteroidea > Velatida > Solasteridae > Crossaster > Crossaster papposus. The sequence goes on along the minus strand of JBAIAA010001168.1, from coordinate 85,855 downwards.
TGGCAATTCAATTACCCTGTTTATGACCAGCCAGATTGTGGTCAGCCTGTGGTACTGTATCACCAGTGTATCACCCCCCCCTCCCCCCCCCCCCCTCTCCCCATAAAACTATTACTTGGTTGACCAAGCACCTAAACAAAAACTAGGAAAGATTAAAACAGCACTTAACCCTACAGAAAAACATATAAATCAGCTAGTGAGAACCCATGAAGGACAACTAAATTCTCAGGCACCACTAATGGGTCTGGCCCACATACCAGTAACTAGAGTTTGTTTATTGGCCTAAGTAAAGAACACATGGTAGAGTATGGAAAGCCACCCACTTAAATTAAGGAGAACAATATAAACCAAACACAGGAAGGATGCACCAGTTGGCTAAATTCAAGTTGTGTGTTAAATTTTCTAAATTATCATCAGTATAATAACAAGAGCTGGCATTCGTAGTGACCTTAGGGTGAACATTGATCATTGGTATTGAAGTAAAAAATAAAAAATGTACTTAAAAAAACCCAGGTGGTGAACATTCGGTTCTTAATACTCAAACACTTTTGACACTTGAAGACAAGGTTATCTGATCTGCTTCCTACCTAGAAAGGTCCATATTAAGGCACTCTTGGTGAAACCACTCTGTGCATCTGCCACAGGAAATCCATTTTATTTTCTGAAAAATAAATGTTCAAATGGGTACATGTATTAGTTATTATTAAAAAGATATTTCTGTGCCAACAGTTTTTCGAAATGGCGTTGGCTAATTCCAAACTTTGCCTGATGATAGTAAATGATGGTAAATAATCTAAATCAATTATTTAAATCAATGAATTAAATCAATGATTTAAACCTTGCATACAATATGTAGGGATAAGGTAGGGATAAGGGTAGTACAGATAAAATTGTTATTAAACATGAAAGAGGAACAATTTTCGAAAGTTTGTGGCTCTGAAAAGAGTCCTTGGTTTTTTTTTTTGGCAGCTCTCTGGCCTCAACCTTAAGCTTCAGAGGGTCAAGGCCACTTGGCCTCAAAGGCTCCAAAAATGAAAGGGGCACCAAGGCCATTTTCAAACTGTTATTTGTTCATCCCCAGATCAACGCCCCCCCCCCCCCCCCCCCCCCCCCCCTCCTCTTCCAAAAACCTCAAGGCTCAACAAAATCCGCTGTTTCAGAAAATTTAACCTTGAAGATGAATATTAAATTCTTAAAACAAAAAAAATATTCTTAGAAATAAATATGATTATAAAAATTTTAAATGACCCCCCCCCCCCCCCCCCCCAAAAAAAAAAAGCCAAATAATTGGCCTATGTAAACGTAAATATGATCATGAAAATTGAAAACGAATCCCCCTAACGCCATATCATTCGCCTATGTAAATGTGCATGTTTATGCCTAGCCCTAGTCTATGGCCGGCCGGCCCCGCGTCCATCAGTGCCAAAAAAAACCCCGATTTCATGGAAACCATTCGGTCTCAAACTCGGCATGCAGGTTCATTTATTATAGCGCATCGATATTTCGCCATAATTAGGACTTTTTCGTGGTTCCGTCTGGTGTAATTTGTCTCTAAATCTGCATAAAAAAACATTAAAAATATTCGCGATAAACGCAAAACATCATGGCGGGACAAGTCTGCGCAGGCGTGCACAGCTCGTCGCACCGAACAGCAGAGGGCGCTCTGCTAGTGCCCTAGGTTGTTTGGTGCGACGAGCTTTGCACGCCGCGCCTGCGCAGACTTGTTCCGCTATATCATTTTGCGTTATTCGCGAATTATTTTTGGCCAGTCTATACACGAGTAGTCTGGTACCGTGTTTTTAGTAGTAAACAACTCAACTACGTTTGATAAGGTTGCCATGCCACGTTCTCCTCTGCAAGTACTTGCGCGATGCATGGCGCAAGCAGCATTATGAAAACTAGTGCGCGGCGCGGGAGAGAATGTACGCTACATACGTCGAAACAATTTGATCTTCGTAATGGGTCACAACGTTAACATTATATTTTAATAACACTTTCGAATACATAATGTAATGGAATCAATGAAAAGGGGCACGACGGCCAAGTGGCCGTAAGGTACGTGTTTTTTTAAGGGGCTTCACGGCAATTCGCTGGGGCATCGCGGCAATGGCCGCTGGTGGCCGCTGTAGAGGTTGAGGCCTGGGCTCTCAGCCGTGATGTGGGTAGATGCCCATCTTCCGCTCAGCCGCATCGACGATAATTTAAAAGACTTGTTGGGCTTTTCACCCTGTCGTGTAGCTTAGCTTCTATCAAGCTCAAACCCGTTGTTTTTGCTTTAGCAAGCCCTGTGTTAATTAACTGAGGCAAGTTCTGAGGAGCACTCCGCTATTTTTTTATTCCATGAGATGATCATCCCCGGAGAGCAGGAGATACCCAGAAGGGTGGGGGGTTTCTAACTCTGAGCCAATCAGGGAACTTCACCACGGCTAAGACTTTCTTCTAACGTGCTTGCCCGTCTCCGGACCCGATTTCTTAGGCCGGCCAGGCGGACGACCTCTGGCTTGGCACGGCCGATTACGTTTCTGGCTTGATGTTTGAGCATAATGAGCTGTTTTTCTTTTTGGTTTCTTCGACGGGGAGTAAGGGGAGGCTGCCTTTGTCCACAAGTAATTTCATCATCGCTGAACAGCATCACACTGTGAACGGCCTGGATGTGATTTCCCTACAAAAATGGAAAGGCGATTTTGGTAGATGTGATATTGGAGCTAGAATGTGATTTTAGCAGCAATTATCCAAAATCACATCCGACCCAGAAATCACATCTAGGATTATGTCGTTAAAGTCTAATATCACATCCTGTGTTAGTGCCTTGCCAAAATCACATCCACTCTCTGGCCACTTAACCAAAATCACATCATACTGTCTGGCCCTACCCAAAATCACATTGTGTTTTAATACCTCATCCAGGCTTAGGTCATAAAACCCAATATCACATCCTGGTTCCCCCACTCATCCAAGGTCGCATGCATCTAAGAAGATTGGCAGCTGTGCTATTCAAAATCGCATCTTTGTGGTCAGGAAAACAGCCATAAAGCCAATTATACTAATCACTGACTGACCACTGTTTACATAATTGGATTTGCCTGGTGATAGACTGTACATTGGCTACATGTACCATAGAGCAAGGAACTAGAGAAAGTTGGGGTGTATTATTATAGTACAAGCATAGTTTGTTTTACAGTTGCTTTGCCACCACCTACCCAAGCCAGATTTGGGCATGGACCACAGCTTGATAAGCACACAGGGCAGTATCTACCAATATGTTTGTTGTGGTTTTTTTTCTGGAGGTGGGGGAGGATTATCTTAATGTCAAATTTTAAAAGTACAAGTATTCAATCAATATAATTACGACAAACCAACCCCATAATCAGATTCATACATGTACTTTTTGTCGTAAATTGTTTCCGGTTTATTTTCCATCATCAAAAGAAAATGTAAACAATAGTAAAAATGTAACACACTATTTGCAACTGAATGTCAAAAAACCCAAAATGTAATACACATATTCAAGTTTGTTTACAGTAAATGATTAAAAATGAATTGTAAACACTAATTTAAATGACAAGAACTAAGCATTATTAACCAAAAATAGGATTGTAATGGAAAATGATGCAAATGACTGTTAAAAAAATACGAGATATTCAGCCGTGTAACCAATAAGAAAAAGTTAAGAATAAAATACCTTAAAGGGATTGTATACTTTTGGTAATTACTCCAAAAATTAATGGCAATAAAAACTTACTTGGTAGGAAGTACAGCAGCTTTGGATAGTATAATGCATTTTTAGAAACTTTTCACTTTGAAGTACTGCGGTTATGGAAGAAGATATCACTTTTTATCCCCAAAAATTTGAATCTGAGAAGCGTTACTGCAGTGACGTTTCTCAGACTGTGTATTCCAATGCAGATTATTCTTCCTGCGGGGACATAACCGCTCCCGATTTTAGGCAATATCTCAAAATCGCTACCACCTTTTGAAATGAATTTTTTACAGGTTATTTTAAGGTATATATCTATAACTATATAGGATTGAAACAAACAATGGGTTCCAATTACCAAACGTATACGATCCCTTTAATTACTGATAAAACAATCACTTATTGACTATTTGACGCTTCTCAGATTCATTTTTTTTGGGATAAAAAGTGATATCTTTTTCCATAACCGCAGTACTTCGAAGTGAACAAATTTGTTAAAACAGATTTTACAGGTCTATAAAAGTTTGTTTTTCTGTTTCTTTTCCCCTTGCCCATCTGTTTCAATTGTAATTCTTCCTCTTCCTTTTCCTCGGAGTCAATATCTGCATAAAACCAGCCTCCTCCACTAGTGAACCGTCTCCCCTTGTTCGGTATTTTATTACCCCTCTCTTTGGCCATTGTACCTCCTTTGTGTCCCTCCTCTTGTTTGCCCTTCAACTCTTTCTGGCCCCCCAACTCCTCCCCTTCCTCCTCCCCCTCTTCGTGGCCCCTTTGCACTAGTATCTCTTCTTCTTTGCCCCCCAACTCCTCCCCTTCCTCCTCTTCGTGGCCCCTTTGCACTATCTCTTCTTCTTTGCCCCCCCAACTCCTCCCCGTTGTTGCTCTCCAACTCCACCCATTTTTTCTCCTCTTTGTCGCCCCTTGGCTCCATCTCTTCTTTTCCCTCCAACCCTTCCTGACCCTGCAACTCTTCCCGGCCCTCCAACTCTTTCTCTTCTTCCTCCTCACTCCCCAACTCCATCGCCTCCTCTTCTAAAATTCCACCATTTTGAGTTCCTCTCACCTCACCGACATCTTCATCTTCTCTTCTTGTACCGGTAGCTTGCTGGGTGAGTGGAACGAGGCTTGTCCTTTCCCACATTATATTGCATCCGACCTGAGTAAAAATAAGAAATTGAATACACTGATTCTGAAATAACATGCGATTATTGACTTGCAGAGGTTACATCCACACTGACAATAACTTTTTTCCATGTTGCAATGTTTGCATGATATTTTAGAAGATACTTGTGGAAGAAATTAATTTTCTTATTCTCCCCTCTAGCTCTGCTGGTATAATAATGCTTTTGTTCCAAATTATCACCACAATGTTACAGCTAAAACGGCACACGAGGCAGTGTCTTCACCACTACACTCTAGCACCTGCTGGGGATAACATGCATTCACAGTATAATGAGGTGAAACCCATCTAAATGTTTTTAATTTAAAATAAATAATTTGTTAGTTTCTTTTATACATTTTCAATGACAGACCGAGTTGGCAAATTTGTTGGTTTTGTTTTTTGTGTGTTTTTTTTGGGGGGGTGCACATTATACTGACAAACAGCTGTAGTTGCCCAATTGGGTCAAAAGTGATCGTTTTGTACCCTAATAATAGTAATACTTGTTTGCTTATCAAATCTTCATTCACAATTACACACAATTTTCTCCTTTTATTGTATTGCCGACCGATCCAAAAGATTTTGCCCCTCCAGGTGTTTGTAAGTGGACATACTGGACTCACTCAGCTACTCGCCATCCATAAGTTTCCATATCAACTTACTCTACACTCATTCCATGGCTGGTCACCGCTCCATGGCATGATTACCCCTTCCCTCACAGCCTTCTTGCGCAGGCATACAAAGGCGTATCGGTGTATCTCCCACTCCTCAAAATCTGTTTCGAAAATAACATCATTTGATAACCAATTAAGCAGTACATGTGTACATAATTCATTCACAGCAATTGAAACTGGACATATTATGCAGTACATAATCCATTCACAGCAATCGAAACTGGACATATTATGTTCTGCAAAATGGTCTTAAGCTAGGGTGTGTAGTGTTTCCCTGGCCTGCCCATTCAAAAATGAGGTGGCCTGCAAAGCCTATTTTCAGTGGCATAGTACTAGGGTTTGGGGTGTCCCCCCCCCCCCTCCCCCCATTTTAGTGATCCCCCACTGAAAGTGTGGCTAAAAAATAGCATTGTTCAGGACAAAACATGTGGGCACCCAAAACACATTTTGATTTTCAATATATTTTTCTTGAGCCACCCGATTTTCGAAGGAAAAATCCCCAAAATTTTAATCATTGACATTTTTAATGGACCCTAAATGAAAAAAAACCACAAATTATTATAACAAGTTGCAATAACTGACAGTGTCAATGTTACCAACCCGGATGCACTGCCATTGGTAGAAGTAGGACCCCTTCTCCAACAATCCTGTCACCGTAAGGATCTTGAAGTTTGACCGTATCTCTAAAAACACAAAACAAAAAAAATTGTGAAAGGTTGTTCTAAAAATTACATGCAATAACATTGTGGAGAAGATATGAATGCTATTTGATACAAGTACGATGTAGGTATTGAATGCAGGTATTGTCATCGGTTTAGAAGTTTCTAGGTTTAGAGCATTACATAGATAAAAAGGGTCTGGGGTTTTTTTTTTGGAGAGAAGTGAACGCCTTTTAAAGTCATTGAAAACAGGATAGCCAGAAGTATTTTTCCATATCGTTTTAGTTTGTTATGGGCAAACAATATTCTGTGGCCAATTGTAAACGTTCTGGTTGTAATTCATCCATAGGCAGTATGTAGTATCTGTTTACATCGTTTCCGTTCAGTTTTCCCTTATAGCTAAAAATAAAATTTTCTAAAAAAGTACCACATCTTTGTTGTGCATATTTCTCGCCAGTGTTTAATTTACATTCTGATTCTAAAAAAAAGGGAAATTCTCCATCGCATGTGACTAGGATAATAACTCGTTGCGACGTTTGACTTCCTATATTAATCCAAACATCTTGTACTATTGGATTATAAAAGATATTGAAATTGGAGTTTTTACCAATACAGTATGTCGTTTGTTTTTCTTTACAAATAGAAGGCACATCAGAAACAAAATTAGAATCACAAGAATCTATAAAATCTTCTGTTCTTCTGTTTTGAAAAAGTAATGGATTACATGTGTTTTTTTCATTACCTATCAACCAGTCGTATGCGTCGACACGGCCGTATATAGATAATTTGTCTGATTTTAAAGAATTATTATATTCATTGCAATTATCGCTATAAAAATTTTGTACATCAATATCTGTTGGAAAAACACATTCATGATTTTGATCTATACAAGACTGTGGACAATACCAAACCAAATTTGACGCGTTATAAAAAACAAATTGTAAAGGTGATGTACTTATCATTCCTATTAAAGTGTCGATCGCCTTACCGTCAACACTTTGTATATCTAATACGGGTATATGGTTTACATCTGTATCAGATTTACTTCCGATTAATTGAGGATTTCTTTTAAAGAAACGCCTCCAAGACATTTTGTGCAGGCGATCACTATAGCGAGTACAAATAATTTGTTCTCGGGTACAATTATCTATGTAATTAAGTTTATCAGTTACGTCATTACTGTATGTCGTGAAAGAGTTTGTTGTTATTTTTTCATCATAACTGGTTATGGTTTTGATTGTAGTTTTTATGTTAGAAATTGTTGTAGAATCTTTACGGCAAAGGTAGGAATCAGATCTATAAAAACACGCTTCACCCACCTCACAAGGATTGCTTGTACACGGATTAAGTACACGTGGGCCTAGTTGGGCAATTATAGGTTTTGTGTTGCAAAAGTATGAAACATATCTCAAAAAACATTCTTCACTTGGCGAACAAGGGTTTAAACCATGTCGAAAAAAAAAAGTTTTATTTATCGAATAAAGATTTGGTGCACAAGAATTAATAGTAATCACATTGATAACAGTCGCTGAAGATTTATCTATTTTATGCTCATCGGTAACGACCATTACATTTTTTTCTGTAGTGGCTACGACCTCATCGGTAACGACCATTACATTTTTTTCTGTAGTGGCTACGGGCTCATTGGTCGCAATTGAAATTTGTAATATGTATATGGGTCATTCCACGAAGTTGAGGAACACCTGGTTATTGTCCAAGTCCCATAAAACTAAAGAATAAATCATGAACATGTTTAAAAAATAAACCTTGTAAACTTACTTAACAGAAAAGAACACAAATAAAGGATTATTTTAAAACTGATTTTGTTGATATTTGTGGTAAAATTTTTCAAAAAAAATACATAAAAAGGTGGTTTCCGGTTATGTAAAAGTGAAATATTTGTGACAAAATAAATTGGCATTTTAAAAACCAATTAAGTGGTTTAAATATAATACAAAAAAGTCTCATTCGTTTTTATTTCTTGGCATATAAGGCACCCTGTATATTCCATAACACTATTCATGTTGATCACCCCTATTTTATAAGTGGCCTCCACTTTTGTTCAAGGGTACGGACGTATCTTGTGGTTTCCGTTTAGATATAAGGGCAATACGTCCAGAACGAGATTTAATTTGTGTGCCCTGGATTTTTTTTTTTTAAAGTGCTATAACTCATTTTATTAGCTATGATCTGGTGCACCTTTCCCCAACTCATCGTTCACGTGTTGCGTTTCAATCTTACGATATATATATTTTTTTGGTTCAAGCGCGGCACGGTTTCCGGAGCCATTTTCTTACGTCCGCAACCTTCAGTGTTCCGTAAAACCACAATACACGCCCCCGCGTTCGAAATGCTTTCTTCCATGCCCCGCAGACCAAGTTGGGAAACCCCCAAACAAACTCACATGTCAGACAAATTCTCTGTGTGTGAAAATAACCGCTGGTGAAATGTGGGTTTCCGCACGCTACGTCCGGGGGGTAGTTACGTCACCAACTTTCTTGGAAGTAAATCTAACTATTAAATGAAGCCGTAATTGATTTTGCAGGGCCAAATTATATAACCAAACCAAATCTGCGAACAATACATTTTGTTTTAGCGCGTGTGTATTTACTTTCGATTTGTTTCACGAATTTGAGTTCGATTTGAGAAAGATTCCCACGGTTTCCGCGCAATACGCCCGTAACCGCATGGCCAGGACCGCACCATAACTAACAATGGGGGAAGCATCATATTCCGTTCTGAGGTGTCGTACTCCAACCAGTAAATAAAAAACAGACGGATATTTTCAAACTGGAAATGTTAATCATTTATAGTCATCACATTATCCGTATTTGTATTGTTAGGTAATAGTTTTATAAAATAAGAAACAAGGTAAGTTTATAAGAAACAAAATAAGGTAAGTTTTTACATAATCCCTGTTGACAAATGGTACATTCTGTGTTTACTTGTCGCTCGTTGGTAATGCGTCTAGTCCCTATATCCTATGAGCATCAATAATGCAGTGCTATGTCGGAGCACCATACTATAGCGAACTCGCGCGCGCGCCGCGCTGTGAGTGTGATGTCGCGTGGAATTATCGGCAACAGTTTTCTACAAAATTGCACGACTTATTGGAGTTGAAATTAATATCGTTTATGAAAATGGACCTTGTGAATATTTAGATTGTAACTCGACAATCTGATTAAATATCCAGTCCGAGTAACGACTTTTTTTGTAGCCTACAAATCGTCGTTTTACGTTAATCCGAACCAAAATGCGACCATGAATGATGACGAACATGACGAATCGAATCACTTGACAACGAAAACAGATTTGACCATCAAAACGGCCACAGAACTACTAAATGCGCCACCGGAGACACAAGTACAGACCGATGACTAAGATTGAGGTACTAATGTTTACTAATGATCTGGATGAAAAGTGAAATTTTCCGTTTATCGGCAAATATTCTGACGCGAAAACCACGCGGGCACCATTTTTAACGGCTATTTGCAGCGCTGCAATTGACTTGTGGATAAGGCTATGCGTAGCATATACAGGCCAATCACAGGCGCCTCTACCAAATCAAAGTCGCATGTGATTGGTGGAGGCGCCTGTAATTATTATACAGCTATTTCGATTTGCCTGTCATTACTACGCATAGCCATATCCACAAGTCAATTGCAGCACTACACATAGCCGTTCAAAATGGCACCCGCGTGGAATTCGCGACGAAATATCGCCAATAAACGGGAAAATTCACTTTGTATTCATATGATAAGTACATTTTAAAACCTCAGTTTTAGTCATCGACCTCTACTTCTCTCGCAGGCGGCGTATTTAGTAATTTTGTGGATGTCTTGATGGTCGAATCTGTTTTTGTTTTAAAATGGTTGGGTCGGTTTTTTTGCTACTGCGTGGTAGACATGTTGGAGTTTGACAAAATGACAGCCCATCTCCCACCCAGTCCCAATATTATGCCGACTACCAAATAGGTAATAACAGTGCGAGAACCCGGTTGTTACTGCGTGGTAATGACCGGGTTGGGGGATGACCGCTGGTAATGGATCGAGCCGAAGGCGAGGTCCATTACCAGCGGTCATCCCCCAACCCGGTCATTACCACGCAGTAACAACCGGGTTCTCGCACTGTTATTACCTTTAATAAATACCTTTTTAACGAGAAAAATGGTGAAAATACTCCGAATTTCGCGACTTCGCGGCTTCTTTTACGCCGTTTTACAAACGCAGCTTCGTTTTCGTATTTTGGCTTTGTTCATGTAGTTTAGCAGTGGTACAGTTGTTTTCCTAGTTCCGGATTTTTTCTAGTTCCAGATCGCTTCAAATAAAAACCTACCTTGTTATGGCTTGGTCTCCAATACTATTTGTTTAGATGAAGTGCATTTTGAAAAGAAACATACAAGCTTCTTGATACATAAGTAAAAATAAGTCGAAGTAAAAGTCTCAAATCTGCCAAAGACTGAACGTTCATTTTTTTTTCTAGTTCCGGATCGCCCGTAAAATACATGCATCAACAGCACGCGCGCAAGCGATTTCATATGACGTGTTCTAATGGACCATGGAGAAATGTCTCCATATGGTGGGACAAAGTTTATCGGATCGTTGCCGCGCGCAACACACGTACACGGACAAAACATTTCAAAGCATTTCTTTGCAAGTCCTTTTTTAAAAACTTTATTGGAAGTTAAAGTATTTGACATTTATTTTAAACTGTATTTATATAAATTAATGAATACTTTATCAGAAATATAGGCTTGATTCGGGTTGGTTCTAGCGTGATAATTGTTCATGTACGTACATGTACGAAGCAGTTTTTTTACTCGATCCGGAATTGGTTAAACTGATCCACAACTAGAAAAAGGGATGTCGGTATATTTGACGTCGTACAGTATGTATTTTAAAATAAAGAAGAGCATAAATATCGAAACAAAAACTGTAGTTTCTCCATCACTCAAGGTAAACTACTAAACCTATTTCATTTAAATTTCGAGGATTAGACTTGCCGAAAACAGCCTGAATATTTTTTGCGATCCGGAACTAGGACTAACGTCTGTAAATGTGGCCCGAGTGCAGCCCAAAGCCGGGGTTTAGAAAACGGCCCTTGGAAAACCCATGATGTTACTACATATAATGACCGGCACGTGATCGAGTCTCGGCCAATCAGAAGCCTTCAACTCTCCTAGGTATTTATTAAAGGCCGTTTAACTGGTAAATATCCAGCTTTATAAACAATTAGGCCTAGGCAAAATAAAAAACAAAACATGAGTGCCCTCGCTCGCTTCCTTTTTTGGGACAATTCCTCTTTTTCCCACTGGTTAAGATGTGGATTAACAGGAAATGGTTTCCAGTTACATCCACATCCCATTGAAGGGAGTTATTTAATAACCTCAAGATTAATTAATGCAATTCTTCTGGCAAATTTTGTTGAAGACTGAAATAGGGGGAGTACAAATGCAAACAAAAAACATAATAACTTGCATAAATATATATTTCTTCAAGTTGAATATGAATTACAAATGATGATAAGTATAGTTTAAATAATGGAATTTACCGAATACCTTAAGACACTCACCTTAAAGTCAGTTGTAGCAGAACATTTCTTTCTTTTTAAATTCTTTTTGTAAGGATACTTGCAAACATTCAGAATGTAACAAATGTATCTTGAAAATATTTCTTTACCTAGAGGAACTGTCACCTAAACTCGGTATGGTTTCCGGAGGTTACATCCACAACCTGCCACATGATGCATGATAAACGAGGCCGTATATTTCTTTGCGTGTCAGGGTTATTTGAAAAATATTATTAGTTCAGTGAAATATGGTTAATAGTCTATCCAAATTTGAGAAGCATTTAATAAATAAATGATTTTGAAATTTCAGCTTCTTTGTCACACTTTGTTATCCAACTTCATGGAATGACCCATATATTGTTTGAGACACGAGTTTACTATAGGGCCTTTACTCCATGTTCCAGCTTCTTGTTTTCTGCCAATAGTTTAAACAATATAATATAATATTTTTATCACTGTCATTGCTTTATAATTATAGTAAATTGTGGACAAACGTAAATTGTTTGCTACATGCACACTTGTATGCAGAAAAAATGTTGTACATTAAATTTATGTACAACACAAATCGCTATCATCATTGTTATCATCATATTCCTTATCATATTCATCATCATCATAGTCATTTGTTGATGACGAATCTTCTTCAGACAAAAATTCTGTAGGATCATAATCTTTATCTTCATCTTTATCGTCTATTGACTCGATACTCTCCGTGTCAAAATCATCTGAATCATCTGAATATTCTTCTTCGTCTTCTTCGTCTTCTTCGTCTTCAGACGATCCCAAAATTTACCATATATCTTCTATATAATGCACTCGGTGTGACTTCTTTTAATGCAATTGTTTGCGATTGTATATTTGGTTCATCTATGGACATTTTTGGTGGCACGCATAAATATGAACAGTTGTGTAAAACAAAGTCTACAAAATTACAATCTCCAACAACATGTACACGTTGATGAACATGTTTAATGGAGTCAAATGCTTGACTAGTAGACAAACAATAAGTGTAGGTATTTTGTTTTACAACATGATCTTTGGGAATTTCCCAAGTTGTTGTCTCATCTTCATCCTTTATAATGAAAAAGTTGTGTCGCAAATGTGAACATTTAGCAAACGTAAATTGAAAAGGTTATCAACGATCCCTCATATTGCGTGTGTCCTTGCTCTCTAGCGATCTCCAACGCGTCGTACCGGCCGATGGGTACTGCATCTTGCGGAAGGAAATCCCACCTCTTTTGGGTAAGAGGATTTGTGGTCGCAAATGTTGGATTAGCCTGGGCAATCTCTTTATTGTGTCGAATCCTTGACGCTTCCAGTTCACTCGGCGTTTTGTTTTTTTGTTGAACAGTCGAGTCCCATTTTCCGTTACACCTGGTAGGAAGATGATGGTTTGGATAATTTTTCCAAAAGTTCCGTCTCTCTCTAGCTTTATTGACGTCGTTGATGCTAAAATTTGAAAACTTCCATATCAATTCATCAAATTTAACAGCGACGCCAGAGTCATTCGAATCCCAGTCGGATTCATCGTCTGAAGAAAAGTCGTCCTCTTCTGTCAACAAGATGTTTGTGTCATTGAAAGATAGTTCGACAAAATCAATCGTATTTTGCTTTACAGACATGATGATCAAAGAGTGAGAGTTTTTTGTTTTACACAGATCTGGTCTTTAGTCAGCACAATTATAGTTGTCTTTTTGATCGTTTTTTATCAACGATACAAACATGAGTGTCGTGGTTGTTGTTGTTGTAGTAGGTTTGGTTGGCATGTATGGAGCGAGTGTCGTACAGCGTTCTGATTGGTCGAGAGGCGGCTGAAATGACGACGTCACTATACTGCCCCCCCCCCCCCTATTAACAAAAATAGTATCGAGTGAAAGCTCCGCCGGCATCGATGACGGCTTGGCACCGCCGACCCATCGACCCCAACAGATTGGCGGAACGTGCCGATCCAGACCGTACCAGATCCGCCGGAGAATTTGAAACAGCTCGTCTTTATTTCGAGCCCGCACTTCTCGGTATGTCCCGAATGAAATCCGGTGTCGGATCGGCCAAGTATTCCCGCGTAATCCCGGCGGTGTGCGGCGGAGCATTGTCGTGCTGAAACAGGAATTTCGGACCGATCAGCGCATGCGCAGACGAGATCATGTGGTCTCTGAGGATGTCCACGTACGCCGCCGACACTGGCAGACCCGAAACATCCCCACACCATTATTCCCGAACCGCCGTGTTTGACCGAGGGCACCACGCAGTTCTCCGAATACTCCTCGCCCACGCATCTTCTGACGTAAGCGCGGCCGTCTGACCGGTACAGTTGGAACCTAGACTCTTCATAATCTTTATCTTTATCTTTATCGTCTATTGACTCGATACTCTCCGTGTCAAAATCATCTGAATCATCTGAATATTCTTCTTCGTCTTCTTCGTCTTCAGACGATCCCAAAAACATTTCTCGTTTCATTTTATGTTGTTTTTTACAATTTACCATATATCTTCAATATAATGCACTTGGTGTGACTTCTTTTAATGCAATTGTTTGCGATTGTATATTTGGTTCATCTATGGACATTTTTGGTGGCACGCATAAATATGAACAGTTGTGTAAAACAAAGTCTACAAAATTACAATCTCCAACATACATGTACACGTTGATGAACATGTTTAATGGAGTCAAATGCTTGACTAGTAGACAAACAATAAGTGTAGGTATTTTGTTTTACAACCTGATCTTTGGGAATTTCCCAAGTTGTTGTCTCATCTTCATCTTTTATAATAAAAAAATTGTGTCGCAAATGTGAACATTTAGCAAACGTACGCATAAAATCATTTTGCTGAATAATAATATACACAGGATAGTTTTTTGTTGTATTATTTTTTACAAAATCGCAAACTGTGTCTTCATTTTTTTGGGTGTTCAACAATACTGCAAACTTTTTTTGAACCATTTCGCTGTGTAGACGTTTTAATAATGTATACAATGCTGTTCGATGTCACGATTTTATAGCTATTTACATCAGTTAGTTTGTTCGATTTTTGCGACATTTATAAAAACCCTTATTTAATTACGTTGTTTTTATCTTTTTGATAAATTGTAACATGTAAAATGAGTAATAAATCTTAACCTTTTTAAAAATAGTTACAGCAAAAACAAGCTACCTATACACAACAAAAAAACAAACACAAATGTGTTGTGTATTTTTGACATGCCTATAATTTTTACTGGTTCATAATGAATTAAACAATGGGGTAAAAATTAAGGGTCATTATGTTTAACAAAATATGCACAAAAGGTTTTCAAAATATCGCGAGAGGGTGCATATGGTGCATACATTACAATATTGTATAAAGTGTTAGGTAATTATGTAGAAAACAGCCGTTTGGGTCTATTGTTAGGTTAATGTAAATAACCCGTTTTGACGAGCCGTCGCAGAGTTGTCGATAGGGGGAGTTCGTCAATGGCAGGCTTCGTGGGTGCATAACTTGTGGCCTGCGGTAGGGTTAGGTGTTTGCGAATCGTTCCCACACACAAAAATTGAAAGGTTATCAACGATCCCTCATATTGCGTGTGTCCTTGCTCTCTAGCGATCTCCAACGTGTCGTACCGGCCGATGGGTACTGCATCTTGCGGAAGGAAATCCCACCTCTTTTGGGTAAGAGGATTTGTGGTCGCAAATGTTGGATTAGCCTGGGCAATCTCTTTATTGTGTCGAATCCTTGACGCTTCCAGTTCACTCGGCGTTTTGTTTTTTTGTTGAACAGTCGAGTCCCATTTTCCGTTACACCTGGTAGGAAGATGATGGTTTGGATAATTTTTCCAAAAGTTCCGTCTCTCTCTAGCTTTATTGACATCGTTGATGCTAAAATTTGAAAACTTCCATATCAATTCATCAAATTTAACAGTGACGCCAGAGTCATCCGAATCCCAGTCGGATTCATCGTCTGAAGAAAAGTCGTCCTCTTCTGTCAACAAGATGTTTGTGTCATTGAAAGATAGTTCGACAAAATCAATCGTATTTTGCTTCACAGACATGATGATCAAAGAGTGAGAGTTTTTTGTTTTACACAGATCTGGTCTTTAGTCAGCACTGCTCGATGGAGATAGTCGTTAAAGTCGGCCAGGTATATGCCCCTCTTTCCCAGCCACCGCACACGGTCGGACAATCTCACTTAGTGCTGCCCCAGACATTGATGATGCTGCCACGCGGGCAGTCCAGCTGACAAAGGAGTCGCCCACTACCCACACTAATGGCTTGTATGGGGAGTGGACTCCTACACGTGAAAGAAACACAAGAACAAATGTTGCACTTGGATATGTAATTAAATCAGATGGCCAAAGTAATGCCATTAGACACGAGACAAATGGGACCCAAGTTACACGGAAAGTCACACGAAATAGTAAAGCTTCAAAGTGACAAAACGTGTAATGTCTTGCCGCCGGTCCGGGTCCTGGTGATTGCCTGCACCCGAAGACCTGGCCGACCCCCGCTCGTTTCTAGTGGAAGAGTTTCTCGTCCGACGGATCAGATATATCCGCTACGGCCTTTACCGTATCATTGTTCTGCCATAGTACGGGGCCTCTTGGTTGCAGCGGCTTGCCCCGCTGCCTCTTGCAGCCATTCCTGCCGTCTGCGGACAAATGAACTACGTACAGAGTTAAAGAGTGCATTATAGTCTCTTTCTAAACTTCGTTCGGGCTGGACAACAATGTAGGAGTGTTTGCCTCACCAAATTCAATATCTGCCAGTTGCATCTTGGTGAATCTTGAATACGGCATCCAAACACCCCTTTTATTTCTTGTTCCCGTAGGATTGTTCCCATCTTGTTATATATTCTTGTGATGTTTCTCTACATTCAGAAAGACCTGGACCCCTATCAGTTCTTCGACAACAGCATACACGTATCCAGTTATTGCTACACACTCGATATTTGTTTTTCTGTTTGGGTGTTTATAACCATTACACTTGCCAGGCTGCTTAAAACGTTTACAATTTTTGCACATTCTCTGTCAAACATTGTTCTCCAGTACTTTTGAGAAGATCCTTTTTTAAAGTTGCGTAAAATACAACATGTGGTTTCGCGATTAAACAAATTACAGACAACACAATGCATGATGTGTTTTCTTAAACATTGTATTATGATTTCCTTTTTCACAAGACAATGTGCTATTTGCTTTAACCTAAAGTTTATAAAACCACTTTCAGCGCTATGTAATTCGTTGGACATTATTAGTTGGCTAAAATCTACACAAGTATCTACCATTGCTGATGAGGCTTGACATATGTTGAAATCTGTGGTTATATTACTCATATCACCATACTTTAACAAAAAAGTGCTACAACATTTAAATGTACACATGCATTCTTGTGAACTTTGATATAATAGCCAATTTACTTCATCTAACATATCTGTTACCGAAGCCCATTTGAAAATCGTCTCACCATTGCCATCCTCTATTGGTGCGTCTTCCATGTCTTCTACCGATGGTGGTGTGTCTATGTCTCCGACCTCTATTGGTGCGTCTTCCATTTTCTCTACCGGTGGTGGTGCGTCTTCTCGATCTACTATCGGTGATGGTGGTGGTGCGTCTTCTCGATCCACTACCGGTGATGGTGGTGATGGTGGTGGTGCGTCTTCTCGATCCACTATCGGTGATGGTGGTGATGGTGGTGGTGCGTCTTCTCGATCCACTACCGGTGATGGTGGTGATGGTGGTGGTGCGTCTTCTCGATCCACTATCGGTGATGGTGGTGATGGTGGGGGTGCGTCTTCTCGATCCACTATCGGTGATGGTGGTGGTGGTGATGGTGGTGGTGCGTCTTCTCGATCCACTATCGGTGATGGTGGTGGTGCGTCTTCTCGATCCACTACCGGTGATGGTGGTGATGGTGGTGGTGCGTCTTCTCGATCCACTATCGGTGATGGTGGTGATGGTGGTGGTGCGTCTTCTCGATCCACTACCGGTGATGGTGGTGGTGCGTCTTTTTGATCCACTAGCGGTGGCATATCCCCATTGTCAAAATCAAAGTTCATAATGTACGAATACATTTCGTCAGAGTAATAAGCCTTGGCGTCGTCACCATGGATACAAACTTCTTGCCAAGTGATAGCTTCCAGTTCTTCGTAGTCAAATTTCTTTTCACCGTCAATGGATTTGGATGATGTTGACAGTTCATCCACGATTGTGTCGTTTGACTCGACATCTTCGTCGTCTCCATACGGGAAAACCGATTCTGGAGAGTCGTGCGTTCCTAGTTTGTGTACAAGAAAAAAAATTGTTTGCAAAAACTGTTTTTATACAAAAACCAATGCGTTATTTTTTAAAAATACATACCAAGAACGATGTTATCGAAATCGACGACATCTGTGTCAAGCGAGATAGACGTGGGGGTATTCATTCTGGCGATCTGATAAAAAAAAGATTACAAAAAATAGGATTAAAAAATGTTATTCTACCAAATAAGAAATTGAAATGTTTAAACAAAAATTACCGCCGTTACAACAAGTGCGAACTACATACCGTTTGCTGGTCCTGATGCATGTGCTTTCTCCGTTTGCTTTTTGAGTTCTGATGCTGGTCGGTATTGGTATACGATTTTATACCGGCACGTAAGGCAAGCTTAAAATTTTACTTCGCCAAGCAGTTACCCCAGTCCACGTGCGCGTTGTTGCCGTGCACCGCCGAGTGCGAAAGGGCCATAGAATAAATTTGATTTGTTACTATTTTTAAATTGGTCGTGCCAAACTGCAATCTGAACAAATTGCGTTAAAAAGTTGAAAATAAAAAGTGCAGTTTTTTGTAAATTGAGAATTGACTTACCAGTTTTGACCCGGGTCTGGACGGGTCGCTTATCAGGGTCCACGTAGAACGTAATGGGTTTTTTGGCTGTCTCCATCTGCGGGGTCAACTCCGTCGGCCGCGGGGCCTCTTTCTCGCCTGTATATTTGTTATAAATTATTGTTATACAGTTGTACCTTTTGGGGGGAAAAGGGTGGTGGGGGGATTTGATGTTTTTTTTTTTGTAGGCACAATCATACCCCGTGTTTGTGCCTTTTTAACATACTGAAAATTGACTTACCGGTATTTGCCCTTTTTGGGCTGGGGGTCTCGGTAGTAATTCCCGCGTGGCAAGTATTGGCCTGACATTTAGTTCCTGCTGGTTATGCTGCCTCCGTTTTGTGTGGAGACGCCTAGCCATTTTGCTTTTCAGCCGTTGGCCGTAAACTGTACAGATATAAACAAAAATGCCAAACAAATGGTTTTTCTTTCGTTTTTTTTTCGTTTTGTTCAAACTCGAACGGTTGTGTGTAAAGCCGCACTTGTTCTTTTAGCTCTACTTCTCCCCTCAGCACGGTAATGTCCAACCGGATCTCCATCGCTTAGGCCGGTTCATGAGTGCGTGCCGAAGACATGTAGGTACGGGAGGGTGGAGTGGTCGACGACCCCGGCGACAAACTGGAAGACGGAGCGGGCGACGTACTGGAGGATGCCGATGTCATAAGGTCGGGCCTTATATCTTCCCACAGGCGTTGCAAAACTGTTTTGCCCCCGGGCCGGGTCCTGGTGACTGCCTCCACCTGCTGGCTTGGCTGGCCTCCGCTCGTTTTCACCGGGATGGTGTCTTCGGCCTGGTCCGATGGGTCCGAAATGTCGGTCACGGCTTTCCCATACCATAGTTCTGCCATATTACGGGGCCGGACGTCGGGCACAGTGGCTCGCCTCGCCGCCTCCCGCAGCCATTCCTGCCGTCTGTGACAGGTCCACTGATTCAGCCTTAGTTGGGGTGCTCCCTCAAATCGCACGCCACACAGGCACAGATGTCGGAGGGGCCTTTCTGTCTTCCATTGTCGCTTGGACATTTTGACGAAGTAGATCACTTTGGTCCGACCTGGCTCTTTTATCCACCCCCAATTACGTAACATTGTCCCCCATACTGTGCAACCCCCTATTCCTATGGACTCTCCCAGAGTGGCTCTCTTTTTCGTTTTCTTTTTCTTCTTTCTCTAGTTCCTGACGAAATCCCGATGCCGGCCGGGCGCCCAGGATATCTGTCAGTACCCGCCGTATTCCCAAGTGGGATCTCAGGGTCTGGTGTCACTCAGATTATGAAACCCTGTTGCAAAACCATCGAACATTTACAGATCTGGAAGCTTGGTCTTCTTTGTTTCAAGGATAATGACATCATCTGTACTGGATGGAAACCCTGCAGTTGCTTGTCAGTTCAACTGTCCACTAACTTCGCATTCCTGAGTTTCCTGCCTTCCTTCCTGTCACAGGAGTTGGCCATGAAGGAGGCAATGCAATCTTTTATCTTTTCTTTTGAAGCCAAAGAACACCTTAGGTGAAACTACCGTATATACAGCAATGCTAGCAGTTTCCAACTAACCAACTAAGAAACAGACAGTATGTCATCACCATATAATTTCTGTAAATATGTACATGGGGCTGGGCTTTCTCTTCCCGATCAGTACAGAGGCGTATTGGTACAAAAACAACTCGAGTACAAGTTGACTTTGGGATGAAATGACCCGAGTTAAAAATCCTGTTGTACTGTACATGTACCTTGACAATTCTAAAGTGCTTCCAACAGAATGAGTTATTTCTTATCAGGTTCATCGGTAATGGGAACTACCACTCCACATCTTCGTAACTTCGTTTCTGTATTTGATGGAAAATACAAAACCAACTAAAAATGATGAATACAAATTGAAGGAAAACAGCAAATACACAGGCTTTTTCGGCACAGAATAAACGATCAACAAAAAAGCAAAATCAATGTGACGATAATAAGGCAAAATCAACACAAGGTATCAATGAAAATGTGTTGGACAACAAAAATAATAAATAACTTGCGAAAGATGTTATTTCGTTTCCTGTAAAGTCTCTTCTTTTTCCGCCGTCTGACGTTCCTAGTTGGAGACATTCCCGACGTGGGGTTTCGGAGGCAAGTTTGTTTTAGTGAAAATTCAGTTGGCTATACATTGCCCTTCGAATGTCTTCGTCCGATGCATTCTGGTGATGCAGTTTCTTTATCTCCTCAACTCTTTCCGCCGTTGTCCACAACCCTCCTTGTTTGGTGACTTCCTCTGTACACATCACTTTGCATCATTTTTGTCTCACTCTACTTTTTAAAAAACCCACAACTACAGTACATGTAGTAAAATCATGTTCCATTCCTCACATAGGGATGTCCATAATGATGAAGGTATCAATGAAAATGTGTTGGACAACAAAAATAATAAATAACTTGCGAAAGATGTCAGCTTGGCTTGGCCAGGAAGGATGGGTCCGATGGACGAACTGGCAGGGCAGGCAACAAGGAGATGACGGTGCAGCTAAAGTATACGGAGGGTAGTATACGGAAGACTAGGAGAACAGGAGCAGGGACAGGTCAGGAACAGGAACAGCGCAGGAACAGGAACAGTTCAGAAACGAGCAGAAATGAGTCAGGAAAAGATGAAACTGGAGTCGAAGACACAGGGAGATGGCTGGAAGATGAACGACAGGAACGCAGGAACACAGGAACGGCAGCGGGAACTGGGCAGTGACGCAGGAACAGGTTCGATCAGCCAAGGGACCGGTGGCGTCTCCAGAATTGCGGAAAAGGGAACTTCCGTGGTAAGCCGGTAGAAACAAGCACAAACGGCAACAGGAACGGGCTGGATGACTTGTAAACAGGAACAGTTCGAAGAAGCAGGCTAGAAGAAGGGGCAGTGCAGAAACGTTGACAAGAAGACAGATGCACGTAGAAGTTGGCCGATAAAGATGCGGAGATTGTTTTTTTTCGTTTTTGTTTTTCTCAGCAGTGCAGTCTGCACTGTGGAAATGTAACTCACACAGAGTTAAGGAAGAGAAAGGCCAGAGCGTGGATGAAGAGCTTTATTTATCGATGACTTTGGCAGGTCAAAACCGCTGCTACCAATTGTAACACTGAATTGTTGAGGGTATAGGTGGTATATTGATACCGTTCCTTAGTCAGGTTACTATATAGTGTTGGTTGAGGGCTAAAGAGCGGGGTGTGTACAACTAGACACATAAGAAAGAATGCACAGAAGCACAGACGAATCTCGCTGCATGGAACAAGTACTGGGCCACTATATGTTTATTCTTCGAACACAGACGAATACTGTCTTACAGGAGATGGTCTCAGTTGAGAGTGTTTACTCACTGAGATCCAAAGAAGGTCTAAAGCTAAGGCATGGGGGGCTGACTTAAATTAAAAGAAAACTTACAGAAATGGAACATAATAACGAACTTTTAAGAGTTGAAAAAAAATATAAATATGGGATAAGTAATATGACCTGCTCCAACCAAACCCTCACGAAGTAGAAAAATTGTTTAGTTTCTTATTACGGTTGTAATTACAAGGAAAAGAAAATTTAAAAAAAGGTAAAAACATGGTGTTATTAATTCAATATTCGGTTGGAACAGGTCACCGTATAGATGAGGTGGGTTAGGGTCGCATCTTTAGGTCGTTCTTGAAGGCAGCCAGAACTCCACCGCCGAAGTCTGGCAGGCGACATCCCGCCGTGTGGAGGTGTCTACGGAAGGTGTAGCTTCAGCCTCCTGTGCAGGTGTATTTCGTTGCCGAAACCTTCGGTTTTTAAACCAAGTCTGAGGAAGGTAATGTTAAACAATTAATTAAATATTGTTTGCGTCAACAGGTAAAGGGTAGGGTCAACAGGTAAAGCTGCACATGTCGCTCTACCGATGCATGTAGATTTTATATATATAACATAAACAATTATTATTATGTTATTACATATCACTTTTTGGGGTGGTTAAAGGAACGCTTTTCGGAAAAAAGTGAAAATGAAAAATAATAAAACTCACCCTGACGCAGTGTTCGCTCAGACCGGTTATAGCTGCCAAGGTTAGACGATCGTCGTAGCAAGGGTAACAGCACTGTTGATACCAATCGTGCAAAACCATCAAATGGTCAGATGTGAGCCTGGTCTTGTTTCTGGTTGTACGCCGGGGCGGTTGCTGGCCGCTCCTGGCGACAGGTGTTACGCGCTAAACATGGCCCGAAGCGTCGGATAATCCGGACACTAATTAAATGGAAAAAGCAATAAGTTAAAACATTACAAAAAAACAACAACATCAAAGTCTTTCAAAGAAGTAATGACCATCAAAGGAAGATTCAGGTTATAAAAAAAAAGAAAGAAACATACCCGACATGCTGGACGTATCAATTTTTATATGCTAGGCGTGTAAGATAAATAAGTGTTGACCGCCTGAATTGAAAGTGTCGAAGTGCAGTGGAGTTGCACGTACGAGTTTGCAGTAACTGAGTGCACACATTCTATACATGTACGTACGCCCTGCTCCGGCATACGGGTACCCGTACGTAGCCGTGGGCAGGGATCTGAAGGTGATTGAATGGAATAATGTTTACACAATTTTTTTTGGGTACGAGCGAATTCGTATATACGTCTAGAGGCGGCACCACGTCTCAACAAGATTATTGTAAACGCCACCCGTTGTTTCTCAAAGATTGTGTTTGCCGTGGTTATTATAGATAGGGGAAGCACAAGCATTCACACGACGACCAATTTGTTGACTTGGTTGCAAGTAAGTAATTTGAAAATATATTTACCGTACTATTGGAATAGAATTGAACAACCCACAAACAACCTACAAAAAGTGGCGACCAGCAAGGTGATGCAAGGCATTTAACACACGGGCGATAGCATCGACGTGTACGTGGAGGCTTACGTTTGGTTAAATGTGAAAAACAATTCAAACACTTTTATTAAATCTAATAAGGAAATCAAAGTTATTAAATACAATCAACGCGAGACTTGTACGCACGATCAATAACGGTACAAATGCACCCTACTACCGACCGGACGCGCAGACCCCGCGCTGTGGGTAATAATGGGCCTCAAACGCGGCACAAGATATCGCCCTTGAAACCGTCGTCCTGTCGTTGATCAAAGGGTGCAGATTCATCCATACGTCTAAATTGTGCGACGGGAAACCATTTAAGTTTGGTCAAAATAACCTACAAATTCAGACACGTGTATTGAATCTAATAATGAAAGACAACTTATTAAAAACAATCAACGCGATACTTATACACACGATCAGTAACGGTTAAAGCTCGTATTATAATCAACCGAGTACTGTCCGCTGTACGTGCATATTAATGTACCCGTCTGACCGGGCGCTCAGGCGCTGCGTCGTGGGTGATATTGGACCAAAACACGGCACACGTTCACGGGAAGCCGCCATCCTCGGTTGACAACGCTCTGGAGGGAACGGCTGTACCATGTTTCTGCACCCAAAACTACACACAATAGAGACTCATAAATCGGAAATATCATATTCAAACAAATGAATATAATAATCCAACATAATTATGAAATTCTGAATTGCATCTAAAAATTTCGCTCATTTAAAAAAAAAGGTTAAGCATCATGTCGGGCCCGCCTATACCGGAATGAGGAGCCCTTACCAAAACAATCAAATTTTTAATAAAATGAACGAGGACAACAACTAACAATCTCGGTCAGTCGCAGGTTAAAAACAAATGCTGGTTGTCTTGCTTTTAAAAATATGATTGCTTTAATTATCAAGAATGGGTATATTTATTATTATTGAAAATTTGAAAACAAAAACGAGGAAACCTGGGTGTGGTTGCTTGTTTAAACGAATTTATTAAATATTAACATTTTATTCTTTAAATACAATCAACGTGGAAGTATTTTGCTCAGTGCGCGACGGGGAATGAAGAACAACCAATGAATAACCAAAGGTATATATCATATGTAACAAAAGAATATTTGAATTTTCAGAGGTTAAACGTGGAGGGTTTTGGTTTAGCCCAGTGCACAGTGATAATTCAGTGGCCGTCACTTCAGTGAAAGTTTGACCAAAATATCAAACGGCTCCCCTAATCTGGATTTTCATTGTATGTCCAAATACATTTACGACCGGGGGTATCGCAGCGATGGCAGAGAGGACTGTACAAGCATTGAATTATACTCATAACATTAACACACGCGTTATCAATGTAGTTGTTACCCAGTTTGTTTCACACTTGGTAAGAAACCCTAATGGGCCCCTTAAACCCACACCCCAAACAACATAATCCTTTTTTTGTGCTCTACAGTGGGATTAACGAGCGGGGGTATCACGGTGATCGACTTCTAACGTTTTTCCGACACTGTACACAAAACTATACTGAGAACATCCAGACACGGATTTGGAATTAAGTTGTGACAAACATATCACACATGTGTTTATAACTTGTCAACAAGCCATAATCTACCCCCTTCTAACCCTCCCTACTGCCTACTGACAGGACACGAGTACATGAAGAAAAAAAACTATGCAATTTAGCCAAAAAACAGCGGTCCATCAACGAAATATATGTACACAATTGCGTTGTTTGAAATTGTACTAGTATATTAAACGCACACGACGAAAAATAAAAACATGTACTCGTATTCAAGCTCGCCTTGTGGTTGTAATTGAATTACCAGCATAATAGTTATGTTAACAGTATTTTTATTTAATGCGAAAAATACGTGGGGTCCATGTGTTTCCATACGAAACCCTGGATGACCACACCCTAACCCTTCTTTTGTTTATAAATTTTCGGATAAAAAAAAAGGAAAATGTTTTAAATGTACACATGAGACGTCCACGCATTACTAATACTGGTACTGTCTCCTGAATTCGATGACGTGTTTTAAGTTGGGGGGAGGTGGCGCGTTACGTATCAAAACTGTAAGTATAGTGGATAGTGGGGGGCTCGGTATCACAAGCAAGCTGGGAAGACAAAAATATATAAGGTTTGAGGTATTGAAAAAAGTACCAAAAAAACCCAATATTTCTGCAAAAAGGATCGGTTCAGATTAACGACTAGACAAGGAATCAATAAAAATGTATCTATTATGATTGAAAACGCCCGTAAACACCACCCGTTGCTTCTCAAAGATTGGGTCAGTTTGCCGAGGTTAGGGTTGGGGGAAGCATAACTGAAAAGCTTCGAGATCTGCTTGTTACAGACTGTGTTTTTAAAATACAGGGTTTAAAGGTAAATCTAACCAGTCTTCGAAATTTTCAACAATAATATTTTAATAATTTTTTTTTTGGAGGGGGTTCCTATTATTAAAGGGATGTACATTTTATCATCGGAAAATTGAAGGGAAAGCAGTTGGTCGACCAGGATTAGTTGTTTTTAGGGGGGAGGGGCCGGCCGGGTTTCATCACTTGTCAGTACATCCGTCCCTCGCCTTGGTCGCTGTTGGCCGTTGCCGTCATCCACTTGGCCAAGTTCGTGCAAGAAGGCGCCTAGACCTCGTCTGCGCCGTATGGGGGGGGGGGGGGGACATCCTCCACTGGTTGGGGAAAATCGTCGATCGTGTCCTCGTCTTCTTCCTCTGAATCGGCCTCCACGACATCCGGTGGGAGATCAGTCTCATCTTCACCATCGTCATTCAGTCTGTCCCGCAGTTCAACGATGCAGCGAGGCACGTCCGTCGATACTTGCCATTGAAGAAAAAAGGGAACTCCCCTTCAACCAAGTCCCGATCTTGCAACAGCTGATAATCTCGCAAAACGCTGCAAATTTCGTGCACGTGGATTTCTGGGGGGGTGGGGGGGTTGGAGAGGGGAAACATAACAAGAAATAATTAAAAATGGGTCGTGAAAGGCAATAACTGGGTCAGATGGCAATTGAATATGTGTCAACATGTACTCACGCAGGTTTTGTGAATAATGACGCCAATTGAACCAGGGATGCCAGCGAGGCGGCTTGCCTCGTCTCAACCGTTCCCTGTGTGTCACAACGATCAGGACCCCGAAAATGTCCATATGGTCGCGGTTGGTCGACGGACGATCAGCAACCACATCGTCGATGCACCTTAGGAGCTGCGATGTGACCGGGTCCAAGGGCAAAACGGTCTTGATTGAAGGGCAGTTAATTGCCGTTGTCTGGCATTCGGCAATAGAGGCCTTTGCCCGAATTAACCGCCATTCGTTCTAAAAACTCGATTGTACGTTATATTGTTCTTTGTGGGGGTCTCGTTAAAACGAAATATATTAAAACGGCTGCGATACGGTAATAAGGACACACGACTCCTTAAGTTTTTCAATGATGACATATAACATACCCGATTATGTCAGTACATTTTACATTTACATTTCCTGTGTATGGTTTTATAACTTGTATGTCAGCCACAGAGGTCCAAACGCGCAACAAATTGTTCACTTGTTTTTGAAATAATTGTCTCCAATAAGTTAAAGCATTTAAATCTAAAAAAGTTGCGTAATTTGGGAATTCATCGTTTTACAGACAACACAGTCTTGTATGTGGCTAACGAAGCAATGTGTTAACAGTTCTTTTTTTACGAGGCATTGAGCAATTTGCTCCAATCTATTGTCGTCATCATCAAGTTGGCTTGTAATAATGAAGCAATTGCTTTAACAGATGTCGATAATCGTAACAAAGTTGTGATGTGTGACCAAATAAGCAGTACCACTAGTCATCATGTCTGTATGGTTTCTATTACCATATTTTAACGCAAATGAATTACAGCAATTAAAAGTGCACAGACATGGTTGTGAACTTTGAAACATCAAAAAATCCACTTCAGTTGCTAGATTTAGACTTACATCAGCTTGTGTAATTTCTCGACACGCTAAAATCAAAACTTTTACCGACATCATCATTATCATCTGGTTGTTGTTTAACAACTTCTAGTAAATCAACTTCATCTTGACGTAATAAATTTGAATCGTCGTTTTCATCCATATCATCAGCATTGTTTTCTGGCAGTTGTTGAACTTCTAAATCAAAGTTTTCACATTCATCTACACAATTATCATTATCATCAACTTCACGTAGGCCTACATTGACATTTTCATTGCCAACTTCAATTACACGTGCGTTGACATTTTAATCTTCAATTACTTGTACATCTACATTTGCATCATCAACTTCATCACATCTTTCTAAACCATTAAGATTTTCAGTATCGATTTCTACATGATTATCGTCTTCCACATTCATAATAGCACCAAGACATTTGTTCAAGAAATCATTAGAATTCTCAAAATTCATATCATCATCACAATCACGCACAACATATTCATCGTCTTTAAGTATAACGGCGACATGTTCTACATCACCGATAACAAGTATGGTGATTTCATCTTGTTTTGCAATTTCCTTGTTAAAGATTTTGTACCTTGTTTGATTTTGTACACCATCTAGTAGATCCATTGTCCATAGCATGGTCAACCACATTATCAATTTCCATGTCTTGGCTACATATTTCTTCTTGATCTTCCAAGGTTATTAATAATAATAATAATAATTACATTTGTATAGCGCTTTTTACAAAGTTGATATAAAGCGCTTATTCTATCATCTTGTTCAATGTCTATAATCCAGTCACACAGATCAAAACTTCCTGCGGTACATGTAGTATCCTTCTTTGCAAGTTGTAACTAAGTTTTGCGCGGCAACATTTACTTCTTAATCATCCATCTCTAAAAATTATGAAATAAACGTTTTTTATAAATTAAAAAAAAATTAACATGTATTTTTTTGTGTTTTTAACACAAATCATTATTACAAAAAACATAATGTACGTTACATACCTTCTATGACTTCCATGATTAGTCGATGATGCATTCGTCAAATACATAGCTCAGGATGCTTCTTCAAGTCTTGAATTCTACAAATACAAAAGATTTTGATAATTAACAAACAACGCACAATACATGTACTTAAATGATGCACTTTTAAACTATTAAAAAAACCAAAGTCTTACCTGTCTGCAGCGCCAACCAACTAACTTTTGAGAGACGAGTTTTGGTAGTATTGAGAGGCATGGATTTTTAATGGATCTTTTGGCTCTGGTCATCGTTGTGTTGTGCACCCTTCGCATGTGATTGCAAACGTTGGCGAAAAGCCTCCCCGGCGAGCATTGGGAAAACGGACACTCGTGTGCGTTTCCCCGCGTCATGTCAGTTGTCGCCCGTATGGCCTGAGTTGCACGCCGTTCCAAGCGTATAAGGAGTGGCCTTGGCCACCCCTCTATATCCTGGAGGACGGCTGGACGGCGTCCAACTTGTCATCTTCTTGGATGCGTTCGATGAGTTCGGTGTCCTACCCCGAGTCCGAGTCTCGCTGCTGTTGTTGCGGTATGGCAAAAGAGTCGGGAGCGGCGGCGGACGGTGCCATTGTCGGGAACTTTGAAAGGAGGGCCTAGCGCTGGATGATCATTTTTGCAGCCGTACTGGTGCCTAAAAAAGAGAAACAAGAAGAAAACATTTTAAATGCCTGGGTACAAATTAGCAAATGAGGTCGCGTGGCATTCTAAGTTTTTCAATCTCAATAATGCTGCCTATCAAATCAAATATGGTTCACATACATGTAATAGCTCCTACAAAGACGCTTTTTTTTTTCTTTTTTTTTTTTTCTTTTTTTTGGACTGCCACTTTTTATTTTCAACTTCTTGACGTATGACTGACGTTAAAATTTTGCAACCGAACCATGGCGGCGGGCCTTATGGCTTTAAGACGCATGCATCATAATATGTGTTTTTCTTGGAGATGTTTGCTTTAATTACCGGTGTGCGACTCTGACTCTGACTCTGACTCATCATCGTCCACGGTGAACGTCTGGTGCCTCGGGGCCTCTTTCTTGCCTGTAAAATTTGTTATAAATTGTTATAGAGTTGTACCTTTTTTGTTGATTCGATGGGGTTTTTTTCGTTGGCAGGCACCATCATAACCCAAGTTATCAGGGGTTAAGGGTTTTTATTTTGGCGTGCGTTCGTGGAAAGGGCCAAATAATAATTTTTTTTTTTTTACTTTTTATTTTTTTATTTATTAAATTGGTCGTGCCAAACTTGCATCTGAACAAACTGCTTGTTTTTGCCTTTTTATGATATTGAAAATTGACTTACCAGTTTTGGCCCGCTTTGGGCACGCGGCGGGTCCTTCCTGGACGTCCCGGGTCTGGACGCCTCGCTCAGGGTCCACGTAGAACGCCACGGGTCTTCTGGCGGTCTCCATCGGCAGCGGGGGGCTCTTTCTCGCCTGTGATTTGTTGTAGTTCATGCATTCGATAATGCTGGGTCGGAGGCACTGCATGAAGTGCTCAACCAGAGCCATAGACTGGTTGATCTTATTTGTCATCTTCATAGTCTTGGCCGCCTCAGGGTTCATTTGGAGGTACAAATTGTTTGACACTGAGCAAGTACTTATATATTGTTTGCGGCTGTTTTGGGTCCTTACAGAGTTTTACCAGGAGCCTTGTTAAAATAAAAATAAAAAAAACAATTGTATACATAATTTCTGCATCAGCAGCCCTACATCAACGTAACACACTATAGTAAGGTAATTCCATTAATGTGGTCTACCCTACATCTGTATATAGTGCTACATTATCCCAGGCACTTGTGCTCAACTCGTCCGAGATCCTGCGCACAAAATCGGCCTCCCAAGTACAAGACTACAACACAACACAACTTAGTCACAAACTAAATCTGAACTGCATCAGAATCATAAGAACAACTCCCATCGAGCAACATCGAACAACTGTCTTCTTCTCCCCCCGCCCCCCCCCCCCCCCCCCCCCCCCCCCCCCCCTCCTGTAGTCCACCATGTATTTGCAAGCCCCATCCAAACAGAATTTAGTCCCATACATGCAGTGTATGCTTTCAAAAGTGTTCTAAACAATCCTGGTTTCCCCCTTTTCAGGTTTGCCTTGTTATTGATTTTATACAACCTCATGAATACAACTCGCAACACCCTGTCAGACCACTGACAGCTAATCTTAACTTATGCTATAAGGTTCCTTGTACTCGGCTCCCCTGGGTTTCTAAACTTCAAGTACCAACCCACAAGGCTCCATTGTACTCAGCTATAAGGAATTTTACAAACATCGGACCCATTTACTCCCCAGCCACCGTGACCCCATTGGTTCAAGAGTTTGTGCACCAGACCCATTTTCAGTTACAATATCACTGACTCCACAACCTTGGGTTGGGAGCAACAAAGTTTAATATAAGGTCAGGGTGTATGTGAGTTACAAGATCTTTACAATATTGTCCCCTTTTTCGAAACAGTGTATAAGTAGTCTCTGTCATCACTAGGGGCCTCTGTGTCTTGGACTTGGGATGACCCTGGTGACAAAGATGATGATTCACCCTCTTTCTTTTGTAAATGTAGATCTTCAACCTGTAATATACTGCTGGTCTTACCGTTGATGGCATCTTCTGACCATACTCTGACCAATAAACAAGAAATAACAACTGTGGAGACAAATAATTGCTTAATTGTGACATCAATTAACATTTTCATCCACTCTAAACATATCAACACAAATACCCCACCAACAAATAGATAAAATTGGTCTTCAACTACAACTCGCCTCAATCAGTTCAGGAGTACTGTCATCCAAAGATGACTCGGACTCTGGCATGCATGTATCCGACTGTCAAAATGAACGAGGAAGAAGAATATGACATTACAATGAAAATGATGACAGTATTGATAATACAATCATTTTGGTAATTACAATGAAAATGATGATTGAAGGAACTTTAATTTCATTTGAGAAATAGTCGAAATGAACAAGAAATAACAACTGTAAAAATGTCCAAAAATATTAAAATTTGAGAATTCAAAACTGTAGAGAGAAATAGTTGTTTAATTATGCCAATAATTAACATTTTCATCCACTCTAAACAGCTGGTCTTACCGTTGGTGGCAGTTCTAGTTGTGTCTCGATCTCGTCATCCGACTGTCAAAATGAACGAGGAAGAAAAATATGACAATGAAAATGATGACAGTATTATAATAAAATAATTTTTGTAATTACAATGTAAATGCTGATTGAAGGAACTTTAATTTTATTTGTATTTGAGAAATAGTCTAAAGGAAAAACATAGATGATGGGCACTGTATCATAATGATACACTGGGCGGTCAGGACAATACTTTTACCACATACATACTGTAGGTAGGCTCTGATTTACAATAATACTTATAGTTAGGAACACCCAAGGTTAGGATAAACTCAAACGGGAGATAATACACACTTCCCAATTTTTTGGCCTGGGACATCGTTTGTGTGATGCACCTTTCGCATGTGGTTATACACGTTTGCGAACAGCCTCCCTGGCGAGCATTGGGGGAAGGGGCATTCATGGGCGTTGCCCCTTGTCACGTTTGTGGTTGCCCTGATCGCCTGTGTCACCCGTTGTTCCAGGCGTATAAGGAGTGGCCTTGACCACCCTCCTATATCCTGGACGACGGAGTCCAATTTCTCGTCCTCATCCATTTGTTCTTGTACTTCTGTATCCCCAGTTTCCGAAGCCGAGTCTTTCAGTTCTTTCAAACTTCTTTTTTTATTTTATTGGACTTTAGAAACACTAATTCAAAGAACACTAAATAAACTGTCAGTTGTAAACTATCAGTTGTAAAAATAAAAAACAAAATCTATGTTATTAACCTTTTTTAATATTTTAATCTTTTCCTTTTTAAACTAATTTGAATAAACCCGTCACCAAAATAACCTAAATTAACTAAAAACTCTTTGCAGCTAGCTAACACTGTATTTCTTTAAAACAAAACACACCTCTAATTAAAACCAAAACTAAAAAATTGTTTTTGTAAAATAAAAATAACCAAGAATTTAAATAACCGTATTTAAAAAAACCAAAAAAACTACTCCTACTTGCCACGGAAATTCCCTTTCTAATTTTTTTTGTCAACCATTATGCTAAAAGTACAACACACAAGGAGTTTTGTCTGACCGGTTTTTATTCTCTTTGTTTATGTTTTTGTTGGCCCGGGACATCGTTGTGTGATGCACCTTTCGCATGTGGTTGTAAACGTTGGCGAACAGCCTCCCTGGTGAGCATTGGGGGAAGGGGCATTCATGGGCGTTGCCCCTTGTAATGTTTGTGGTTGCCCTGATCGCCTGCGTCGCCCGTCGTTCCAGGCTTATAAGGAGTGGCCTTGACCACCCCCCTATATCTTGGACGACGGAGTCCAACTTTTCGTCTTCGTCCATCTGCTCTTGTAGTTCCGTATCCCCAGTTTCCCACGCCGATTCCGAATCTTGCTGCCGGGGTGGAAAGGTGGTAATTTTGCATCCGAACCTTGGCGGGCCTTATTGCTTTAACCAGTTCGCGCCGGATGACGTATATAAACGCAAAAATTTCCCCAAATTCAAAACGGATGACGCATAAACACGCCAAGTTCAAGTTCGGAAATGTATGTCAGCAGCGAGCAAGGCCGGAAATGCGTGGGTGTGCTTCCCGGCACTATCAGCCTGAACCCGCTTCAGATAGAGTTTTGTTAAAAATAATCCCGCCCGTGGGCTCGGTGATGTTAAAATAATCCCGGCGCGAACTGGTTAAGACGCATCATAATTTGTTTTTTTCTTGGAAATGTTTGCTTGACTTACCGGTGTGCGAGTTTTGAGCTGATGCACCAACATTTGGTTTCTTTCTGGCTGCAGAGTCGCTATCTGCCGATGAAGAATCTGACTCGGACTCGGACTTTTCATTGGACTGATCATCGTCCGACGATGTCGCGTCCACGTAGAAGGTCTGGTCCCGGGTCTTGATTAAGTTCCTCGGTGGGGTTGGGTCCCTCGGCCGCGGGGCCTCTTTCTCGCTCTTCTTCTTTTTCCGCCGTCTGTCGTTTCTAGTTGGAAACATTCCCGACGTGGGGTTTCGGAGGCAAGTATGTTTGGGTGAAAATTCAGTTGGTTATACATTGCCCTTCGAATGTCTTCGTCCGATGCATTCTGGTGATGCAGTTTCTTCATCTCCTTCTCAACTCTTTTCGCCGTTGTCCACAACCCTCCTTGTTTGGTGACTTCCTCTGTACACATCACTTTGGTTTGCATCATTTTTGTCTCGTTCTACTTTTTAAAAAAAAACACAACTACTGTACAGTACATAGTAAAATCATGTTCCATTCCTCACATAGGGATGTCCATAATAATAAAATATTTGTAAAAAGAGAGGCGGAAGAAATGATCACGATTATACAAAAAATAAGATGCCAAAAGAAAATTAAATACCTTAAATGTTTATTAATTGGATTATTGCCACGTTGAAATGCAGACCAACCGACCGACGCAACTTCAAATGCAAAAAAAAAATATAGGATTAAACTATTGGTACACTGCGACGAGCATTAGCATACATTGACAAACCATGATCTGTCCTGTGTTGACGAGGATTGAGCATGTTTCTTACATGTTGCTGCTGTTCCGGAGACAG
This sequence comes from Crossaster papposus, assembly GCA_037893245.1. Taxonomy (NCBI): domain Eukaryota; kingdom Metazoa; phylum Echinodermata; class Asteroidea; order Velatida; family Solasteridae; genus Crossaster; species Crossaster papposus. The sequence continues at coordinate 51,836 of JBAIAA010001168.1, read as the reverse complement.
TGGACACTGGATGTTGGGGACATCTTGTCCTGCCAAGGAGATGATCTATGTTTTCAGGAAACACAGTATCATCTGGTTGGCCAGGAACACCATCAGAAGAAAAAAACATCACACACTGCGGTTAGTTGACTGTCGCGTTTTTCAAGCATATCCAACACAAACAGCTGCTGTAGAGACTTTCTGTGCTCTGTGCTTAGTCCATGGTTGTTCCAGGTCGTCGCGAGACGGAGATTTGCAAACCAGCCAGCCAGCCTCTAGAACGGTCAACTGAGCGGCCTTGAATCTGGTCTAGGTACGCCGGGCCGTGGGCGGCCGTTCGATGCTCTCCGCCGATGCGACCGGCGTGTCGTCACGGTCAACGCCGGATGGACCGGCCCCTGTAATGAAATGCACAAGGAATAAGTTTCCCAACATTTTAAAGAAAGACAAAGCATCAACTTGTTTCCTTGAAATAAGGATCGACATTACAGGATGATTCTGATTTAAAAAAAGAAGCACACGTACCTGCGTCTAATTTTTGGTTAGGGTTAGACATGATATGTGCCGGTGCTTGCTTGGAGGTTATCAGATAATTATACGTCTTGACCGACCGAAGTGTAATTATTGAACTGAAGTTTACATCCACGTACGTACGCATCTAATGTACGCACATTCTATACGGCTAGCTACGTCAGCCCTGCTCGGCCCTAGGGGTACCGTACGGGCTGGTCTCAGGCGAAAGTGATTGACACCGGAATAAAGTTTACACTATTTGTTTGGGGATAAGAGCCAGTCGAGTGGCGGCACAACGTCTCTCGATAAGGTATCAATAAACCGGACTCTGTCAACATTGTAAACGCCACCGGTTGTTTCTCAAAGATTGTGTTTGCAGAGGTTATTATAGGAGAACAATTTCTTTTGGTAATCGCACACAGAATGTATCCAGTTTAAAAAAAGGAAACTGTTTTCAACCGGCCTGTAACTTAGCATCATCGCGTGTTTAAAACGATGCCGAATGACGGGTGAATTAAGGGTCAAGGGGATTAAGAAAGTAATTTAGGGGTTAGTCTCATAACAATAAAGGTGACTCTGACAACATTGTTTAGGTGTATTGCAGTGTAAGACTAGTTTACTTTTCAGGGAACAGTTACTACTAAACCCAGTGCACTGCATAAATAGATTTCTAGCAAAAAGTCGTCCATTGTGTGTGTGTTTTTACAGAAAAAGGTTTAAAAGTAACATAATTTGTTTTGAACTCAATCTCCAAATCTTGCCAAATACCAGTACATGAGTGTACATGTTGTTATGCTAGTTTGTCAGGACATGTCTTGTTGCATTTTAAGCACAAGAGGCACCTTGCTCTTCACCTTTTGTTGACATGATTGTGAGCTGGATTGCAACTTTCAGTAAAATCAATTAATCAGTATTCGGTTTGAAAAAAGAACAAAAGGAAAACCAAATTTTGAAATCTCCAATTTCTCCCATCACTAGATTTTAACGAGCGATACTAATTCCTCTTATTTCACAATTGAATATAAAGGTAGGATACACCATTTGCATATATTGAAAATATTTACTACCGAATTATTAAGAAATATCTTACTCATTTGAAAGTAAATAATGATTCTAGGCATCCAGATAAGAATGGTTGCCCTAGATATCCAGTAATTATTCTGAAAAATTTAATTTTATAAAGAAAAATTCGCGAGATGGCGATCGGGAAAAACCCCCAAAATAACATAAGAATAACCACTCAACACCGGTTGAAAACAAACGCCGTTTTTGTGCTTTTCTCGGCATCCATGATTGTAAAACTTCGGACAGGTCAGTTAAATGATATTTACTATAAAATACAACCCCCCAAATGTAACCATTCATGATAATTCAAGCAATAACCAATGGTGTATCTCTAAGACCACTCAATATTTGTTGTATATAACTGATATACATTCGATCCGTTAATGTTGGCTCATACATGTATGTTGATGTCCCCACCCGCTGCCATTATTGTATGTTGTCAACAAGCAGAGCCATTTTCCAAACCCCAGCTTGGGCTTCGTCTCCTGCTCCATTACCATTGCCAAACTGCATAAATGAAGCCATGGGATTGATGCAGGTGGGATTTGGAAAACAGCCCAGCATTAATCGGGTTACAACCTTCTCCCCAGGTTTTGTGGTGAGGGTCAACTGTTAACCATAGGAACAAGGATGATTACAACTGTTGAATAGTAAATCTCATTAACCTGATGTGAATGGGAACAATAATGAATGTCACATGGTACGAGTTCCACCAATTAAATGACAAGGATCTGTATATCAGTCATATAATAAAGTGTAATGAATGTGTTTAATAGCCTTTACCCAGTTCGCGCCGGATGACGTATAGAAACGCAAAGATTTCCCCAGATTCAAAATTAATGACGCATAAACTTGCCATGAGCAAGGCCAGAAATTTCTTTTAGGATCGAGTTTCGTTTAAAATAATCCCGCCCCTCGGCTTGGTGATGTTAAAATACCGGTAGTCCTAGCGCAGACTGGTTAAAGGAACCATATTTTCCGAAGTCTAATTATATAAATTAAACAAACATAAATTGTGGTTACTGCTAAACAAGCCCTGCTTCTCAGAGAGATGACTGCACATGTGAATGCACATTCATGGCTTGCAGAATGAAAGTCTAGAAAAATGTTCAATTGAAGACAACTTGGATCAACTTGGAGGTTGTTATCCAGACAGTGTTGGGAAGTTAAATGGTCTTCCTAATGATGCAGAGTGACTTAAGCATGAAGGACTTGATTTCTAAAGCCAACACGTGATAGCATCTGTCAGGCTGGATGGTCCATAAACATTGGAAGGCAGTAGCTACTTGGAACCAGTAAATCATCAAGAGTCCATTCAGAAGTGGGGATGTGGAAGTTCTCTACACCAAGAACTTCTTAAGATTATTAATGTCCATCTGGTAAGATGCCAGGTGCGGTTCTAGAGCCAATATTTTAGGGGTGCTAGACCCTTCGCACGTGACATCAACTTCCAACTTTCGCAGATCCAGTACACGTATTTTCCAGCATACGTATTTTCCAGCATGTACCTTTAGAACCTCGGCTGTAAGACGCAGACATCAGCGAGTGCTCCTTGCCATCTGTCTACTTTAACTGTAGCCAATCTAGTGGTGAGACAGCTCAGCATTCACAGCTCACTCAATCCAGCAGCAGCAGGAAGCCTTTGATGACTGCAGCGGTTATCATGACGGCATCTGCAGTGTCATTGCAACATTGCTTTAACCAACATCTCCAAACCCAGTAGTAAATCCAGATAATCTGTTTCCATCCAGCTTCAAAATGAAACCTGTGATCCATGAAGTCATTGTGACGTCAACCATCCCACAGCAGAAAATTAAGAATACTGACTTTCTTCAACGTGTGACGTCAGTCTACGGTACATTGTACTTGTGGAAGTTCTTCAAAATGCATTGCTGCAAGAAGTAATTGATGGACACTTTTTACAACTGATTTTGCTGAGGTCTAATACCACTTCGCATGAATCACGTGATACTGGTAGTTATCACAACTACACCTAGAAGCTGACAGAGGTCTGCATTGTCCCATCAGCAATTTCACTTCAGCAACCTTTGTAATTGTAGAGCAGTGATGGCTTCAGGAACCTCGCCAACATCTACAAACTCGACAACGGATGAAGATCTGTGACCGTGCATTACATGCCATCGATCTACCAAGTCTCAACTGTAAACCTCTGACAATGCTTTCTGCACAATATGAAGTCGATAGCACCATTCAATCACAATGCCTTCATGCCAGCCACCTTTGTAATTGAAGAGCAGTGATGGCTTCAGGAAACCTGGCAACATCTACAAACTCGGCAACGGATGAAGATCTTTGACAGTGCATTACATGCCTTCGATCCACCGAGTCCCAACTGTAAACCTATGACAATGCTTTCTGCACAATAGGAAGTCGATAGATGTCTGCACCATTCAATCACAATGCCTTCACTTCGGTGACCTTTGTAATTGTAGAGCAGTGCTGGCTTCAGGAACCTCGCCAACACCTACGAACGCTGCAACGGATGAAGATCTTCGACACTGCGTCACATGCCATCGATCCACCAAGTCTCAACTGTAAACCTATGACAATGCTTTCTGCACAATAGGAAACCTATGGAGGTCTGCACCATTCAATCACAACACCTTCTCCCAAGCCTCCTTTGTAATTGTAGAGCAGTGATGGCTTCAGGAACTTCGCCAACATCTACGAACTCAGCAATGAATGAAGATCTGCGACAGTGCGTCACATGTCATTGATCTACCGAGTCTCAACTGTAAACCTATGACAATGCTTTCTGCACAATAGGAAGCCAATAGAGGTCTGCACCATTCAATCACAATGCCTTCACGTCAACCACCTTTGTAATTAGAGTGCAGTGACAGCTTCATGATAAACCTCATCAACACCCTTGAACTGACAACAAACAAAGATCTGCAACAGTGCCATCGATTCTCCAGAACCAAGTCCTGAACTGTAAATCTTCTGGCAGTTTGGCAGTTCATCTGGTTTGGCAGTTAACTACAATTTTTTTTTTGAAAATATGACAATGGAAAATATGGTTTCTTTAAAAGTACTTGAGGGCTGAGTAGTGATTAGATTTTTAAAGAGGTGACAATAGTTAACAGTTATAGACTGTTGTGGTGTGGGATATGTTTTTAACCCCAGAGGGTGTTCAAAACTCCATATCCCAAATCACAGCAGTCAACAATTGTTTTGTTATTCCTCTGTTGTGGGTTCACGACTCAGTGCCCTTACAGACAGCATTTTTATTGACTGGAAACGTGATAGTTGGAGACCAATACAAATACAGTATCTAAGTTGAAAGTATAACAATTTAATTTGATAAAACCTATATTAAGGGGAGGGGACTACGAAGGGGCAAATGGTTAAATGGTTGGGTTATAACACGTGTAGACAGTGTGCACTGGCTCCCCGGACTGGCCTCACTTCAGGGTGTTAGCTGGGAGAGAATTCCTAGCTGACGGAGACAGTGCATCAGTACTTGTTCAATGTTTGTCTCACTTTGTTCACAACAAAAGGCTCAATATTTAGTAGTAAACAAAATAATCAGAAAGTACTCGACTACAACTCTGTAAATCTAGTAATTAGTAAAAAACTAAATTATGGTAGTGTAGTGGAATGTTAAGACAATTTGTTTAAGGTGACAGACAGAGTGTTTCATCCTACAAGAAAATGGGAAACCTCATTTGTTTTATACAACACTTGAATGGAATCTTATCATCGCCACCAGTTATGACTTTTAAAATTAGAAAAAAATAAAAATAAATTATCGGATTGGTAAATTTTATTCTGTTAAGTTCAAATCTTGGGACAATAAAAGAAAGAATCCAATAATGTGGATTTATTCAGGCATTGTATATAACATACAAATAAATATTTACTGCTTTTAGTGGTGTAGTAAAACTACAGGCAGCCTCAGGAGGTGATCCACGGGGCATTTCATTTTCCTCCTCGGCTTCGCCTCGGGAAAAAAAAGAATATACATACATGTACATGCTTCATAACCTCGGGAGGCTGGTTTACACCACAAGATAAAACAGTAAATATTTGTTTTGTAATATGTCACACACATATTGTGCTTAATTTCAAAGTGTTGACATTTAAATCTAAAGAGTTTAAATGTCTGGATTTGGGGGGTTGTATTTTATAGTAAATATCTATAAATGACCTGCCTGAAGTTTTACAATCATGGATGTCAGGGAAAAAACAAGAAAACAGCGTTCGTTTTTAACCGGTGTCGGGCAGTTCTTGGTTTTATTTATTCGGTGATCGTGATTTGTTTTTTATAAAATTGAATTTTTCAGAACAATTACAGGATATAGAGTGCAATCATTTTGCTAGATGCCTGGACTAATTATTTACTTTCAAATTAGTAAGATATTTCTTAATAATTTGGTAGTAATTTTTTTTGATATATCAGCAAATGGTGTATCCTACCTTTAAATTTAATTATTGATTGTAAAATAATTATATTCATACAAATACAAAGTTCCAGAAAGGCATCCAAGTTTTGAACATTGTCGAGTTTATGTCGAGCATATAGTCCATTGTAATTCAAAGTTGGCACTGCAAATGGAATGGTACATTTTTAAAAACTCTGAACAGGTGGAAAAACAATGTTCCACTTGTGTGAAAAGGCTCAATAATTTTGTTACCACTCATTCCCAGGTTAACTTTGAATTGCAATGTACAGTAAGCCCCTTCAGTTGGTACATGTACCAAATCATTCTTATGCAGTAAAGATTTAAAAAGATGCTTGGAACTTTCCCAAGGTTAAATACAACTAAAATGAGTGATTTTTCTGAAGAAGTCATTTTAATGCAACAAGACATGGCCGATTTAGGTACATGTTTTACAGAACTTTCAGCAAATATCTACCGTACTTGGTCATTTACTTGGTCATTTACTGACACATTAAAGCTTGCAGAGGCACTGGTTTCCACAGTTAAAACCTGCGTTTGTAATCTGATGAGGCTGTTACATGGCAGAATGCAAGCCATGCACAGCCATGGTATTGTAACACTGATTATTTGAATCTAGGTTGCGTTCCCACATGTAGGTCGGGTTACCATAGTGTTGGTGGAAAGCTACTGAGGGTATAACTATACATGTACACAGAAGAACAGACGAATCTCACTGGAACAATAACTGGGTCGCTATATGTTTATTGTTAAACACAGATGAATACTGTTGTACAGGAGATGGTCTCAGCTGTTCCTTCCAAACAAAGTTGTATCGCACATCTAATGCTTCACTAAGCGACTAAACACATCTTAATAATTCCAATGACTACTTTTGGACTGCCTAACTAAGCAGTCAATTTTCATCGACTGCTTACGGACTGCTTAATAAGCAGTTTTTCATGGTAAGGGTAAAGCAGCGATATAAAATTAACTGTTAGTACATTAAGAAATGACATACAAAATGAAAAGAATATGAGCATTTTGGTAAAAACAAAATTTTCAATTCAAAATTATAGCAAATAAACCTCGACAATTAACGTCACATGTACAGGTTTCTAGGAAATATTTTCATAAAATGTTATCACTTCTGGATTGCCAGAAGTATGTGCGGAGGATTTAACGCTTCGTGTTAATACTTAATTGAAACTAATACAAATTACTTAGTCTATTATAAAAAATACATCTTGTTTTCTAAGACCTATCCAACATTCATTGTAAGGCAAATTTCTCAAGAGACAGTATGCAGAATTATAAATGTTCCGGTAATGATAAGAAATATTTGTTACTTACCATGCGGCGTCCATCGACCTGTGCCAACTGAAGATTGTGTTCAAAACACGGGCTGTTATGGTATAGCGTTAAAGCTGTCAGTAATACTTCGCAGCAGTGTTATAACATGCACGACGTATATAAAACTAAATTTCAGTGACAATGTTCACACATGGGAACTCAAAATCAGAGTGACCCAAGTAAATCTCACACAAGTCAGGCTCCACCCAAAATCACCAGATCTCAAATGTCCACTCACAAGGTAGTATTGCAACAATAAGGGCTATTGTTCTCGACTGCAGGGCTAGAGCATCTCACAATACAAAGTAGAACAAGCAACAAGCTGCATGAATACAGCGCTGTGCATGTGCTAGACATAGCTGCATAAAATTAGTGCAGAAGGAATGTATAGTATTTACTGTACAATAGATGGGCGCTTGGCACGAATTAGCTGCATATTGGTTACAAGTTTTTACACTCCAAAGATCCCCAAAGATGCCAGTTTTACTGTGTCAAGAGTGAAAGTATAGTCAATACAGCAGGCATGATCCAGCCCTTAAAAAAAAGTAGGAAATGAATGACAAAACAGGAAAATAAACAATACATAGGAATAAATAGGAACTGAGGAGAGAAAAATAGTAGGAATTCCTACATGTACTTACAAAACAAATACATGTAGAGGCATGATTTTTGTCCTTAACAGTTAAACCTATCCAATTGTCAAATGTTGTTTCCTGGAATGGGCACGGTAGACCGACAGTTTCCGATTCACCGTTTGCCTCAGCTTTGCTACTGAGTAGTTGGAAGTTTGTATTGTAGAGAAATCAGCTCTATGTCGAGTACGGCCAAGAGGCGCAAGAGTACTTCGTGCAAAGTATATGGAGAACGCTACGAAGACTAAAATGAAACTGTTCAGACAAATTCTGTTAGCATTGCATCCGTCTGACGTTAAACTTTATTTAATTCTCCAATCGTACATCTTCCCTCTTCCACCGCCCAAACCCAACTCCTTTATCTGTGCTCGGCTGTAAGACGCACTGTCTTCCTAGGCCTTCTGGCTCTCGGGCTGGACTTGTATGGACGTCATATTAAATGTGTATCGTTGATGTTGCATTGTTCTACAAAGCGCAAGGATTAATTTCGGCTTTCCCAAAAGTTTTTTCAAATTCAGTTTGAAACTAAATGATTTTAATGAAAGAAATCATCTGTGTTTACGACAAAATACCTTGGTTGGTAATTAAAGGTCGTCGGATAGGAGAAAACTGCCATGTTGATGGAGGCCAGGGTATCAAGTAGCTTCTGGATACTGGCTCCTGAAAGTAGCAACACTGACGCCAGCATGAGATTGCCTGCCGAGATGTTGCCGATCATCGGTTGGCTTCTTCATTTCCTAGTGTACCCACAGGCTCTCGCCTTGCAGGACTGGTACACTTTGACAAGGGTTCCGCCTATTGGTCAGGACAACTTCCTTCTTGATGCACCAGCACACTTAGGACAGTTTCTAGAAAAGTTGCAGGAGGTTTACTCCAAAAACCAGGTATTTTCTGTCATCAGGGGTTAGGTGCTCACTTTCTCCATCAGAGCTGTAATGAGTTTCAAGTAATAGAGTACGAATTATATAAGGCACGTACGTTGTTGATTTTCAAGTTTTAAATGTACATGTGCAATAACCAATTTCCATAGTTTGAAAACCTGAAGTTGTTGTATGTGATTGGCACTTTTGCTAAAGGAGGAAAGGCATTTGTAAATGGAATGCATGATAAATTTTGGTTTGAAAATATTATTTGTTTATGTGAAAATAATATAACGTGGCAGTGAGCATTTTTTAATATAAACTTACCAACCTCAAATCAAAATCTGAATCTGAACTCCCCACGCAGGAAGGCTGGTAGTCACCATCAGACACAGGTTCAGAACGATCAGTGTCTACATCATTGTCTTCCTCTTCAAGATCATTTCTGAAGATCGCTGCGGCAGAAGGCTGGCCGGGAGTTTCTGGTTTCAATTTTGTCAGTGGTGGTAGCTTCACTAACTCACATTGTGTTTTTCTAGACACATTATTAGACTTCCTCTGGACATCCACACATAAATGGTAGAAGATAAAAACAAGAGCAGTTAATCGCCGTTGTCTGACATTCAGCAATAGCTGCCTTTGCGCGAATTAACTGCCTCTCCGCGTCGTTATCCGTTATCAAGCAGAAACGCCACGCACTTCCACCACGCTGAGAATTTCGGCGGCGGCTGCGATTCCCTGACGGTTGTGTGGGCGAACGATGAGGGCTTCCGTCTCTATCATCCAAAGCATGACCTCGCCAGCCGGAAAAGTGTCGACTGCGATGGCGTCCTTGAGGAGCAACTCCATTCTGAACGTGTAAGGGCAAACCGTCAGATACTGCAGGATGCCCCTAGTCGCGCTGGTCCACATCGCAAAACATTCATGCAATGATTTGTAGGCTTTTGTCGGGTGGGTCACTAAGGACGCCAGGACATGACCTCGCTGCTTCCTTTCCCGAAGCTCCACGGACCTGGCGTGCATGTTGACTGGATGATAACCCCTCATCTGCGCAATGTTGCCCACGCCAAATCGTATGGTCATTGCCGGATTGCAAACGGTGAACGTGGCACTCATGCCACGTCTATCGCTCAGCGGAAAAAAATCGTGCCTCCCCTCTTCTCAGCTCGGGGTTTAGGGTGACCCGCCCTCCAGGGTCTGAAATGTTCATACCCAAGTGAACCACAGAGTGCAGGACGTCTTCCGCGCGGACACCAGCAATGAACTGGCTGTAGGATACCATAGATATTTTCATCCCAAACTGCACGACCCCGGCATATGCGAAGTCGTGATGGGCCTCCCCGTCTCGGTTGAGTTCACCCTGAAAAACAGTTTTAAAAAGGTTAAAAACCAGTCACACTTAACATTTTTATATAGGCATACTTGATGAGATCAGACAAAACTTAAATCTAAAAGTTTGCATACATTAAACATGACTGTCGTTTTCTAAAAAAATAGAGCCCGATCGTGTTGGAAACACCTAATTGAACTTTGATTTTGTTAAGATGTTGGGAATGGGAGAGGGATGTAGTTAGTCCAGGAACAAAATATTTATGTAATATCAATAATAATATTAATATCTACAACAATGTGTGCAGTAGAATAACAAAAATTTGAACTCGTAATAACTTTGAAAAAAACCCCAATCATTTAACTGTATAGATAAAGGGTAAATAATTAATTAAAAAACTACATCACACCAATAACAATCCTCTAACAATTAAATTCATGTTTACACATTGGGATGCTTAACACTGGTACATGCATGATCTGGTTGTAGAGAACAATATACGGGAAATCTGTTTTTGTACTGGTGACAGCTTATACCGTACCTTGTCCACTATGACGGGGAAGAAACCGTAGATAAGACTCTTCCCAAACCCAGTGGGCAGGACTGCAAAAACGTGTTTTTTCTTAGCCAACGCTTTCAAGGCATCAACTTCTTTGTTTTTCAGAGAGATAGTCGTATCCAGCAGAGCATCAAGTACTGCCTCATCGAAATCCATCATGCACAATGGACAGAGAGTGTCAGATTTCGTTTCTGATGAAAACATGTAGAGTGTATGGTGTGTGTGTGCATCCTTGCAGCGGCCCACAGGACAATACCATCGATAGTGTTTTTCGGAAACTAGTTTTAAAGGGATCGTATACGCTTGGTAATTACTTCAACAATTAATGGCAATAAAAACTTACAGCAGCTTTGGATAGTATAATGCATTTTTTGAAACTTTTCACTTCGAAGTACTGCGGTTATGGAAAAAGATATCACTTTTTATCCCCTAAAATTTGAATCTGAGAAGTGTTACTGCAGTGACGTTTCTCAGATTGAGGTTTTTCTCATGCTACAGCTCCGGAGGCGATCGCGCCATGTTTCAACAGTGAAACCATTTGTTTTCATTGCGACTAATACTGCAACACTTTTTCGAAATAATGGATGTACCTGTACTCCTTGATAGACAAGTTGTAGTTGTCATCGATGCCGTAAAGTCCTTTAACTATTTCTTGAAGAACGGTCATTCTGAATAGTAAATTAGATAATTGTGAAAAAGACTAAATAAGTTTGTAAACTAGGAGAATCTACTTCGGTGAGATGTTTATGTGGATGTTGTTAAGATTAGAGTAATATATGAAATTATTAAAAAAAGAAGGAAAAGGTCGGCCAAAGGATTCTGAATTTGTCTAAAAATTGGACAATTATCCAATTTCACTGTTCTCGTCAGATGCAGCCAGTGAACGACAAAGCAGTTTTCGAACTCGAGAAAAACTTGATTCTGCATGACTTGCCAATTAAGAATCCTTTTTTATTGGGGGGGGGGGGGGGGGTAATAAAACAAAAAAACAACAAGGTGAAAATAGACTCTAAAACCTAAAGGTTGTTATTGTTTAAATAAACTTATAACTAAACAATAATAAAACAAAAACTTGGTTTTTTTTATTAATTGCAACAATTTTGAGCTGCCATAATATGACGGACAGATTTTTTAGAGTTATATTTCCTCATAGTATGGCTATATTTCCTCATAAGTATGGCTCCTGAAAAGATTGAAAAAATTAATGTTTTGAAGTGGCTTTCACTCTTTTGAGATTAGTTGTTGCTCTTTTTTGTGGTTTAATCTGGAGACTCGTGTACCAGTACTCCTTAGGAAAAAAGAGCTATTCACTCTTCTGTATTTAGAGCCTGGAATTATGTCACTGAGAAAGTAGTCTTGTGCTCAAGCTTATACATTATTGAAAATCTGCAATGGATATTAACACCAATTTGTTTTGTCAATTGACTTTATACCTGGTTTGCTGAGAAGGTATTTATCAACTCTTCTAACTCAAGGGAAATAAGGACTTCCTTCGATTCACTTGACGGCAACTATGCATGAAACGATGAAGAAATGACACGACAACATTTATAGCAATTCACTTTTTCACTGGCTATAAAAAAAAGGCTATAAAAACGAACAACATGACCTAAAACTAAAGCCTGGAGTAGTACATTAAGAGATACAATGCTACACTTTGTAGCTTACACTGGCAATGGGCACTTGCTGCTTCCAACGATTTCACTTTTTCCTCCAGAGAAATAACCACCTCAAGAAGGCGGACGTTTTCCTCTTGAAGATCGTTTATTTTCTGGCATTCTAATTATGCACAAAATAAAAATTGAAACAAAAATACAAATTGGACAATGTTAGCAATAAGTATTGCAATGATTTGTTTTTGGCAAACAGCTGGGGAGTGGGATATTGCAAACACTTACCTTCTTCATCGGAGTTGACAGCCACGTACATCGTTTGGGGACACTTTCCTCCAATGGTGGGTCTCTCCATGAGCAACTGCCATTCCCCATTGAAGATTGATGTTAATATTTTATGAGTTTATATTTCTTTACATCTGTCAGATTATTACAAATTCTCTGAAATCATCACTTTTTAGGTGGTTGTGCCTTGACTTCGATGTACTAGTTCGCCATCTAGTAGAGTGATCTATCAAAGCCAAAGTCAGTCATGTTGAGCTCACCTGTAACACCATTGTAAATCTGGTACAACGGCCCTGTCTGTATCGTAGAATACAAAGTCATCTTCCTCGGTCATCTGCATGTCACACTTGTGCATTTCTAAGGCTGTGGCTGAAATTTCCAACTTAATTCCGCAAGCTGCCTCGCACTTTGCTGCCGTGTCGCGCGTGGTATCAACACGCATCGCATACCAGCAAGGCAGCAAAGTGCAGAGGCAGCTTGCGGAATTAAGCTGGAAATTTCACCACAATTTAGTACCACAATCTTATTCGTCGATGTGTACTTGTAATTCCGATGGCTTATCGGGTACTTTCGAGGCCGTTTTCAGGGTGAAATCTGATGTTTCTTTGGGCAAACATATGGAAAAAGTGTCATTTTGATTTAAATGTAATCCCCAGTAGGACCCTACTAATCGCCAGATCATGTCCAAATGTTAAAAAAGCGACTCTATGCTCATACATGTTGTTAGTCCGAGTATATTCCTACATCGGAGACACTACAGACTAGGGAACTTGTTGAATTAGTATTCTTTTCATGCCGATTAAACACATGTTATGATTATTTCATATAGGGTGTTGAACATGATGACTTCTCTTACCTTCAATTTCTGAAATTTTGATTCAAATATGTTGTTTTTATCGTCAATACAGCCCAACTTAGTTGAAGTGGCCGCCATGTTTCTGAGATGGTTCAGAGTTCCGGGGACGTAAAATATTCCTGGCTCCTGATTGGCTAATAAATGTACACTATGTACCAACCTACCTGCAGAAAAATTATCGCGTACGGGTACGGGTGCGCCTTGACGGCCTGCTTGACGGTAGCATGCCGCACTCGACGGTGGGCACTGGGCTATCCGTCACGGTGGGAAAACAGGAAGGACCAGCCACTACATGAGAAAAATGAAAAAGTTTAAACATTTTAAGAAAAACAAATCATCAAAGTCTTACCAAGAAATACGGATCCTTAAAGGATGATTCCGGTTGTGGAAAAGAAGGCAACATACCTGCATTAATTTCTTCGGAAGACGACATGCTTTTGTGCTTTTTTGAACGCTTACAATGACGTGTGTTGTGCTGCTGAAGTTTAGAATGAAGTTTAGGCTGCACGTACGCATTCGCACACCCAATGCTTCAGTGCAGTAACCGAATATACGCACCTTTACCGTCTACGTACGACCTGCATGCTCCGGCCTGATGGGTACTGCTCCGGCCGGATGGGTACTTCTGTTTGTTTTGGGTGATTGACTTGAATAATGTAAGATGTTTACACTAGTTTTTTTTGTACGAGCGAATTCGTATCTGCGTCGTGCGGCGTCATAACGTCTTGACAAGGTATCAATAAACATGTATCTGTCATGATTGTCAACCCCACCCATTTTCATATGTGATGTTATACCAATAGGGAAATCCTGGGACTTGACCTATAACATTACCCGTGTACCACTCTGAACCATCATTTGTATTCCAAAGATGAGAAACTTTTTTTTCCAACTAACAAAGGAATTGTTAGACATTCATTATCAGGAGTTTTTTTAATAGACTGTGAATGAGCAACTGATTTTGTTGCATTGATCATTTTAGTCAGGTGTGACTGAATGTCACACAGTGGTTTGTCAATTCGCTTTTTGTATTGGGGACAATTACAGTAAATGTAAATTCTTTGTCCTCCACAATAAACTGGTTCAGTACTTCTCTACGAAAGCGTAATTGTTTCTTTGTTGCTTCAAATTTCTTGTTTGTTTTTTGTGTGTTTAGGTACTCTACCATCTTCTGACTGCCAGAGCCCAGTTTCTGCAATTTAATTAGTCAGCTGGGGTTTTTTTGCGAGCATCCAAGTCTACTTTCCACCATAGCCTTTGATTTTTCTTCTTGCCTTTTTTCCCAGTTTCTCATTATTTCTTGACTTTGTTTTTTAGCTGAAGAAGAGAGAGAAAGATGAAGTGTACGAGTATCATTTAAGCCCTGGCCCCTATGATGAAATTGCTCTATGAGAAACTCGTCAAAATACCCAACATGACCAAATGCAAAATCTGCCAGAATCTTCTCCTCTGTTGTTACTTGCTCCAGAAACCTGACCAATCCAGTGTAGAATTCACACATCTCAAGAATATGACCGTTCTTTTCAGTTAGTCTCCACAAAGGTGCACTTAATGTTTTGCTAATTAGGCCTAAAACCTTACAACCTGCCAAGTACAGTGGGACCTTTACATCTGCTAATATAGGCCCCTGACTGTACCTCTATTCCAACCACATGCCTGTCGTAGTTCTGTTTTAGACAAGTAATGTTTTTTCTTATGTTTTTCCCCCTCTCTATAGTCGGAAACACGCAGAGTTGCTTAGAGATTATGAACGTAGTCTGTGTGGATGGCGATCTTCTCCATATGGGCACAGCAGTAATAGCGTCAAAACGCAAGTCGCACAAGATATCAGGTTTGACATGTACTTTGATTGTACCTGCTTTGCCTTAATAATTTTGACAGATGCTCTTTGCCTATTCAAAGAGTAACAGGAGCCAAAATTCTGCCCGCATCAAAACTCTGGGGGACGAGGGAGGAGAGGCAGCTCATGGAATGGCAGCTGTGGTCTAGAATCCTGGAGACACCAGGCATCTTCATGACACCAATCGAATCGAATGGTGAGTCCTTTCTCAAAAGCCTACGCTGCGCCAAATAAGCCAGTTCACTAATGCAACTGCGCATGTGCACAAAAAGATTCATTGATTTTCTCTTGGGACAAACACGGAAGATAAATGCAATCGAAAAGACGACAACTTTTGTTCGAACAAATGTTCTAAGACCTCTTTGGAGATAAATTTGACATTTGTAATAAATATTGCAGACAATGTACTCGGTGCCTAATTGTTGCAAGAAATGTTGAGATTAAGGACTCGAAGGTGGCCATTTAGAAAAGTGAGATATCCACAAGCCCTGTTGGTTTTAAATATTAGAAGGTTCCGTTCTAAAAGTAAAATTTACACATCATCACATGTAATTATTAAGTCATTGCCAGGCGTAGTTTAAGTACCCCTCACGGTTCTAGGTTTAAGCTCGTTTGTATTGTTGCCAAGTGATTTTGTTTGTCATTAATAATAAATTGCACTTTTTGTCTTCTCTTTCACCTGGGTGTTGAAAACATCAAGCCAGCCAGTCATGTGACCTGATGTCGCCTCTCCACACATTGCAACAGAGGGAGCTGTTCGACACAGCCGTAGCATAAATCCATGATAGTTATCCAGCAGCCACAGGGGGCGCTATAATACTATCCGGTCTGTTGCCTAATCGCAATAACATTTGTTAATGAATTAACTCTTTCAGTGCCAAGAACCCAAATAACTACAAAAAATGTTGTATTCAACCATTATGTACATTACGTTTAGCGATGGGTCGTAGTGGCACCTTTGGACTACATAACGGTAGATCGTAAATGTACAACCTAGGCACAGAAAGAGTTAGTACAAGAATTGTATAAAGATAACTGTGATTATTACCTCCAAATAGGCACTTGGGGAGACAACCCCATAGAGATGTACACAAACTTAAAACAGTCCCAACTTGTTTACCCTAACCCTTTTCTCCAAGATCTTCGAGATTTATGCTATTTAGACCAAAATCTGTCGTTCTTGGACAAAAATAACTCCCAAATATTGGTAGCTAGACACTTAAGGAGACATTTCAGTGTCTCCCTAAGTGCCACTGTCTCCTTATTACCTAAAAACTAAAAAGGTAATTTGTGTCCACAAGTGCCTATTTGGAAGAATTAGCATCATTAATACTGTACCAATTATTCATAATTTTCTTTAGCAATTGTCATTAATAAATCCTAAAAGCAGAATTTAAAACAAATACAAGTGAAATTGTTATGAGCCTTTTTGAATCGCTGGCTTCATCTTTGTCTTTGTCTAAATGTTAGGCTCTCAACTGTGGGAACCCCAGACACATTCTGATACCCGTTGTGCAATATGAACACAAAGGTTGAATCTATTTATTGGGTTTGCTTCTCATTGATTCTAAAGTCGGTCGGGTTCGGGAACCAAGCTGAAGATGAAGCCAGGGTTTGGAAAATACCCACAGATAGTGGTAGAAGCTGGTTCTGTGTCCACATTCAAATGAATGGGTCAGGAACCAGTTTTTTGTACACAGCTGAGAATAGCCAAAATGAAAATTGTTTATGTCAAACGAATACGTGTAAAACCTTTTATGTTGTTTTTCTTATGAAACTAAGGTGACTAAGCTGAACATAATTTCATGGTTGGGACCAAAACATTATGTTCACAATTGTGGCCGGATCAAGAGAAATGAGTCGCATGTCGCTATCGTCTTATCGGCGTACAGGCCAAACCAAAGTAAAGGTCTAAATTGTTTTGCAAATTGGGAATATATAAATGAAGAGTTTATCGAGTAAATACTACATTAATCTAAAAGTATTTTGGAAGATTTTTGATGAGAAACATATATTTTTAAGTGATTTTCAGCACCACTGGAAAACGACATGTGACCCATTTCCGGCCTTGATAAGGCCACAATTTTTCATTTGACCTTAATTATGAATTTGGCTCTATTTTAATACAGTTTTGTTCATTTTATTGCTGATATCGGATAATCAGGTGCATTTAACTCATTGCCTTAAAGGAAGATATTTCCTTATTATTCGGTAGTACATTTTTTTGATATCTGCAATTGGTGTATCCTGCCTTTAAACTCAACACAAAGGGTTGAACCTTTACAATTCAATATAATATTTTTTTATTTTGCAAGGTTTTTTTTCCCTTGCATTTTATTTTTTGCTTAAATATCAAATTCTATCCAATTAAAAAAAATATATAATTTTTATTAAAATTGACTAAAATATATATTTTTTGGAAAAATGAAAGCCTTACTCATTACAATTTGAAATGTTTCTAAAAAGTCAAATTTTGGCCAATTTGAAAACAAATGCAAGCAAATTTCAAAAGAACTGTAATAAATGCAATTTGGCTGATTTGTTGATTTATAAAGGTATTTAATAAATTAAACTACATAGATTCATTGAATACAAAAAAGATTTGCCTGATTAGAATAATTTTGTGTCAATTTCACTTTATCAAAACGGCACTCAAAAATACGTCAAAAGATGGGCCGTTTTGAAATTCACTTGTTGGTTTTGTCAGTTTCAGCTGAGTTTGTTTTATTAAGATGTAGACGTGAATTTCTGACGTCAGGACAAGCTTTCACACTGCGATTTTGCCGAAATTTAACACATTTCATCTATGGCAATTTTTTGCAGTGAATACTTTGTGACGCCAAATTCGCGTGAATTATAAACCGGCCTTTACTTGAGTTATTCAAGCCGAATTGATGCGTATAAATTCTCATTTTCTGTTAAGAATTTAACGGTAGATTTTCACAAGTATATTTTGGAGTAACTGACAAAACTTCATGGTATTAAAAAGTATACATGCCCTGACAAGAGTACAACTGGCGAATGAAAATCACGAAAACCTACTGACAGCGGACGTGACACAGTCGAGTAAGAAAGGCTGTTCAACTACATGTAGGTTGTATCTAGACCTTAGTGCTAAGAACTAGTATTAGACTGTCTTCAGAAGAGGGTCAAACCAGCACGTCAATCTTAAAAATGGAGAAGGCAAATATCAACTAGCCCAGTTTAGACTGATTTGGTTAGAACTTATAGCTCTGCAGTATCCAATTCAGACCTCCAGTCAAGTAACAGTTCCCAAATGCAGAAGTCTACCAATCTCTCAAGACCCATAATCTCCCAGTCCTCTCTATGAACCTATCACCCAGCAATATCAAAGTCCCCAAGTCTGTCCTCCCTACTCCAAACCCCTTCAGCTTCCAATTTTTCAAATAAAAACCTCCCAGTCTCAGACACCAAGATTTAATAAATATTGCCATGGGTCAATCCTTGCCTTCTCGAAATAATTCCAGCTCTGGTCAGATTTTAAGTACAAACAACCTACGGTTTTTAATTACAAAAACTGGATAGTTTCTCAAGAAAGTGCCATAGCATAGTGCAACAGAGTAGGACTGCTATGCTAGAGGTACGCGGTTCAACTCTCAACTATGCTACTGTTTTATATAAAATGTTACCACTGCACTGACGAAATATTCCCCGATGTTGTTCCCGGGCCAGGATTGGAACCAGGGATCCACGGGCCTGGCGTCAGCAAGCTAGACCACCAGGCCCAAGGCCTCTTTGAAAACAATTTTCGTAACTGATATTTAAGGTTTAGATTACGCAATATTAAAAAAAGTGAGTATTATTAAAATGAGTTTTGTAGGTTCATCCGATTTTTTTTATCATAAAATTTATTATTCACAAGGAAACCACAAAAAGCTTAGAATTCTGCTTCTTTATTACATTTTTTTAATGTATTAATTATTCTCCTTTCCAAGTTATAAATGTATTTCAGTTAGGGTTACATCAATAAAAATGTTACAAATGTCTAAAGTTATTTCAAGGCTAAATCATTTATTTTAAGCTTTTACAACTTTTCACAGCTTAAACCAAAATGGCCAGTTTTGTCTTCAATAAAACAGTAATATCTTGTTTACCAAGCCACGTGGGCAAAACCAAATTGTGACCCGCTCTGAAAAAAATGAGTCTGATGTTCCAAAATACATTTTTACGTAAATAGTACAGTAAAAATATGGTTTGACCTCGGACAAATTGCAACATAATTTTTTTCACCAGAATGCATTTCTATAAGGTCCCTAGAATGACATACTAAAACTCTTTAAAAATCCAAGTGGTGGAAATATGATTAATTTGCATAAATCGTTAATCCCTGCCATGTAATATATTTATTCCCATATTTGCGTATATATATATATATATATTTTTTTTGAAAAGTTTATTTTGGTGATTCTACTTACACATCCTTACTTCAATAACAATATCTAAAGCATACAAGTGACTGAATAATTATGAGAACATAGTAATGATCTAAAATGACTACAATTATACCCTATAATTTGCGCGCATTTACCTTGTCTCCAGATATCATCAAGTAGTCAGTATTGATGAGCTTCAGATTAACCAAGTTGATTACTGGCACAGTTATCATATTAAAACCTTATGGAAAATCATGTGCACAATGATACCATTGTGATATTTAGCCCAGCAAACAAAAACAGGGGAAAATGAGGTTTTCGTATATTGGGCTGTCAAGTAGGTCTAGGGTTGCCTGAACGTGGGAGACTTTAATAAGTTCAAGAAAATTCCAAAAATTTTCGGTAAGATTACATTTTGACGTTGACATTATTGTAAGCAACAATAATCTTTTATTTTGGGGATTCCTTGAATTTGTTCAGGTTTCCTACGTTAGGCAACCCTTCACGTACTTTTTACGAACACCTCGGTAGATTTTTATTTATAGCGCCACAAACCTAAAGTCCATAGCTGTCCCTAAACGTACCTCACGATACGCTAGACGATCAGACGATCCTCGTGGAGAAAGGGGGTTTAAACCGTTCGGGAAGTGCCATTTAACGAGCTTGACGACCAGTTATAAAGATCCAATCACTGCCAAACTCGGCACGAGGGGATACGAAAGTTTATAGACAATAAGATGGTAACAAACTGAACAAAAAGACGAACGATAATCTATATTTGTCAGGAATCGTTAATTTATTTTAATTTTATAACTGGACATGTGACGAGTTATTATCAGGGACATTTGTAATATACATTTTGAGTACAAAATAAAGGTATAATTATAAAACGAAAGTACTTCAACGTTCCATCAAGTTAGAGGATATTTTTAAGAAGGAATTATGGGTCTAGATTAACCATCAAATCGGAGGATATTTTTAGAAGGAAGTATGGGGCTAGATTAACTATCAAGTTGGATGATATTTTTTATAAGGAACCACGGGGCTAGACTAACAATCAAGTTAGATAAATTCTTTTATTTTTTATTATTATTTTTATTTATTTTTTTATAACGAAATTACGGGGCTAGACTAACTATCAGGTTGGAGGATATTTTTAAGAAGGAATTATGGGGCTAGACTAACCATAGGGTTGGAGTATATTTTTTAGAAGGAAACATGAAGTGTAAAAATCATTTTGGGTGGGGGATAATTTTTAGAAGGAAATATAAGGTAGATCAACCATCATGGTAGTCAAATCATCTTTGCTAATGGGATATTTTGTTTAGAAGGAAACATGGAGTGGACAAAACATTTTGGCTAGGGGGATAATTTTTAGAAGGGGTTATAAAGTAGATGAACCATCTTGGTAGACGAGCCGTCTTGGTTAGGGATAATTTTTAGAAGGAAATATAAAGTAGATGAACCATCATGGTAGTCGAATAATCTTTGCTAAGGGGATATTTTTTAGAAGGAAACATGGAGTGGACAAACCATTTTGGCTAGGGGGGTATTTTTTAGAAGGGGTTATAAAGTAGATAAACCATCTTGGTAGACGAATCGTCTTGGTTAGGGGATAATTTTTAGAAGGAAACATGAAGTGTACAAATCATTTCGGGTGGGGGATAATTTTTAGAAGGAAATATAAAGTAGATGAACCATCATGGTAGTCGAATCATATTGGCTAAGGGAATATTTTTTTTAGAAGGAAACATGGAGTGGACAAACCGATTTAGCTAGGGGGATATTTTTTAGAGGGGATTATAAGGTAGATGAACCATCTTGGTAGACGAATCGTCTTGGTTAGGGGATAATTTTTAGGAGTAAAGAATGGAGGGGACAAAACATTTTGGCTGGGGGATATTTATTAGAAACCATTTATTATTATTACGATAGCGTTTTAGTTAATGTAGTTTGACTCAAAAATGGATATCTGGTTTGTGCTGAAAGAAGTGAGTTAAGAAATGGAAGGAAAAACAAGAAAAAAGTGGATGGAGGGACAGTAAAAAGGTAGGTTGTAATGAGGAAGGAAATGTAATATTAGGGTAGAAATGATGGAGAAATAAAGAGGAAAGGTCTCCTTACTCTCGATGACCAGAAGAAACGCTGCGCTAGAACCAGCATATACATATTATTTAATGATCGTTAACTTGGTTGTCGTTAAGATCGGAGTAAACATAATGTTTACACATCCTAGATATACCTCACGATATATCAAACGTTAAATCTATCACCGTGGAAGCAAGGAGTTTTAAACCTCTCTAGGATTGCTACTCGAGTCATCTCTGGTACCTCCATGTCGTGCCCATTCGTTGCAGGTGCGTGATTGGTAGAAAGTAAAGTTGTGTCGCGTGTCTAGCGTCATATTGGCGACATTCGGGAGAATCATAGGGAGCTTGATCAATGTCTTTATCTGGCCACTTACACCGGACAAAGTTGTGTATCGGTGCTGTTTATAGTAACTTAAATCCACTAAACATATTGTGTTAGTAAAATTAAAGATTATAAAGATGTGAAGATGCAGCAATAATGAAAACTTATGTTAATGTATATGCCATTTTCCAAACTCCAGCTTCGTCTTCGGCTATGTTCATGCAGTTTGCCCTAACAATATTGTTGGTATTTTGTTTATGATCCTGGCATGTTTTCATCATCACTTTTTTTGTTCATTTTCACATATTTTCAGGTGTAGCTGCAATCATCCTTGGAAATGACCCTAGTTTGACCCCAGATGATGTCAAAATGAGAATTATTGGGAGCACGTCAGAAACAGTGCGAACAACAGACGCAAACTCGCCAGACAGCTTACTCTACGTTCTATAGAAAATGAACCGAATTCCAATTATTTCTTCGAAATACCTGAGGAATTGGTGAAGACCTGCCCAGGTCATCAGTCCGTCTATCGGACCTCCTCTCTGCTTCCGGTTCCTTGGCATTTTGCATCCAGTGTCTTATAGCCCAGAATGGCATATTATGTTGTAGACCCCCGTCTATGCTAGAAGATAAGAAACACAGTCAAGGCAATTATTTTTGGATTATAATGCACAGGTTGTTCTTCAGTTTGTTGGTTTGTGTAGGTCCGTTTGTTATTTCATTAAACTCCTTATTGGCTTTTTCGCAATTTTGCGAAAAAGTCTTTGTTTTTGTTCTGATTTTTTTGGCTTTTTCGCTTGAAGCGAAAAAGCCTTTGTTTTTGTTCTGATTTTTTTTTTTCTTTTTTTTTTTTGGCTTTTTCGCAATTTTGCGAAAAAGCCTTTGTTTTTGTTCTGATTTTTTTTTTTCTTTCTTTTTTTTCTTTTAGTAACCTAAACTCCATAGACTTTGTACACGTTTTTTTGCACAAGTACTTTTACCAGAGAACAAAGTCGTATTTCCATAAAACTTAACCCAAGTGAAGACCCCATAGTAAGCTCGTGCCTAGCCGACATACGTCACGGTGAGGTCATCAGGGGTCACGTGACGTCATATTAAAGGTGTAATTGATTTAATCTTTGAAATTCAATAACAAATCAACCGCAAAAGACCGAAACTTAATTTTTGTGGCAATAGATAGAATAATCCAGGATCTTGATTTTATCTCGCGTGCGTGAAATCACGTGACCCTTCCTTCCGGTCTAAACCGGAAGTGCCTCATAATTTGAAAGTGAAAAATGATATGAACTTACTTTCAACGATGTTAGTGTCTGGCTGCAATGTATTTTTCAAAAAAAATATTGGTGACGTCATAACATGTTATAGCGCCCTCTAGCGGCAGTTTGAAAAATTGTTAAAATGAATAATCTGTTGATGTGTGTGGCGAAGTTTGCTGAAATCACTTTATAACAGGTGTATTTAATCAGCTTCATGCTAGGAACAAGTTGACGGGAAGAAAAAATTATGACGTCACCAGACCGGAAGTTAGAATGAAAAGACTCCTTTTCCTTTGAAAATTCCTAAAAAATTAAACCTGACAGATACAATCTTGATTTTTGCTCTAAAGGTTAATGTAAAAGTAGTTCTCGAACTTCCCTGTGTTTTGGGGCAAAAAACGAACTTGAACATACCCTGCGGCACCCTTGAAATGTAATCGTTTTGGCCTAGGTGCAAAAAGCATTGACCCCTTACGCGTGCATGCCACACGTATAATATACATGCTAGTACATGTACGTATACACCGATAGTGCATTATGTATTGAGCGAATGTATCACCACTGACATCGTTCGTGCAAGCACATGTACGCTCACCCAAGAGGACACTAGCAGCCAACCTGTGAAACAGGATGACGTCATCAAGTTGCCCATGGGGAAGGCGCCGCGTACGACAGGTAGGTAAGCACGCTTTCGGCTACGCAGAATCCAACCCCGTAGACTTTGTAAACGTTGCTTGCACAATTCAAAGCACTTTTAACGGAAAAACAAAGTCGCATTTCCATAAACTTGACCCAGGTGAAGACCCAATAGTGAACTCCAGTCTCGCCGACAGACACCACGAGGAAGACGTCATCAGGCCCACGTGAGCTTATCTTAAAGGTGGAATTGATTTAATCTTTGAAAATCAATAAAACATCAACCGCAAAAGACCGAAACTTGAATTTTGTGGCAATTAATCGAATAATCCAGGATCTTCATTTTATCTCAGGTGCGTGAAATCACGTGACCCTTCCTTCCGGTCTAAACCGGAAGTGCCTCATAATTTGAAAGTGAAAAATGATATGAACTTACTTTCAACGATGTTAGTGTCTGGCTACAATGTATTTTTCAAAAAAAATATTTGTGACGTCATAACATGTTATAGCGCCCTCTAGCGGCAGTTTGAAAAATTGTTAAAATGAATAATCTGTTGATGTGTGTTGCGAAGTTTGCTGAAATAACTTTATAACCCGTGTATATAATCAGCTTCATGCTTAGACCATATTGGGAAAGAGAAATATTTATGACGTCACCAAACCGGAAGTTACAATGAAAAGACCTTAGAACCTTAAAACGTCGCTTAAAAATCAACCGCGATAGATATAATCCAGATTTTTGCTTTAAATAGCAAAGTTAAGACAGCTCTCGAGCTTTCTGTTAATTACGTCACGATGACGTCATCAAGTGTCATATTACAAGCAACCAAATATTTCTAAATTTAATCTTTGAAAATCAATATACAATAAACTGTAAACAATCTGATTTAGATTTTTAGGGGAATTGATAGATTAATCCATGGTCTTCATAATTTGTATTACATGCAAAAAGACCTGACACTTCCTTCCGGTCCAAACCGGAAATTCCTTATAATTTAAAAGTAAAAAACGATGTGAACTTACTTTCAACGATGTTAGAAGCTGGCTAGGTTGTAAGTAACAAAAATGTTAACAGTGACTTCATAAAATGTTAAAGCGCCCTCTAGCGTCATGTTGACAAATGTTACGTCATATTACGATTATATTTGAATTATCACGTTTTTAGACGTTGAAGGCATATCTCAGCAAAGGATCGTGTTAACATAACACCTCATTGTGTGTTGTTAGGTGATAGATAGTTGCACAAAAAGTTCAGAAACGTGTGACGTCATCGTTTTAATCAGTTTGAATTTATTTTAATCTGTTTAAATTAACTTAAATTCGGTTTTTTTGAAAAAAAATACTCTAAAAAAATGCGAAAGCGAAAAAGCCCTATGTTCTGTTCCTTGAACAGACGTAGTTCTAGTTTCTTCTTCTTTTTTTTCTTTTAGTAACCTAAACTCCATAGACTTTGTACACGTTTTTTTGCACAAGTACTTTTACCAGAGAACAAAGTCGTATTTCCATAAAACTTAACCCAAGTGAAGACCCTATAGTGAGCTCTTGCCTAGCCGACATACGTCACGGTGAGGTCATCAGGGGTCACGTGACGTCATATTAAAGGTGTAATTGATTTAATCTTTGAAATTCAATAACAAATCAACCGCAAAAGACCGAAACTTGATTTTTGTGGCAATAGATAGAATAATCCAGGATCTTGATTTTATCTCACGTGTGTGAAATCACGTGACCCTTCCTTCCGGTCTAAACCGGAAGTGCCTCATAATTTGAAAGTGAAAAATGATATGAACTTACTTTCAACGATGTTAGTGTCTGGCTACAATGTATTTTTCAAAAAAAATATTGGTGACGTCATAACATGTTATAGCGCCCTCTAGCGGCAGTTTGAAAAATTGTTAAAATGAATAATCTGTTGATGTGTGTGGCGAAGTTTGCTGAAATCACTTTATAACCGGTGTATTTAATCAGCTTCATGCTAGGAACAAGTTGACGGGAAGAACAAATTATGACGTCACCAGACCGGAAGTTAGAATGAAAAGACTCCTTTTCCTTTGAAAATTCCCAAAAAAAATTTACTTGACAGATACAATCTTGATTTTTGCTCTAAAGGTTAATGTAAAAGTAGTTCTCGAACTTCCCTGTGTTTTGGGGCAAAAAACGAACTTGAACATACCCTGCGGCACCCTTGAAATGTAATCGTTTTGGCCTAGGTGCATTGAGCATTGACCCCTTACGTGTGCATGCCACACGTATAATATACATGCTAGTACGTGTACGTATACACCGATAGTGCATTATGTATTGAGCGAATGTATCACCACTGACATCATTCGTGCAAGCACATGTACGCTCACCCAAGAGGACACTAGCCGCCAACCTGTGAAACAGGATGACGTCATCAAATTGCCCATGGGGAAGGGCGCCGCGTACGACAGGTAGGTAAACACGCTTTCGGCTACGCAGAATCCAACCCCGTAGACTTTGTAAACGTTGCTTGCACAATTCAAAGCACTTTTAACGGAAAAACAAAGTCGTATTCCCACAAACTTGACCCAGGTGAAGACCCAATAGTGAACTCCAGTCTCGCCGACAGACACCACGAGGAAGACGTCATCAGGGCCACGTGACCTTATCTTAAAGGTTCAATTGATTTAATCTTTGAAAATCAATAAAACATCAACCGCAAAAGACCGTAACTTGAATTTTGTGGCAATTAATAGAATAATCCAGGATCTTCATTTTATCTCCTGTGCGTGAAATCACGTGACCCTTCCTTCCGGTCAAAACCGGAAGTGCCTTATAATTTGAAAGTGAAAATGATATGAACTTACCTTTAACGATGTTATTGTCTGGCTAGAATAAACTATTCAAAAAAATTCCGGCGACGTCATAACATGTTATAGCGCCCTCTAGCGGCAGGTTGAAAATGGTTAAAATGATTAATCTGTTGATGTGTGTTGCAAAGTTTGCTGAAATAACTTTATAACTGGTGTATATAATCAGCTTCATGCTTAGAGCATATTGGGAAGGAGAAATATGTATGACGTCACCAAACCGGAAGTTACAATAAAAAAATCCTTTAAACTTTAAAAAGTCGCTTAAAAATGAACCGCTATAGATATAATCCAGATTTTTGCTTCAAATAGCAAAGTTAAGACTGATCTCGAGTTTCTGTTAATTACGTCACAATGACGTCATCAAGTGTCAGATTACAAGCAACCAAATATTTCTAAATTTAATCTTTGAAAATCAATATAAAATCAACTGTAAGAGATCTGATTTAGATTTTTAAGGAAATTGATAGATTAATCCATGGTCTTCATAATTTGTATTACATGCAAAAATACCTGATACTTCCTTCCGGTCCAAACCGGAAGTGCCTTATAATTTAAAAGTGGAAAACGATGCTAACTTACTTTCAACGATGTTAGGCGCTGGCTAGGTTGTAAGTAACAAAAAAGTTAACCGTGACTTCATAAAATGTTAAAGCGCCCTCTGGCGTCATGTTGACAAATGTTACGTCATATTACGATTATATTTGAATTATTACGTTTTTAGACGTTGAAGGCATATCTCAGCAACGGATCGTGTTAACATAACACCTCATTTTGTGTTGTTAGGTGATAGATAGTTGCACAAAAAGTTCACAAACGTGTGACGTCATCGTTTTAATCAGTTTTAATTCATTTTACTCTGTTTAAATTAACTTAAATTAGTTTTCAATGATTTTAAATTGTTTTGATGGTTTAAAAGTTCAATTTTTGAAATATTTAATAAAAGAAAATTGTGAATGCGAAAAAGCCCTATGTTCTGTTCCTCGAACAGACGTAGTTCTAGTTTTTGGCTTTTTCGCTTGAAGCGAAAAAGCCTTTGTTTTTGTTCTGATTTTTTTTTTTCTTTTTTTTTTTTGGCTTTTTCGCAAGTTGCGAAAAAGCCTTTGTTTTTGTTCTGATTTTTTTTTTTCTTCTTCTTCTTTTTTTCTTTTTTTCTTTTAGTAACCTAAACCCCATAGACTTTGTACACGTTTTTTTGCACAAGTACTTTTACCAGAAAACAAAGTCGTATTTTTATAAAACTTAACCCAGGTGACGACCCTATAGTGAACTCGTGTCTCGCAGAAATACGTCATGGTGACGTCATCAGGGGTCACGTGACGTCATCTTAAAGGTGTAATTGATTTAATCTTTGAAATTAAATAACAAATCAACCGCAAAAGACCGAAACTTGATTTTTGTGGCAACATATAGAATAATCCAGGATCTTCATTTTATCTCGTGTGCGTAACATCACGTGACCCTTCCTTCCGGTCCAAACCGGAAGTGCCTTATAATTTAAAACTGGAAAATGATATGAACTTACTTTCAACGATGTTAGTGTCTGGCTAGAATAAACTTTTCAAAAAAATTACCGGCGACGTCATAATACGTTATAGCGCCCTCTAGCGGCAGGTTGAAAAATCGTTAAAATGCATAATTTGTTGATGTGTGTGGCGAAGTTTGCTGAATTCACTGTATAACCGGTGTATATAATCAGCTTCGTGCTAAGAACATATTGAAAAAGAGAAATATTGATGACGTCACCAAACCGGAAGTTACAATGAAAAGACCTTTAAACCTTAAAAAGTCGCTTAAAAATCAACCGCGATAGATATATTCCAGATTTTTGCTTCAAATAGCAAAGTTAAGACAGCTCTTGAGCTTTCTGTTAATTACGTCACGATGACGTCATCAAGTGTCAGATTATAAGCAACCAAATATTTATAGATTTAATCTTTGAAAATCAATATAAAATCAACTGTAAAAGATCTGATTTAGATTTTTAAGGGGGATTGATAGATTAATCCATGGTCTTCATAATTGTATTACATGCAAACAAAACCTGACAATTCCTTCCGGTCCAAACCGGAAGTGCCTTATAACTTAAAAGTGGAAAACGATGTGAACTTACTTTTAACAATGTTAGGCGCTGGCTAGGTTGTAAGTAACAAAAAAGTTAACGGTGACTTCATAAAATGTTAAGGCGCCCTATAGCGGCATGTTGACAAATGTTACGGCATATTACGATTATATTTGAATTGTTACGTTTTTAGACCTTGAAGCCATATCTCAGCAACGGATCTTGTTAATATACCACCTCATTTTGTATAGTTAGGTTATAGATAGTTGCAAACAAAGTTCACAAACGTGTAACGTCAACGTTTTAATCATTTTGAAATAATTGTAATCTGTTTAAATTAATTTAAATTCGTTTTTAATGATTTCAAATTGTTTTGATAGTAACAAAGTTCAAATTTTGAAAACAAATATTCTAAAAAATTCCGAATACGAAAAAGCCCTATGTTCTGTTCCTCGAACAGACGTAGTTCTAGTTTCTTCTTCTTTTTTTTCTTTTAGTAACCTAAACTCCATAGACCTTGTACACGTTTTTTTGCACAAGTACTTTTACCAGAGAACAAAGTCGTATTTCCATAAAACTTAACCCAAGTGAAGACCCTATAGTGAGCTCGTGCCTAGCCGACATACGTCACGGTGAGGTCATCAGGGGTCACGTGACGTCATATTAAAGGTGTAATTGATTTAATCTTTGAAATTCAATAACAAATCAACCGCAAAAGACCGAAACTTGATTTTTGTGGCAATAGATAGAATAATCCAGGATCTTGATTTTATCTCGCGCGTGTGAAATCACGTGACCCTTCCTTCCGGTCTAAACCGGAAGTGCCTCATAATTTGAAAGTGAAAAATGATATGAACTTACTTTCAA
Organism: Crossaster papposus; assembly: GCA_037893245.1. NCBI lineage: Eukaryota > Metazoa > Echinodermata > Asteroidea > Velatida > Solasteridae > Crossaster > Crossaster papposus. The sequence goes on along the minus strand of JBAIAA010001168.1, from coordinate 22,087 downwards.
CGATGTTAGTGTCTGGCTACAATGTATTTTTCAAAAGAAATATTGGTGACGTCATAACATGTTATAGCGCCCTCTAGCAGCAGGTTGAAAATTGTTAAAATGATTAATCTGTTGATGTGTGTTGCAAAGTTTGCTGAAATAACTTTATAACTGGTGTATATAATCAGCTTCATGCTTAGAGCATATTGGGAATGAGAAATATTTATGACGTCACCAAACCGGAAGTTACAATAAAAAAATCCTTTAAACTTTAAAAAGTCGCTTAAAAATCAACCGCTATAGATATAACTTAGATGTTTGCATCAAATAGAAAAGTTAAGACTGATCTCGAGTTTCTGTTAATTACGTCACAATGACGTCATCAAGTGTCAGATTACAAGCAACCAAATATTTCTAAATTTAATCTTTGAAAATCAATATAAAATCAACTGTAAGAGATCTGATTTAGATTTTTAAGGAAATTGATAGATTAATCCATGGTTTTCATGATTTGTATTACATGCAAAAAGACTTGACACTTCCTTCCGGTCCAAACCGGAAGTGCCTTATAATTTAAAAGTGGAAAACGATGCTAACTTACTTTCAACGATGTTAGGCGCTGGCTAGGTTGTAAGTAACACAAAAGTTAACAGTGACTTCATAAAATGTTAAAGCGCCCTCTAGCGTCATGTTGACAAATGTTACGTCATATTACGATTATATTTGAATTATTACGTTTTTAGACGTTGAAGGCATATCTCAGCAACGGATCGTGTTAACATAACACCTCATTTTGTGTTGTTAGGTGTCATAGATAGTTGCACAAAAAGTTCACAAACGTGTGACGTCATCGTTTAAAACAGTTTTAATTCATTTTACTCTGTTTAAATTAACTTAAATTAGTTTTCAATGATTTTAAATTGTTTTGATGGTTTAAAAGTTCAATTTTTAAAATATTTAATAAAAAAAAATTGTGAATGCGAAAAAGCCCTATGTTCTGTTCCTCGAACAGACGTAGTTCTAGTTTCTTCTTCTTCTTCTTTTTTTTTTCTTTTAGTAACCTAAACCCCATAGACTTTGTACACGTTTTTTTGCACAAGTACTTTTACCAGAAAACAAAGTCGTATTTCCATAAAACTTAACCCAGGTGAATCCCCTATAGTGAACTCGTGTCTCGCAGAAATACGTCATGATGACGTCATCAGGGGTCACGTGGCGTCATCTTAAAGGTGTAATTGATTTAATCTTTGAAATTCAATAACAAATCAACCGCAAAAGACCGAAACTTAATTTTTGTGGCAATAGATAGAATAATCCAGGATCTTAATTTTATCTCGTGTGCGTGAAATCACGTGACCCTTCCTTCCGGTCTAAACCGGAAGTGCCTCATAATTTGAAAGTGAAAAATGATATGAACTTACTTTCAACGATGTTAGTGTCTGGCTACAATGTATTTTTCAAAACAAATATTAGTGACGTCATAACATGTTATAGCGCCCTCTAGCGGCAGTTTGAAAAATTGTTAAAATGAATAATCTGTTGATGTGTGTGGCGAAGTTTGCTGAAATCACTTTATAACCGGTGTATTTAATCAGCTTCATGCTAGGAACAAGTAGACGAGAAGAAAAAATTATGACGTCACCAGACCGGAAGTTACAATGAAAAGACTTCTTTTCCTTTGAAAATTCCTACAAAATTAAACCTGACAGATATAATCTTGATTTTTGCTCTAAAGGTTAGTGTAAAAGTAGTTCTCGAACTTTCCTGTGTTTTTTTGGCAAAAAACGAACTTGGACATACCCTGCGGCACCCTTTAAATTTAATCGTTTTGGCCTAGGCGCATAAAGCATTGACCCCTTATGGCACACGTATAATAGGGGTGTACATGCTTGTATATGTACGTACGTATACACTGATAGTGTACTATGCATTGAGCGAATGTATCACTACTGACATCGTACGTGCATGCAAATGTACGCTCACCCAAGAGGACACTAGCCGCCAACAAGCGAAACAGGATGACGTCATCAGGGGTCACGTGACGTCATCTTAAAGGTGTAACTGATTTAATCTTTGAAAATCAATAACAAATCAATCGCAAAAGACCGAAACTTGCTTTTTGTGGCAATAGATAGAATAATCGAGGATCTTCATTTTATCTCGTGTGCGTGAAATCACGTGACCCTTCCTTCCGGTCCAAACCGGAAGTGCCTCATAATTTGAAAGTGAAAAATGATATGAACTTACTTTCAACGATGTTAGTGTCTGGATAGAATAAACTTTTCAAAAAAAAATTCGGCGACGTCATAATATGTTATAGCGCCCTCTAGCGGCAGGTTGAAAAATTGTTAAAATGAATAATCTGTTGATGTGTGTGGCGAATTTTGCTGAAACCACTTTATAAGCCGTGTATATAATCAGCTTCATGCTTAGACCATATTGGGAAGGAGAAATATTTATGACGTCACCAAACCGGAAGTTACAATGAAAAATCCTTTAAACCTTTAAAAATCGCTTAAAAATCAACCACTATAGATATAATCCAGATTTTTGCATCAGATAGCAAAGTAAAGACAGCTCTCGAGCTTTCTGTTAATTACGTCACGATGACGTCATCAAATGTCAGATTACAAGCAACCAAATATTTCTAGATATAATCTTTGAAAATCAATATAAAATCAACTGTAAGAGATCTGATTTAGATTTTTAAGGGAATTGATAGACTAATCCATGGTCTTCATAATTTGTATTGGATGCAAAAAGACCCGACCCTTCCTTCTGGTCCAAACCGGAAGTACCTTATAATTTAAAAATGGAAAACGATGTGAACTTAATTCCAACGATGATAGGCGCTGGCTAGGTTGTAAGTAACAACAAAGTCAACGGTGACTTCATAAAATGTTATATTGCCCTCTAGCGGCATGTTGGCAAACTAGTAGGCGCTTGAAGATCGCAATGGACGCCGCTTCCCTGATAATAACCGGCAGTTGATTCCAAAGATTCGGTCCTGTGGTAAAAAGATAAGTCATAATAAACTTATTTTCTATCTACACTAATTAAATTACATGTACTAGGCCTATATTGGCTGCAACATTTCTTACAATACAGTTATTTCTTGGTCAAGTTTTGGTGATTGATGCTGTGGTGAAAATCGCCCCCCCCCAAAAAAAAAAAATAAATAAATAAATAAATAAATAAATAAATAAATAAAAAATCGGTTGTTAATCGGTGCTGTGGTAAAAAGATAAGTCATAATAAACTTATTTTAGATCTACACTAATTAAATTGCATGTACTAGGCCTATAGTGCTGTGACATTTCTTACAATGTACAGTGATCTATGGTCAAATGTTGGGGATCGATGCTGTGATAAAAATAGAAATCCCCCCCCCCCCCCCCGACTACAACATAGTAATGATAAACTTATTTTAGATCTACACTAATTCAATTACATGTACTAGACCTATATTGGCTGCAACATATCTTAAAATGTACAGTGATTTCTTGGTCAAATTTAGGTGATCGATACTGTGGTAAAAAGAGAACCACCCCCACCCCCCCCCCCCCCCCCCCCTCATTGCAGTAATGATAAACTTATTTTAGATCTACAGTAATTAAATTTCATTTCTTACAATGTACATTGATTTCTTAGTCAGATAGGCCTACATTGGCTGCGACATTTCTTACCCAGTTGACGGTCATTCATATTTGCCGCTAATTAAGCCGCATAAATTAGTACAGCCTTGGCGTGACCACCGTAATGGGTACAACCAAAAGAAAAACGACTTTCGAATTATTCCGACTCGGCCAACTGCTTGGTTGCTCAACCGCTATAGCTTAATTCCAGTTTACCAAAAGCAACGCGAACTTTAATTCAATCTAAGAAGTGGTTGTCTACGTGGAAGAAGGTTAGGCACGGCGTTACAGTTGAAGGAATTGTTACCAAACAGCTGAAATAATTTATATTTGTAAACATGGCCTTAGAATATTTTAATCAATAAATCAACACGCACACAAAAACTGGTGACCGATACACACAGCATACCAGAAAACTAAAATCCAAAATTGAGCTTTTAAGCTTTAAAATAACCATCGATACTTAATTAAAAGGTAAAATACACCATTTGCAGATATCCTGCGGCATTTTCATTAAAAAAAAAACACACGGGAAGTGCGCTGCATCATTCACACACGAAAATGTTTGCATTAAAAAAAAAGTCCAATTTATTTGCATTATCCAAGCATGCAGAGGGATTTGTTTATTTCTTTCCCATCTGATGCTTGGCAAGATTGTTTAAGAAGCTTGCGGAGGGGTTCCTTGAAAAGCTTTATTCATCTTCTCTGTTTCTGTAATAATTTACAAACCAATTACTGATACTTCTTTATACAATAAAAATATTAATGCACATTAAGTTGATTTATTGACGATGTTCCTCATCACTGTCGTCGATTAATGATGTTGCAAAAGTTACACAATTTTAATCTTCAGTCCTTCCATTAGATTTCTCACTGGATTTTAAATAAGTCGAACTAGAGACACGCATAAGACATTGCCACTGACTTGGTCTATTATTAGTGCATTTTATAGTAAACAAGTGTCTTCAAATTGTCTTCCTCGATTCCCCGTATAGGCCTAATAGTTTATAGCATTAAAGATCTGTGTGGTGCTATCTTCATCTGACGTCTGCTCGAGGATTAGGTGGTAAGTTTAAATCTTTATGTAAACATTAATTGTTCAAATTAAATTAAATTGTTCAAATTCAATCTTCAGTCGTCTCATAACAACGTGTCCACTTGCGATATCCATTCAATTTTAAACAAATGAAGCAATAGCGCCCATCAAGGGTCTCGACGTCCACCTTGAATTATATTGTACTCTAGAGGGCGGTATTCCAATGGGCACTACCTAAATCATAACGATTTTATGATTTTAGGGACTATTTCCAGAAAACGAAAAACAAAGGATGTATAATGGACAACTTTACACCATTAATTCTTCAGGGCAGTATTTGTTCTTTATACAATTATAATAAGCAACTTATCGTTGTGATGCGGCAAAGCTCCAGGCAATGCCATTGATAAGATTTGATTTGTAGTCGATTCTGGTGATCTTTAAGAATCTCCGGAGTTTCATCTTCTTTCAGGTTCTTCGGTTTGTATTATTCAAATTAAGTAACAAACTTGTACAAACTAATGTTATAATCCATTAAATTCATAATCCGTTAATTAAAGTGTTGTCAATGCACAAGGCATTGCTGTGATTCAAATTCAATAACTGTCCACACCTTCATGCATGGTGTTCAGATTATTTTTCGTTTTATCATTTAATTAGTAATAAATAAAGCTTGAAACTATTTAAGCAGACATTTTAATACAATCATAATAGAAAAAGGAAATTTAAATTCCAAGGAACCCGGAATTATTAAACCTGATTATTCCTACTTTTGAGTAAATCCCTATTCAACCCCTCGTTGGCATGTCTTTGAAGGTTTAATTAACAAAGCCATCATTATCGCATGCACCTGGCCGCATACCGCGCGCGCGCGGCCTTTCAATTTTTCGACCAATAAGAATCGCCTGAATCTATAAACACGCCCACTACGCCGGCCACCACATACGTGGCGACTCGCGCTCACTTTCAAATAGGTTTAGTGGGCATGCATGTCAAGCGGCACTGTGTTTTACACATGTGCAGGGGCCTACAGAATCTTGACAAAACAATATGCAAATTACTCTAAATCAAAAGGGCGTTTGACCAGATAATATTATTTAGACAAACTCACGTAGAGGCTCAAACGGACGCCATTTTAAAATATAGGCGATTTACAGAGAATAATTACAGGATTTTATCGCACATTATTCAGCAAAGCGGAAGACCACCTCGTGTACAAAATCCGAAATGAACGAAAACTTGTTGACAATCATAGCTATGTACACTATTAGAAGTTTTAGAACAGTGTAAAATTAGAACAGTGTAGATTTTAAGAGAATTCTGGCTCTACTTTAAAGCGAATAGAGGTTTAAAAATCAGGGAACATATATCACGTACCATTGCTCCGAATTTTAAGCAAATTGAGACATGTCGTTAGCTTTTTTCCCTCATTTTTAAATGCAAGGCCAAGGGAAAGACAAATGTTTACTTACCCTCGATTGCTCCACATTTTTAAAGATGGACTTACCCCGGACGAACTCCACAAACGCAAGCTTGTTGACTTCAGTTTTTTCCAAAACCGTCATGATTCAGATCATTCGACAAAATTCACAAAATATTCCACATGGCACTGCGTTCACTTCAATACAGTTCAGTTCAGCACAAAATTAGCATTTAAAAGAATGCATGCAGTTAAGTTGCGAAGTTCAGTATCCAATTAGAATTTCTTACAGTAAAAGTTCTGTAGGCTTTCAGGAAAGTTCGAGTCAGTTCGTTTTTTCGGTAATTGTGTCCACGACGCCGCACATGTCAGCGTTGAAAGTTGCAGTGGCCCCCTAAAGAAGGCCGGTATTCTGTCCAAAATCAAAGACTCCCACGCGTCTAAATTCCACACTTTTCGACACAGAAAGCTCCCATAGTATGACGACCGACACGGAGGTAAACATTCTAAGCTTCCCGTGTGAAGTTTGAGGCAATTTTGGCAGACCCAAAACAGCGGGGAAATGGGCATCGCATCTGTCGACCTGCGCTCTGTAATTTTCTATGGCGTTATGTTCGTGAAATGTCACACTGCTGATCAGCTGGATTTTAGCGCCGTCTTGGGCCAAATTACCATTACCGACTAGGTTTATATTTCTCCGCACACTGGGTTTATAGGCCATTAAACCTACGCCGACGGTTTTCATCGCGAGTGTAAAATGTAAATTAAAGAGAAAACATAATTTGAAGGAACAGTCTTCATTTCTAGATGGAGTAGTATTAATTTGATATTACAAAATGCCCTATTTTTCGTTCGGGGATTAAGGAATTCGTGGCAGTATCATGGCGAGCTCGCGTGATCTGTCTCTCATTGGTCAGAAGTATATGACCAATTTGATTGGACGAAAAAGTCGGTATAAAAAATAAGCAGACGAAAACTTGGTGTGCATTAGGTACATAGGGGAGTCTTACTGCATGCAGAGCAAACTGCTCAGAATAAAATCTGAAATTAATATTTACACTTAATAGTAATGCAACAATAGATAAATCTTGTTTAAAATGGAAGAGAAAACACAAATAACAAACCACCTGCCGTTGCCAAGCTGGAAGCAACAACATAAACAAACTATTTCTAATGAATTTGATCCGGCATGCGTAATTGTTTTCATGGGAGTGTTAAGGGTAATTATCATAAATGGGTGTCCCTCTAGACACCTGTCGTCATGATTATTCAGTAGTTTTAACAATGATGCTATATCAAGACATGAGTAACAGTCCGAGTTTTTTTAATAAATAAATAAATAAAAATGCACAGCAATTAATGCATTCAATTGGACATCGCATTTATTGGACTTGTGCTGTCGATAAATTTTGTTTCAAGTTACGACGAATTATAAAGTCAAATACATGTATACTTTTAATACATTTTTCAAATTTCTGACACGATCGAATTCAATAAATCCCCTCTTTTGTTTTACATCAACAAAGCACATTGTGAGATAAACCATAATTATAAAGAGTGGTTGGTTAAAGGATTTGAATGATTTTTGTTGGTGGAAAACGAAAACCCAACCATTCCAAAAGCAGGCCATCACACACATAAAATAGCCCCAAATCTTCCCCTACTGGTAACATTCCTAGCTGCGCATAAGCTAGCTTCGCCATCAATTACAATAAATAAATGTTAAAGTCGCAACAAATTGTGACACACAATGTCTGTACAGTAACTTCCCATATACATTTTACATAACAATATCTTACATAACTTTAATAACAATATGTAAAACCTTTATCTCAAAATTCACATAATTTGAAATGATTGGTAGAAAATTAATTGCTCTTGTTGATAAACTACACACCACAGTATTTTTTTATTAAAAAAGTTGTATATAAAGTATTTTTAATGTCATTGAGGCAATGGTCACCCCTCCACTGAACAAATGCAAGAAAAAAACAATGATTTTGGAGGTTTGAGAATGAATCTAATTTGTTCAAACTGGTAATAATTAGGAGGATTTTTAAAGATTGACGATGGTTCCTAGCCAAAAGGGCCTAGGGGGTTAGGGTTAAAGACTTTTTGAAAAGCGTCAGACTAAAGGCCAGTTCATACTTCACGCGAATGTCATTGCGAAGCGAATTCGTTAGGGTAACGGAGAACGTCACAGTGAAACGTAAATTGTTTACGTCATGAAATTCACTTCGCATTCGCTTTTGTGTGAAGTATAAACCGGCCTTAAGGCTTCAAGAATGGATGTTTATCTACTCTTTTTTTTCCTTCTCACATCAGAAAATTGTCACGTTTGTGTTTGGGTGTGTTTTTTAATTTGTTTTATTTACATTGGCCAAACATTTGGGCTTAAAATTCTGATAAACTTTACTGCAGGAAAGTTCTGGTTCAAAGTCCTGCAATTTACATCTGATACAATTCACCCGAATAAAGTTGCCCTCAACTTATCCCTACAACAAGGTGCGTACATTACTGTAAAACAATTTATACAATAATACTTAATAATAATAATACTTTTACAAAATTATTACCCCCTCCAAATATAAACACACACTTCTTATGGCAGTTAAAGTAACTGTTTCTTTAGGTTGAGCAAGTGTAATTGTCAGACAGCTACAAAGACAAGATTCTGGTAAAATATTACTTTTTAAGAACTTTGTAATTACTTCACAGCTACATGATATGTAGAGAGATGACTCGGCGAAATACAAAGCAGTTCTACGGGGAACTCTACACTACTTAATTCAGCAAAGACTATATGTATGAGAAGTTAAAGTTCTCTGACTCACACATGTATCACGCATTACGGCTGAGCATTTACCAACTATTAAGTATTTGATTATTCAAAACTGTGTTTGAGGAATCTTCAAATTTGAGGTTTTACACTCACCAGCTGCAACAGCAACACGTGTGCTGGTCACATATTGCAAGTAGAACACACCGGTTAAAAGCTGTGTGCAGCTATCGCCCTGGGCCGCTGCGGTGTTTTATCCTGCTATTAAGAGGACGGGCACAATGAACTGCCGTCGACAAAGAGTTACCGTCACAATCAAATGCAATACTCGATCCGGCAATGTTGTTGGCGAGTCCCTTACGTCTTAGCTTCGCTGCCACGTCAAAACGAGTCCTTACGTCTTGGCCTCGCTGCCACGTCGAAACGTCTTAAGTCGCGTAAGTTGGGCAGCCACGTCTTGCTGTAGAGCAGTGATGATGCGTGCCATTGCAGCGCCAATTGCTGCTGGCGATTCGTTCTTGTCTGCTAGTTGCTCCCAGTCGGTTTGTATAACACCAGGGGGGCACTGTGGGGGTGAAAGAAGGGGAGGGGAGACATTAGTTCCTTGCTTGATATATGTGAAGACTTCCTGTGCAAAAGTTGCTAAATGCCACTTACATACAAAATCAGATAACGATATAAAGTGAAAGCTCTCAGTGCTTAGAATACGATAATAAACTACTTTTTGCTTAAAAAAAACCCTGCTTAATCCCCAAAATCGTTTTTCACACATTTTGTTCTTATTCAATAAAAACTCTACCCAAAAGTTCAGAAAGTAATGTTAAAAACCTAATATGTTAACATTTCAGCTAAGTGGATATTACACTTTTCGAGAAAACAGTAAGAACAAAAATGTAACCATTTGATCACTACATATTTTGCCAAAAGCACTCTTAAATTCTGAAAAATGGAAACTACATATTTTTCTTGCTTCCTTCTATTAATGACAGCAAGCCAAACGAAATAATCTCACAGGATCTTATCAGTACCAATGTGAATTGTTGTCAAAGAGCTTATGTGGATTAATATTTTTTTTTAAATATGAAAAGAAAAACACATTTACCATAAATATTTTGGAAGGAACGTTGAATTTTCCGCCAGCTGATCCTCCAGTGCATTTGATAGGGATGACAGTGTGATCACTCCAAGTGAACTCCTCAGCTTCATGGGCAGCACCAGGGCCCCCTAGCACATCAAAAAAATAAACCAATCAAATAGTATGGCAGATAGGTGATAGGATTGTGTCTTTGATGATACAAGCATGGAATTTGGCACACAGTCAGAGTATTGTCATGAGAAATGTATTTGGATATAGGGCCATCGCAGATTTGTCCTTTGAAAAAAACATAGGTAGCAGAATCTCTGAGTTGAGGTTTAAGCAAGAAAAGCATCCGTAAGCCAAGAATTCTGTAGTTTAACAAACCAAAATAATACTGACAATTTTGGAGACTGCCAACATAGGGCAAGATCATCAGTTGGTAGAGCGCCACTACGGTATTCCGGAGGTCGCAGGTTCAAATGCCACTCCTGCCGGTTTTCTTTGCTCACTTAAAAAAATGAATGAGCCCTGCTTTGATCAAGAATGTCATTGATGATGCAGTTACCTTCAATCAAGATACAGATGTCAAATATCCTGGAGACTATCGTCTCTCTTTGCCTCACGCTGTCGCCGCAAAAAAACGTCTCGCCAAACGGCACTCGCTGAAACGTCCTGTCCTTGTTTTGTCTTGCCTGGGGGCTGCGATCCTGAAAGAAACAAGAAGGAACCCGAACGTTGCCTCAATCTGATCCCATATTTCCTTCTTTTGTCTTTTTTTCTCATGGCCACTACGTACCTACAAAGGCAATGGGCTCCATGCACGGTCGTATAAAGGCGCATTTCATAGCAATCGTACAATCGTACTTCCTATGGGTGCTATGAATACAATTTCACTGGTAGTACGTACTGCATTCCTCATTCATTTGATACTCGTATACCAATGGGACTGCTTTGTCTGTTTGTTGACTTGCGTTTTCACTGAGAATATCACAGCAGGTACCAGATATTTAAATTGAAGTCGGATAAGATGGTGTCAATTATAGACTTCCCAACTCTGCTTGTCTTTCCGCTGAGGGGTCATACACGGAGCCCATAGGTTAGTGATTTATCATCCTGTTTGGAGAAAGAAACAAACCCACATGCTCATCTCTGACAGGTAGTATGTGGTAGACGTCCTCTTTCCTCTCAAGTCTCCGTCTCTCATCGTAGAAACTCCTGGCGACCGTCTCCCCTACCCCAAAGAATCCTCCTGTAACTAACGTCACTTTCTGCAGCTTGGCCAAAGCTTTTCCAATCTCTCTGTCAACGGAAAAAAAACATTGTCAAGTTCATCATCAAAGAGCCTAAGTCCTTTCAGCAGTCTTTGTACCTCCCAAGTAAAATAGCAGTGGCTTTCTCAATCCTATCCGTTAGATTTTAAAGGATCCTTGAGAGGGGGGAGTCCACTTACTTGCATATGGCTTCACTCTTGTCATAGTAGAAACTGGTTCCACCCGATATGTAGACACAATTGCTGCCTGGAAGTTTCTGACATATGCTGCTGACCTGTATGGAATGTCAAAAATAAAAACAAATGTATATTTTGAAAAAGATCATTCCACATTTTTGTTTCAAAGATCATTTCAGAACAAATACAAAACTGAAGTCAAAATCGTAATATGCGTGAATGTTGATGCGCAGCTCAATTAAACCAAAAGCAAGGGACAAAAATACGCCCAACTTTTGTGAATTTCCAGAAGGAATACTCGCCATGGCATCGTAAACTTTGCATTTGTGAACCAGATCTTCAAACACCATTCAGATATCGTTTCCGATTACTGGCAGGCAAAAGCTAAAGGACATCTTGGATATAAAAACTTACACATGGTTCAATTTGGGATTCCTGGGCTCCATTTAACATGTAGTCTGACTGGCTTGGGCTGAGGTTGCACTTTACTCTTGCCAAGAGCGACTGCTTGTAATCTGTTCTTCTGACATCCTGAAAATTAATTTAAAAAAAAAAAAAAAATCAGTTATGACGGGCTCTTGACACACTGTAGCATCTAGTAAAACTAAACTGTGGGAGTTTGTTTCTGCATTCCAATAGAGGACGTTGAACAATAGAAGACATTATAACACACCTCTTGCTAGTTCTGTATTCTGGTTGGCTTAAACACGGTCACGTGGGGTTAACTAATGAAGGCTATGAGATTTGCGCCATCGTGGACTGGCATGATTCGGTCACTAGAACACGTCTATCCCCCCTCGGGCCTGTGAGTGACCAGAAGGGGGACCTATTTCCATGGACCTTCCGCCTCGGGAAATAGGTCCCCCTTCTGGTCACTCACAGTCCCTCAGGGGAATAGACGTGCTCTAGTGACCTCATTGCCAGTCCATATGTGTATAATAGGGTCCCCTATTGCAATTAGTGTACAAAACATATGGGAGGTCTTCCGAAAATGAGGACAAAGGGGTTTGGGGTTAGAGTCCCCGATTTATGGTAAAGTGTTCATTCATCAGTTAACCAAAGTAATTCTCTACTTTTCTGTTTGTAAACAATTTCCCGCCGTATCCTACCTCAAAAGTGCTGGTCCCAATCAGCATGCTCATCCATCCTGGCATCTCAAACTCTTCGTACTTCAACGGCACCACTCGTTTGCGTTGCTCACAGTAAAAGACCTAGGTACAACAAGAACAATTCATGGGTTACAATCACATGAAATGTCTGCATCAAGACAGTAATTAATCACTGGTGTAGTTTTTAATACTGAAATCTTGCCACAATATCAGCATTTAGCAAGTTAAAGCACACTAATGCTAACCATATAGTTTAACTAACTTTGATATATTCAAGGCTGTAGTCAACTATTTATAACTGGATCACAGAGGATAGTTTCATCACTGGTTGGCAAAAACTTCGCTCATAATAAAGACCAAGAGATTTTGTGACGGTATTTTGATCACTGTTTGATTTGGAGGCATTTGCATAAATTCTGACACAAATCGACTCATGGTCTTGGCTCAAACTTGCTCATTGTTTACAAACTTTATTACGGGATGATTTGGCGGAAGCATGCAGAATCCTTCTACTGATACCCAACACTCATTTGGACAACCTGTATCCACAACTGCTTACTAGTTGTTTTCCCATATCGGAGCAAGCAAAGTCCTTAGATAGTACGAAGACAATGACACCAGCTTCCGACGTTTTCTGCTGCAGAATACTGACAGCGTTAGGCACAGTGTCATCCTCATTGAAGCATTCTTCACTCTCTAATATCAACGTGGAATCTGGAAACGAAAACCAAGAAAACAAATCATGGTTATCCTTGAGAAAAGTTACACTAATTAAAAATAGAACTTTTGTCAAAGCCCATTGGAATAGCTTGAGATTTGACTTGGGAATAGAGGACTTTTGACAGATTTGGGAGAACTTGTGATGAACTCAACATTTAAGAAAACGTATTAAGAAACATCTGAATAAAATGCAATGCAGAAAAAAAATTAAAAATGGAAACTAATTACCATCGTCAAGATTCCGAGACCGAGGGCAGAAATCCACGGAACCGTCGTCGACTTCTAAAGTACACCAGGCCTCGTAGCCCTGCGCTTCAAAGAGTTCCTTCAACTCGTCACCCTGGGGAGATATTGAGTCTGTGGGGCCGTTCATCTATCTTTTTCTCGCTTCTGTTTCTCTTTTTCTTGCTATAACTCTTTTCTTCTTTCTTTTCACGAACGTTTTCTTAATTTGTCGACGCTTATTTGTATTTACCCTGGTTAGGTTTTTAATATTTTTAATAAATTAATAAATCTAATATTTTTCTATAATTCTTGAGAACGAGATGATCTATTATAAATATTTCTTATAAATAACCTATAAGAAAACTTGTATTGCGCTGATACTGGACTACTCTTTTTACTGATACGCGCCCAGCCTTTTGTTATTAATACGCGCGCGCGCGTATGAAACGCACATTGCTAGATCGATGATTTAAATTCTTGCGTCACGTTCACACTTCGCTCTCAGCTACCATCGATGCTACACTTCTGTCTTATACTGCTACAAACACTAAAACGCAAATTTACCGTACTGCGTCCTTGGATTGTACGCGACCGTCTCACTGATTTCGGGGTGAGTTTCGATCTGAATAAGTTTTGTTACTATACTTATATACTGCTAAAAAATAAACTGATCTATTACTGGTTATTTTTTATAAAAATAACTTGTAAATTACCTTCGATCCGATTCGATAAACCTATTACATTATTGTATAAATTATCTGATTTTATAACTCATAAACCAATAAATAGCTCCTATAGACTATCGATCGCTTGTGACCCCCTTTTACCGATACAGCACTCTTCGCTACGTCACGAAATTTTGTATAACAGAACCTTCAGTTCCTTGTGCTCTACAAGCCCAGGTGAAGTGATACTGTTACCAGGCTTTTCAACTTCTACACCTCTTCCTTAACTTATAGCAAGAATTTTGCAAGGTAATTGTACGTTTTACACTTGTTTTTTTCTCTGACTCTCTAACACCACGTGAAAGTTCTTATGGGGTAGGTCGTGCAGTCTCGAGACGAAACCTACCCATGGTCTGAGCGAACTGCACCTGACGAGTTCTCGCTTTTTAGACATTTTTGTTTATGGTCTCCTTGTTGAAATTTACTAAAATTGACTGGTAAGAACTTTTACACGCCGGCATCTTTAATACCTATACTAACCTGAACTCTGTAAATATTCTTGTACTTTAATCAGTTTGTTTTTTTACTGTCCTGATAAATACCCGCGCTGCGTCCTTATGGCCCAATGTATTTTTTCCTCAATATTCCAAAGTTCCCTCCACTTCTCTATAAAACATTAAATCCCACAGATGTCATTCATTAACGCATCAAGGACCATTAACAAGATGGCTGTTTCTAAACGCCTGAACGCTTGGAAGTTGGCCTACAGAAAGTCCTGCTCCACTCCATTCGGCAGATACATCAACCAAGTTCACAAAGATTGCATTCGTATAATTATTTCTTTTTACCCTAGGACTCTCGACATTATTTACTACTCTCGGCCTTATTTACCCTAGGACTCTCAACTTATTTCCCCAAGGACTCTGGGCTTTATTAACCCTAGGACTCTCGGCTTTATTGACCCTAAGACTCAGTAATTGATTTTCTGGTAATAACACGTCACTGTACAGTTATAAAAGTAAAATAAATTATTGATTCCAGATAAATACAGATTACCGTTCGTCTGTGTGTTTTAGTTTGTTACCATTTTATTGTCTATTAACTTTCGTATCCATTCAATTATGCCCCATACATTTTTAGAATAAATGTTGTTTACGCTTTAAATAAACAAACAAACAAACTCCCCATCTAACTTGAACAAAATTAATTTCAAAAAAGGAATCTGGCCTATCTATAACCTTTATCTGGTACGCATCTTTGTACTTACTAATAACCTGTTTTCCTACTATCTATCGCTTATTGCCGAGTATGATATATGACTAAATCGTTTATAATTGGTCGTCATGCTCATCTAAAGGCAATCCTAGAGAGGTTTAAAACTCCTTGCTTCCACGGTGATAGATTTAACGTTTGATATATCGTGAGGTATATCTAGGATGTGTAAACCTTATGTTTACTCCGATCTTAACGACAACCAAGTTAACGATCAATAAATAATATGTATATGCTGGTTCTAGCGCAGCGTTTCTTCTGGTCATCGAGAGTAAGGAGACCTTTCCTCTTTATTTTTCTATCATTTCTACCCTAAAATTACACTTCTTTCCTCATTACAACCTACCTTTTTACTGTCCCTCCATCCACTTTTTTTCTTGTTTCTCCTTCCATTTCTTAACTCACTTCTTTCAGCACAAACCAGATATCCATTTTTGAGTCCAACTACATTAACTTAAACGCTATCGTAATAATAATAAATGGTTTCTAATAAATATCCCCCAGCCAAAATGTTTTGTCCCCTCCATTCTCTCCTCCTAAAAACTATCCCCTAACCAAGACGATTCGTCTACCAAGATGGTTCATCTACCTTATAATCCCCTCTAAAAAATATCCCCTAGTTAAATCGGTTTGTCCACTCCATGTTTCCTTCTAAAAAGATATTCCCTCAGCCAATATGATTCGACTACCATGATGGTTCATCTACTTTATATTTCCTTCTAAAAATTATCCCCCACCCAAAAAGATTTGTACACTTCATGTTTCCTTCTAAAAATTATCCCCTAACCAAGACGATTCGTCTACCAAGATGGTTCATCTACTTTATAACCCCTTCTAAAAAATATCCCCCTAGCCAAAATGGTTTGTCCACTCCATGTTTCCTTCTAAAAAAAAATATCCCCTTAGCAAAGATGATTTGACTACCATGATGGTTCATCTACCTTATATTTCCTTCTAAAAATTATCCCCCACCCAAAATGATTTTTACACTTCATGTTTCCTTCTAAAAAATATACTCCAACCCTATGGTTAGTCTAGCCCCATAATTCCTTCTTAAAAATATCCTCCAACCTGATAGTTAGTCTAGCCCCGTAATTTCTTTATAAAAAAATAAAAAAATAATAATAACAAAAAATAAAAGAATTTATCTAACTTGATTGTTAGTCTAGCCCCGTGGTTCCTAAGAAAAAATATCATCCAACTTGATAGTTAATCTAGCCCCGTACTTCCTTCTAAAAATATCCTCCGATTTGATGGTTAATCTAGACCTATAATTCCTTCTTAAAAATATCCTCTAACTTGATGGAACGTTGAAGTACTTTCGTTTTATAATTATACCTTTATTTTGTACTCAAAATGTATATTACAAATGTCCCTGATAATAACTCGTCACATGTCCAGTTATAAAATTAAAATAAATTATTGATTCCAGACAAATATAGATTATCGTTCGTCTTTTTGTTCAGTTTGTTACCATCTTTTTGTCTATAAACTTTGTATCCCCTCGTGCCGAGTTTTTGGCAATGACTGGATCTTTAAACCGGTCGTCATGCTCGTTAAATGGCACTTCCCGAACGGTTTAAACCCCCCTTCTCCACGGGGATCGTCTGATCGTCTAGCGTATCGTAAGGTACGTTTTAGGGACAGCTATGGACTTCAGGTTTGTGGCGCTATAAATAACATACAGTAATGGATAATCCAATAGGAATGTCCATAGCAGACGTAGGCGGGGACGCGTGACGGAAGCAACGTACAACTAGACATGTGTTTGTGGACAAACACAGAGCTGTTTCGAGTGTCTAAAATTACTTTCAATATGTGTGTGGTGGTCTTTTGTGTGTGCCAAGTCTCAAGTCGATCAGATTTACTAAAGTGTCAAAGGCAATAGTCTAAAGAAAAACGTGTACAAAACCTATGGGAAACAATTGAAAGTTTAACGTGACGCCCCGTGACCTTGAATGACGTAATCGTGCCGAATTTTTTCTAGGGCCGTCTGTGGATGGTGGTCTAAGTGTGTGCCAAGTCTCAAGTCGATCGGATGTACTAAAGTGTTAAAGTCAATAGTCTAAAGAAAAACGTATACAAAACCAATGGGAGAAAAATGTGAACCTTTAATGTGACGTCACGTGACCTTGAATGACACAATCGTGCCGAAGTTCTTTCAGAAACATCTGGGGGTGGTGTTCTAAGTGTATGCTAAGTTTTAAGTCGGTCGGATTTACCGAAGTGCCAAAGTCAATAGTCTGAAGAAAAACGTGTACAAAACCTATGGGAAAAATTAAACCTTTAAAGTGACGTCACGTGACCTTGAATGACGCAATCGAGCCAAATTTCTTCTAGGACCATCTGTGGGTGGAGGTCTAAGTGTACACCAAGTCTCAAGTCGATTGGAATCACCAAAGTGCCAAAGTGTATTGGCAGAACAAACGTGTGTAAATCCTATGGGTAAAAACACTGAAAGTGGAAAAAAAAAAAAGGAAAAAAAAAAAAAACTAGACATGTGTTTGTGGACAAACACAGAGCTGTTTCGAGTGTCTTTTAATATGTGTGTGATGGTGTTTTGTGTGTGCCAAGTCTTAAGTCGATCAGATTTACTAAAGTGTTCAAGTCAATAGTCTAAAGAAAAACGTGTACAAAACCTATAGGGAAAAATTGAACCTTTAATGTGACGCCCCGTGACCTTGAATGATGTAATCTTGCCAAATTTCTTCTAGGACCGTCTGTGGAAGGTGGTCTAAGTGTGTGCCAAGTCTCAAGTCGATCGGATTTACTAAAGTGTCAAAGTCAATAGTCTAAAGAAAAACGTGTACAAAACCTATGGAGGAAAAATTAAACCTTTAACGTGCCGTCACGTGACCTTGAATGGCGCAATTGTACCGAATGTCTTTCAGGAACATCTGGGGGTGGTGTTCTAAGTGTATGCCAAGTTTCAAGTCGGTCGGATTTACTAAAGTATCAAAGTCAATAGTCTGAAGGAAAACGTGTACAAAACCTATGGAGGAAAAATTAAACCTTTAACGTGCCGTCACGTGACCTTGAATGGCGCAATTGTGCCGAATTTCTTCCAAGACCATCTGTGGGTGGTGTTCTAAGTGTATTTCAAGTCTCAAGTCTATCGGATTTACTAAAGTGTCAAAGTCAATAGTCTGAAGAAAAACGTGTACAAAACCTATGGGGAAAATATCACCTTTAACGCGAAGTCACGTGACCTTGAATGAGGTAATCGCGACGAATTTCTTCTAGGACCATCTGTGGGTGGTGTTCTAAGTGTATGCCAAGTTTCAAGTCGATCGGATTTAGCAAAGTGTCAAAATGCCATGGCAGAAAAAACGTGTACAAATCCTATGGGAAAAAGTCTGAAGAAAAAAAAGAAAAAAAAAAAAAAAAAAAAAAAAAAAAAAAAATTTAACGAAAACAAAAGCTGTTTCGGTGAAAAACCGAAACAGCTAAAAAAAAAAAAGAAAAAAAAAAACTTTAACGAAAACAAAAGCTGTTTCGGTGGAAAACCGAAACAGCTAATTACAAAGGGCTGGCCGTCAGATTAGCCACTACTGGACCAGCCTTCTCAGATCGGAATCGTCCACTCTTTGAAGGGGTTAGGTAAACCCATCACGAGAACGTGACGACGTGAACATCCCGCATACTGATCTATTTGGAACAGAAGGGTTCGTTTGGTCACGACCACATTTTTGCTAGCAAAAACTAAGAGATTTTCGTTTTCTACAATAAGTTCAACCCGAATATTTACTAACAGAATTTACCGATTTTCAGTTGTCCACTTTTGAGGCGTCAAGAAAAGTCGTCAAAGTAAAACCCAAATTTCTGCTAGCAGAAAATTGACATTTTTAACAACGTGTATTGCTACTTCTAAAATCGAAATTTGTGCTAGTAGAAAATCGGAAAATACGGTTGTCCACTTTTGGACCGTCATATTATGTGCTAGTAAGAATCCGAGATTTATAGTTGTCCACTTTTGAGGCATCAAAATAGTTGTCAAAGTAAAATCCTAATTTCTGTTAGCAAAAAAATGAGTTTTTTGAAAACAGGTGTCGCAATTCCTGAAAACCTAAAATTCTACTAGCAGAAAACCAGAAATTACGGTTGTCCACTTTTGGCGCTCCATATAGCAGAAAAGCAGATGTCCACTTTTGAACCACTGTGGTTACAACGTTCGCTCTACTCTCTTAGAAAGCAGAAAAGTAGAAAAACAGATTTGCTCAAAAAGTTCGATCTGCTTTTCTAGTAGTAGTGAATTGGAAAAGCAGATGTACCTTTTTGAACCGCCAGTGTATGGCAAAAAGTAAAGCCTGCTTTTCTGGTAGAAGAAAAGTAGAAAGGTAGAAAAATGCATTTGGGCAAATCGTTCAATCAGCTTATCTGCTATTCTAACAGCAGAAAAGCAGATGTCCACTTTTGAACCTCCATAGATTAAGCTTGATAGAAGCTGAACTAAGGCGAGCTCTGATTTGTAGCGTGTCAGAGTTATTTGACCCAATTCCAAGGAGCACTCCGCTACTTTTTTATTCCGTAAGATGATAATTCTTTTGGGTATATCCCCTGCTTAGTCAAGGAGCCTGAACATTTCTGTGGGATTTTTTGTATGAAAGCAAGCCACCCATCCAAATGTCCCAAGGGCATCCCAAAGGACAATAACAAATATGTTGGCAGTCTGAAATACCTGGCAGATAAAATTTGTGAAGGAAAAACGGAAAACAACAACATTTTACTTGGTAGACATTTTTTATTTTTAGGGGTAGGTCCATGTTGGTATAGAGGGCACTTCAAAAAATAATATTTGTTTGAGGTGATGAACAACTAAGTGAAGAATCCAGAACAAGCATGTAATGTTTATTATAGAAATGTGTTTCTTTTCGGTCTTTTGTTAGAACAGAAACACTTTCCTTTCGCTTCGTAAGCAATTAGAATGGGATATAACCTGCCTGGGAAACCAAGCGTTGCTCAGGCAGGTTATACAAGTGTTGTATTCTTGCGGTTTGTTATTCGGCTTCCTGACACACATACATGGCGTACACGCCGAGTTTACTTTACATTATTCTTCACAGGTTGATTGCAATAGTTTGAGTGACCTTGGCAGTTTGAGTAACGCCTACTCCCAGACTAGACACCTCTCTAGTTTGTTTTTCCCCCACAGGGTTGTTTTATCTGGGCAAGCGTAGGGGTTTCGTGCGTGTTGACTTAACTTGATACACAGGCCCGCCGTAAAAACAAATCAACTTCATGTAGTTGTTCAAATTTTAAGCTTGATCAAAAGGTGAAATTCACGATTAACTTTGCAAAGCCACGTCACGCCGGACGATCACTGCACACTGACACCCCGGAGGTCGCCATCTTAAATTCCAAGGTGCATGATGGGAAATTCGTCGGACAAAATAAAAGAGATCGCTCACGGGCACGCGGCGCGGGCGTGTTATGATTGGTTACAAGTTTCCGAGTTTAAATTAAAGATTTATAACAAGTCCGTCACAAAATAAGACGCACACAAAATATGACGTCTTCGAAAAAATTACGAGGAAATGAAAACAGTTAAGGTATTTTTGTTTTTACATTTCTAATGACATGAACTACACGGGATAAAACTATAAGCGAGTTCTAAGATGGCAGTCTGTAGTTGACAATAAACGTTAAAGTTACATACGGTGAGTTCGTTTAAGTTTATTTTCCTAAGTAACGCTATGTAAAATATAACATGGTCGTAGCGCTGGTTTCTTATACCCTTATACATTTTGGGCACAATATTCAACCGTCAATTGACTCATTGGACACGTAAAAAGGTCTTTTCGTGGGAAATTCACCGCACGCATGACGGTTCAGCGACAGCGCTCTGACTCGTGCTGATTGGTCACCTAAACGCTATGATGAAGAGGATTGGTCGGCTGAACTTGTGCGTTCAAGCAAACGATATTGCTCAAGAGAATTAAGACTGCAGTTCTGTTAAATTACAGCTGCACCAGTCTCCGTCTGTGAGCAGAATTACCTACCTGGTCGTCAGCCGATCTCCTACTATAGCCTAATTTCCCAGAGAGGATATTTACAAGCGAAAACCGACCAACCAAGTACCAAGTACTGACAAAAATATATACAGAAATGTGAGTTGAACATATACACCCCGCCCCCTCTCCCCCAGCTAAAACATTATGTTGTCACAACGTACGTTGCGCCAAGTTCGTTTTACTATCAGATAGTGTCAAAGTGCGTAATCTAGCTATAGAGAAGTGGTGCCGTGTGATCACACGATAAGGTACATACGTACGGAAGGCCGTTATAAGTGTGCGGCCATGTCAATGACTTCTCTTTAAAAGATGGGATTTGAACCATTAAACTGGTAAATTAAACACATCGAGTATTGAATTTAGACTATCAGTTTTATGTTTGGACTTTTAACTTTTCACGAGTAGTCACTGACTGCACACTTATAATGTCGATTCATCAGTTATAGTATATGCGCGTACATGTAATTAGGTATTTTGTTTAATGACGCGTGAAACTCAAAGTCTAAGAATTGGCTGGTGGCCTTCCCCACCCATTAACTATTTTGTTTACGTGCGTTGGTTTCAGTGTAATTAGCCACACCGACGTAAATATCTTCATAGGCGATCAAGCGAGACACGGTTTCCTGCCCGTGCAGTGGGGATGTTAAAGGATCATTAACCACACTATACCTGGCCTTGACGTAGCGATCGCAGACCGCAGCCGTACAAGGA